>CM029597.1:27810139-28115411 GCA_017311375.1 Mytilus coruscus | reverse complement strand
CCCTCAATGTAATATTCAAGATGTAAGGCAAGTTATGAAGCAGACATAGCTGTATCTGTTGTATTATTTCAAGTTTCATTAGATAAATGCGACGAACATAGCCACAAATCTTTGAATCATTCAATGAGAAGACATCTTTTAAAGACATTTTACGAAAAATAGCAAGTATATATATATGGACATTGATTTTCTTGAATAAACATTGAACTTGTGTATACAATTCTTATAAAACAGTTGCACCGTTCATGGCCACCTTCAATTCTATTTAATCGAATCAAGTTACATTAGCATTAACTCAAAGCTCGTTCAAAACAGTGATAATATAGTCAGATTTGTTTCTTTTTTTCTCTCTCTCGAAAAATGCATCTCCAATAATAAAAAGTCAACAGGTTGCCCCAATAAAAGATTGACTTGAGCAGCTCTTTCTATAAAGTGTTATCTACTAAATCAATGTGTTGTCTTCATTCATTTTCCCTTGTTTCAAATAAGACCTTGATACATATATAACATGTAAACGGTTGAAATTTTCTATGGTGAAGATAGCATTTGTAAATATTTAGATGCCATTAGGTTATCTTACGTACATATATACTTATAGTCCAGTCGATTTGTGCAGATTTCAAGCAAAATTGCTCAAATTGTTGTAAAAGTATGAAATTTAGCATAATAGTAGTATAGGTCATGGAAAAAAATTTCAGCTATGGACCCGATATGAAAGTCGAAATAGGCGGGAAAGGTGGCCTTTTTTAAAATGGCGGACGTTGGATTTCTATAAAATACTTCAAAAATTCATGAAAATTATATTAGTTAAGCTATTGACATAAAACCTGGTAAATAGAGTGACAGTGCTCACACCAATTGCTATGTTGAACAAAATTAATGAAAATGTTACTCATATTGAATGGCGGCCATCTTGAAAAATCTTGAAATTTTAAGCCAAAATAGGTGGAGCTTCAAATTCAAAATTTGAAGAAAATAAATTCTTTGGTTGATATTGTTTATCTGAAAACAACTTTCAAAAATATCCATTGCATGCAAACATAAAGAGTATCATATCATACAATTAATGTAATAAGGAAATCATCTGGTAAAATGTTCTCAATTGCCGCTATAAATATCAAACAATAAATTAGTAGTACATGTTTTGTCAAATCATACAATATCGGCCACTCTCTATTATATCCTATCACACTGACATATTTACACAGAACAGTACAACTTAAATGCTGCCTTTACACATTTGCATCTTCCTCGGCAACCGTTTTCACTTTTACATTCACATTTTATTAGTTTAGCACAGAACTCCCACGCTTGCTGCAGACATATCCAGAAGGGTTCTTATATAGTCCTGTTGATTTGTGAAACAATTATTCAGATGGTGGTAATAGTATAACACTTTGCAGAGTTTTAGTTTAGGTCATAGCAAACATTTATTGCTATGGACACATTTCGGAAAAATCAAAATGGCTGCTCTGGGCGGCCATTTAAATGCCGCCAGAAAATTAATTAAAAAAAATGGGAAAAAAAATGACTTTAACAATTTTTATAAAACTTCGTATATTTATCACTAATAAAAAGGACTATCATATGAGGACTTCAGATATTGAAGTACTGGCGGCCATCCTGAATGGTGGCCATTTTGAAAACAACAACAATTTCCAATATATCATTATTGGCTATTTCATTCTTTTTGTTGCTACTTGCATTTATCCTAATGTTTTGATGCATTTACAACTAGTTTTCAAAATCATTTGTATAGGATTGTTGCCATTTATATTGGATATTCACCAAGTGGTCAAATAAGCCATGAGTATCGTGGTAACTGTTTGATAAAACTTTACAACATGGCAACTAGGCAGAATCAAAAGACAAAGAAAGAAATACAGGAATCTGTTATGCGTGGAATTCTTAACAGATATTGTGCCAATCTTCAAGCTTGCCGATCTCGCTAACTTATACAGTAAACGCCTTGAGGTACTCGGAGTTGTCAGGGAAGGAATGATTAATACAACACATGTGAAAAATTGGATATTGCAGATCTGCAAGCACACAAGCAAGGTAGAGACGTTCACCTCATTTTCAGGGTAGATGTTGGTGAAGCTCTGAAATGAAAAAGGCAACATCTTATAGTCGTGACGATGAAGGCATCATCATAGCCAAAAGCAGCAAAAATAGTTCGAAGTCCTTATACTAAGAATAGCTTTACAGGTACATTCAATGACAGCTGGCAACATGAATCAGTTCCACAGACATTAGTTTCCTTAGTAAGAATGGTTCTAGGTGTGCCAAAAATCTAGACACAGTCCCGTAGTATCGTTGAGTCGTAGACAACACTAACCATTTCTCAGCTATTACAGCTAAATTGCGCAATTCGTCGTTGAAGGGATACAATTGCAACTTATCACTCCTCAGATAGAGAGCCATGTGTCTCGATGTTTGGCCCGCTTAGTATCATTCTTACTAAGGAAAAAAAGGCTATGGAACTGCTTCATGTTGACAGCTGTCATTGAATGTCCCTGTGAAGCTATTCTTAGTATCAAGCATATCTCTTTGAATTATTTTTGCTGCTTTGGCTATGATGATGCCCTCCTCGTCAAGACTATCAGATGTGGCCTCTTTTAGGACTTCCCAAACATTTTCGTTGAAAATGAGGAGAACAGATCTACCTTGCTTGTGTGCTTGCAGATCTGATATGGCGGCTAGTATCCAATTGTTCAGAAGCGTTGTACTAATCATTCCTTCCATGACAACTCCGAGTTGCGCAAGACGTTTTCCGTACAATATAGCGAGATCAGCAAGCTTGAAGATTAACGCAATATCTGTTCCAGACCGTGAGCCGTCGATGTACTATATTAATTCGGCAAGCACAATTCCATGGATAACAGATTCCTGGCTTTCTGTCTTTGTCATTGAATTCTGTCTACTTGCCTTGTTGTTAAGTATTATTAAATATTTAGAATACTACTTGGCTTCCAGTGATATTAAATCTCCAGCACTTAGTTTGGCTAAGAGAACAGTGTCTTGTAGTTCAAGTTCACACTCACGTACGCTTCTGTCGATCATAAATGTCGATGCATTGTGAAGATCGTCAGATACATTACCACAGAAAAAATACCCTGCAGTCATTGTTTTTGTTGATTCACCACACTTGTGTCTGATTATTTTATTGGTATTTTCAATCGTTGACTCATCTTCAACTTCAGAAGAATGTTTTTGTGTTTCCTGACGAGATATTTTGATATCTGATCATTTGTTTCGACAGGATTTGTGGTATTTTGCTTAGTGATTCTGGAATGTTTTTTTCAATTCCATGGCCTTCATTCAACTGTTCCAAGTTGAGTGATGGGGAAACCCAATTCAATGCGCAGCATCTTTGTATTCTAGCATCAAAGGCCGTATAACCAGAACCAATGTCTATGTCTATTCTTTTGTTATTTGTAGGGCATGTAAATCCTCACGTGTCCTCTCTTGACATATCACACATCCTTTTCGACATCGTGTGGTCATATATTATGTACTTTAATGTTGTAAAAGTTACTTAGGCAAATATGTAAATAAAATGAACTATAACTCTGCAACGTTTGATGCTTTTACCACCATCTGAACAATTGTTTCACAAATCGACTGGACAATTAGTACATGTTGAACTAGTAGTACCTTTAGTGTACGGTATGATTCTAACTTGTTATTTGAACTGATAAAATATTCGTTGAATTGATTTGAAGAGACGTTTATATATTCAGATATCACCTTAAAACTTGTAAACTGCAAATGAATTAGAGCTTTCTTTAAAATATGTTTCGGTTTTAAGGGTCGTCAAGTTGGTTAATTATTCCTTATTCCTTTATCGTTACTTATTCCTTATTTGTTACCTATTCGTAACTTATTCCTTACCTATTCGTTACTTATTCCATATTTATTACTTATTTCTTTTTCGTTCCTTATTTGCTTTAAATATGTTGCCCCTTTTAATGCTTTCTTTTCTTTTCTTGACTCTGGTATATGATATTGATTCGAGGAGGTAAAATTACCCTGTTAGCGCGTGTACCACTTTACGCGCTCGACTGATACACTGTTACTTATTCGCTACTTATTCGTTCCTTATTCGCATTTAATATGTTGCTCAATTTTGATGATTTCTTTTCTTTTCTTTTTTGTCTCTGGTGTTAGCTATTGTTTCGAAGAGGTGAAATTACCCTGTTAGCGCGTATGTACCAGTTTCTGTGCTCGACTAATACCATGTTATTTATTCGCTATTTGTATGTTCCTTGTTCGATTTTTATACGTTGCACCTTTTTAATGCTTTATTTTCTTGTCTTATGTGCTAGTTCGTAGAGGTGAAATTACCCTTTGAGCGCGTATGTACCCGTTTCCGCGCTCGACTGATACCATGTTACTTATTCGTTCTTTATTCGCTTTTTATACGTTGCCCCTTTTGCATTACAAAAAAAAAATTTAAAAACAAGAACATGTTAGTGCCGTTTTTGTTGTTACTATTGCATAATATGACCAAGAAACTTATTAATTATTTGTTTTTCAAAATACTAAGGATATTCTACCCCAGGAATAGTTGACCGTAATTAGCTGTATTTGGCAAAACCTTTTGCAATTTTTGGTCTTCAATGTTGTTCAACTTTGTACTTGATTTGGCCTTTTAACTGCTTAATTCGAAAATCACTGATGAGTCTTTTGTAAGACGAAACGCGCATCTAGTGTAAAAACTGTAAGCCTGGTATCTATTCTTCGTGTCCATTTTCATAGTTGTTTCATTGTCAACGATAGACCATAACGTTATTTTTATATAAGTAATTAATTTTGTAGAAGATTGCATTAGGTGAAGAGTAAACGTTGGTATTCAAATTCCAAATGTAAAATCTATTTTATCAGGCTATGAAGACTTAGTATTTTATCAGGCTATGCAGACTTAGTATTCTTTGCATTTGTTATTAAGGCCATGTCGATTATCCAATGGACGGCTGATATAAATCAGCTTGTTTGTCCATCCGTCCGTCAGTGCGTGAGCTCGACCATCCAACACAAATTGATCTCACCCTCTAGAAGTTGGGTAATGAGTCTTGCAATGATTATCCAGTACTGTTAAACTGTGTGTTGCGTATAAACAACGTTCCGTGAAAGTCATGGTCAAAAACTTAGCTACCCCTGTACAAAAATCGTTTCTACTCTTCATCTTTAAAACCCCTGGGCATGATTATTCATCAGTACTAGAATGTAAGCTACGTACAAGAAAGCAAACCGTATAATGAAAGTCATTGTCTAAATGTTAGTTCAAAATGTTAGTTCATCTTAGTGGTGCATAAGTAAAAACCCTCGATGCTCTTGATAGTATACTTGTAAAGTGGTCATCATATATAATCGGAATATGAAACAATCTCAAGCTCACACATTTATGTACACCATTTAGAGGTATAAATGAGGTTGTTGTTCCAGTAAACGGCGACTGTCAATTGGTTGACTATGCTGCCAGGTTAAGTCCAGTCCAATGATGCTATAACACTTTAGTATTGATACATCAACGTTAGTTATGGTTAAGGTCAAGGAACAGATAATGTGATATGTCATATTTTTTTTTATTTTTTTTTTTTATATTTGCATAGAACTCCACGGTGATGTTCCAGTTAGATATGTTGCACTTATAGCCTAGTGGAACAGGAATTGATTACCCTTCCGAAGAACCTAGGTTAATCCCTACCTATGTTTAAAAAGTGTATTTTGTTTTCAAAGTTTTATTGTGTGCTTTTATGTTTTTCAATGTATGATTTGTCTCTATCGGTTAAATCGTGTTTGTCCTGTAAAGTCTGTTTTCACATTTGGTCATTTGCCGACGGTTTTGAATATGGTGATTAGACAAGACACATTTGTAAATTCTATACATTGTCACTTAATATGACTAATCAATGTATCAAGATTAACACTGCGGGTGCCACTAGTGGAGCTTGAACTGCTGACCCTTCCGGAGCATCGTGTTCAGCTCCAATTTGTGGGGATATGGATTCACTTAATATTCAGTTTGTTTTCTTGATAGTTTTTTGTCAGTGGCTCACTGCTTATTTTATATCAATCAAATGACCATTAAAGAAGCAACAACTTATCAATTCTTAAGAAAAATCTTTGGATTGGTTCTAACAGATTTCAAAACAATTTTAAGAACTGTTTTCATCGATCATACGAGAATACTAATATACAAGTTTACATCTATTTGAAAAGTGGTTTTTCAATTATATAATAGAGATAACATTTATTATTTCGACTTTAAATTCAAGTTTAACAAGCTGAAGCTGTATGCAAAATCTCATAAAAATATATAACACAGATTGACCCTAAACAACATCGAAAATGATGTTCAACACATTATAACTCTAATGCAAAAATCTATATTTTGAATAAACACAATACTTGTTACACTAATATGATAAAACGCAGTGAAGAGTGCACTTAAGACCACGTGAGAGAAATGCTTTCAAAGGTAATTACTAGCTAGACATGTATTAATTTGAAACTGAATTTCCAAAGAAGCGCACGAAATATATTTATTTCGATTTATGACGTTATTATGCTTAAAACAATATTTAATTGTTCAAACATCCGTAAAGGTGCCAGTGTTTTCCTTAATAAATAACCGACTGCCGGTCAAATTATCCGTTTCAAACAATTTTCAGGCCGGTTTAAAAACTGATATTCAAAAAACAATATGAATATATATAATTATATATACAACTCTAAACAAAATATTGAGACTAAAACTTTCTTGAATGAAAGACAAGTTGAATAACCTGTTTCAATTACGTAATAAACAGCGAACAAAATCATGTGTATTTATAGCTATTATCTACATCTATTTCCTTGTTTACGTTTTGCGGATGAATTTGTTTGCAACGGCACTTTTCATTTAATTTATGATCAATCCGACCTTGCATTCCGACAATTAACCTTAAACGAAAATCGTGATCGTAGCCAGTACCTAAATAATTTAATATAAGAAAGAAATGAACAGAAAGCTAAGGAAAGAAAATAAGACAGTAAAGAAAAGCATGGACAATATGCAGATACATATTAATTTGTGGAGCACAAAAAACTACATACTGTAAAAAAGACTCAAAACTGACATTTTCAAGAACTACTTCTTATGCTCGGAATGCGCTAGAATGCAGGATATTATATGCTTCTATTAAATAACTCGTCTTTGGTTTTTTTTATTCCAATATAGTTTTTAGCGTTTTAAATGTTTGATCGTTTATGATTTGCAAGAAGTTTTACTCATAAGATTTTTCTATCCTCTCCCCATTTTTATACCGTTATAAAACTGCCATTTCTGTAGAACACTCAAATAAAAAAATTACTTGAATTCTCTTTTCAAAATTGCTTGATCTACCTCTTGAGTGTTGAAATAAATTAGTGGTCGTCATGACAAGTTGAAAATTTATTAATCATCCAGCTGCGTATCAGTCAGTAAGTCACTACCCTTACTTTACAATTTTCCTCGGTTCAAAATGTACAATGGAAGGAAGTATCGTGTATTAGATAATTCCTTCCTATTACGACATATAATAGATTTATAATAAAAAAAAAAACAATTCTGACAAAGTATCTGAAAAACAAGAATTTTAAACTTCATATATCGAATCTCGAATTTAATTTTAAATTTCGGATCTCGAAAGACATTCTTCTTTTTAAAAGGTATGAATGACCTATAAAAAAGATGAAAAACATATATACTATTTATTATGAGATGTTTAATAGAAACCCTGGTATTTATCGGGTCATTTCACAAAAGTAATCGTATCAGTAGTTTCTGTACTATGTCAATAAGCCGAAGAAAATAAAAAAAAAAACACTCATAACATAAGACATTTGTCTTATATATTGCAAACTCGGGAAAATATTAAATAAATATGAAAAAAGAAACAAAAATATTAAAATTAAAATCACATTAGGTGACAACCGATAGTTCAGTAAATTAATATACGCATTGCTCTAAAAGCTTTAACATAATCTATACGTATTGAAACGAGAAATATAATTTTATACGAATTACAACAATCTTGGTTAAACTTTTTTTCTTTGAAGGACGAAACAAAGAAGAAACAAAAGAGTAACCATATAAATAAATAACTACACAAAGAAATACATGAATAGATATACCCACAACATAACACCGAAATGCAATTAAGTATATCAATCCAACGGAGGTTAAACACTTTGTGTAAACAATAACTATTGGAATTCATATAAAAAACAAATGCATCGATCGTTTATTAGTACAAACATGACTGTACATTATCGAAGAAAGTTGATTTTGATATACCTTTATGATCAGCTGTAAAGATGATGTCCTATTACTGATGATGACCATGTTGATCGCATCTCGCCCACTGAACATGAAATAAAGGAGACAATAGATATAAGTAGGTCTCCTTCATAATTTGACTCCACATCTAAAAATTGACAGCGTTGCTCGATGGATCTCTTAACTTTATGAAAAAAAGGAATGAATCCACATTTCTCAATGTGAGCTTTCAAATATATAAGTTGCAACATTTCATCATGCAGATAGAGTTTAATTTGATACGATTGTACAGGGTTTGTGTTAACCTTTCCTATCAGTACTTCTGTGATATAGGGTTTCTCCTAAAGTTAAAGTCCTCTGTTCGTAGTTTTACAGACGCTATCATGATTTGGTTAATCGTTAATGAATATCTTATAGCTGTGTTCTCCAAGGTGTAAAAGTAGGCAGTGAAGGACTAAAACAGTATACGAAACAAACGCCGTTTTTTTTTTTTTATTTTGGTGGATGCTTTTTAACTAAATAACTATTTTGGCAGATAATGAACTGTATGCAGGTTAAACGTAGAAAAATGGTAGGTCAGAAAACACTGAAACGTACTCATGTGGATAGTCGTCTCATCGGCAATCATACATGAACCATAGCTCCGTATTTATATATCAATCTGTTTCGATATATTTTTTTCGACATTGTATTTGGGTTAATATGAACAACTGATACCTCCAGCTTGTGTTGAGTCAAGTGACAGAAACTCATGTCGTCATTTTACATATTGAAATGGTACCCTTTGTTCAAACTTGCATGTACCGTTGTTTGTAGTGTCTATCTTCCTTCTACTATTTGTTATCATCCCTTGCCAATGGTATCTTTTACGCTTTTCCGTAGACCTTTCATATAAAATGATAAGACATATAATGGCTGAAGTGAATCACGAAATTTTTCTTAGGCATGTTGCATGTAGAATCATTACCATTAAAGCATGAATTTATACACAATACCCTATAATACATAAAACAAATACCCACAAAAACTCAATATTCAATAATATGAGTGTTAACTTTGTATTTGGTGTGGACATATTACAAAACAGAGATATATATTTAATAGTATAAATTGTTTTTGAATTTATTGACGAATTAATAAATTATCACGTTTAGGTTTTACAGATATGCTGTTTAGTTTCAATTTCGGTTTGGAATGTTGACAGTGTTTGTAACGAGACTCTTTCATGTGTAACACAAGAAGGCAAGCATGGGTATTGCATGGGAGGACAGTGCTTAACAGAAGTCCAGTCTCGGCCAAGATCCGACCTAGAGATTCGGATAGTGGCTAAATACCCAGAGATTAACATGAAGGTATCTAAACGTTATAATCATTTTGTCACTGCAATACATTTATTCATATTTTACCAGCTAAATAGAGTTGGTTATTTCAACTAGAGCAAATTCCTAAACATGAACCAGCTTTTATGGTTCAGTAATAAACAGCAGGTAGATTGTACGATGTGACTTTTGGATTCAGGCGACCTAAATAGTGAACCAATCAAACCTCCTTTGTTGTAAAGAAAAAAGGATTTAATTCAGTATTCCCCGAAATAGTTTTGTAGAACCATTTTTATTGATTGCCATGACTATGAGTCATGTCCAATGGCAAGAGAAACGTTCTATGTTTTGATATTTTACATTTTACTGCATGTAGAATGCCTGTAAGGAGTGTTAATATAAGTAATTTTCATTTTCTAGCACTGGGATGATATCGCTGCTGGTGTACTATAATAGTTCCCGAGGTATCATCATCTCAGTAGTTTGTAACACGAGAGCATTATTCTTATTGGAAAATCACATTGTCTCCTCCGGGACTCGAACAAAAACTTTGCAAACAAATATTTTAGATTTTTCATAATTAATATAAGCTGAGGCTCGAGAGAACTGTTATTAGTGACGACTGTGATACAGGGACAACAATATGAACTGCAGTGCGGATTCGTCCATTTTGCAAAACAGATATCTTCTCATAATTTCGCTGTTAAACTATAGGTTTTCAAAAAGATGTGATGCTTTCGAACATTTTACAATGTATAGGCATTTGAACAAAATTGTAAAAGATTCAAAAAGAAATAGCAAAATAGTGCTTATAAATAGCATTCTGCATCAAAATTCATATTGACCATTCAAAATGTATCATACTGTTCCTTTACACAGATTTAGAAAAACCATAAAAGCATCCAATTTTGCATTTTTGTTGCACGTTTTTTGTATATTGGGTACCTGTAACAAAGAGTTGTAATACACATACAGTTTTTGCCATTATAGATACGAGTTATGCCGCTTTGTCCGACGAATATCACTTTAAACAACCAAAACTGACGAAAAATGAAAAACCACAAAACTTTTTATTTTCGTCGCCTCAACATATTTTAACAAAAATTATAAGACTGTTAGAAAATGAAACAACATTTATCCTGAACGGTGCTTATATTTGCGAGCTGTATAGGAAAACTTTAAAAATTTAAACTAAACACGCACATCGGTAAAAAGGTTAGATACAATTTTCTATTGGAATGTCAACAATGTGAACTTTCATAGAACCTGATGTATTTCTTAAAACTAATTTTCAAAATGTATACGTATACATTTGTATTTCAGGAAATTAAAAACAAAGTGTTATATATCAGAGGAAGTGGACTTGGTTTAAACTGGAAGACAGGAAAGAAAATGACAAAAACTTTGACTGATACATGGGAAATAAATTTCAACTTTACATCATCAGATGATGGCTTCCGATGCCAAGACTGTTCAAATGACGAAACCATTACTAAGAAGCTTGAATATCGAATTTTGATTGCAGACAAAACTAATATGATTGGTGGCAACTTCGGTGTAGATTTACCCGTATCAATGTCTTCTTCATATTTCCACGAAAAGCCTTTGTTTGAAGTATTTCCGTGGTTCTACTCAAATGCAGGACATACCTCTAATTTCACAATTCATTCTCCCGAAATCGGGAAGGAACGCCAGATTTATCTGTATTTGCCACCAAGTTTTAACGAAAACACCTTTAAAAATATCCGAATTTGCTTATTTTTGATTTATATCCGGGTGGTTATTCTGAGTTACTTGCCCCTATTGTCGATAAACTATTAGCTGAAACTGGAACAACTAAAGAATTTATTATCATTGGGTACGGCGATTATCAACCAGATCATGAACGCCTTGATTTACTAACACCTGTTCCAGGAACCGTTCTGACATGTGCTAACGGAACCTTTTATGATTTATGCGACAACTGCTTGCCGATTAATTTTACAGTTGATGAATATCAAAGGTAAATATTCATAATGAAACGGGGACCTTCACTGAGATAGCTGTGTCAGTGGAGTAATTGTAAACAGTGTGTGCAATATTTTTTGTTGAATAAAAAAAAGAAAAAAGTTAATCGAAGGAAATACGATCAGTTGCTTGACTTAATATATGCACAAAATCTGGTGAGATTCAACAATTTTTCTGATACCTGAACTTCAACACAGATATCGATAACTAAACTCCATAACGTTAAAATAACATTCAGAAAATCAGAACGACAAAGCGGACGAACACTGATAAACAATAAGAAACAAGTAAGAGCGCATAGTTTTAACTTCAAAATTCGGACTTTAAAATGAGCTGAGTATTGTTGGAATATATTTTTAATCAAATATTGCAAACTTTCTACGTTATCTGAAAAAGGTTGAAAAAATGGTTCGACTAAAAAATTTAAATAACCCATGATTCATGGACTTCGACAAAAATAAAAAATATCTAACAGAGGCTACTATGTTATTTTAAGTTGAGAATACTTTCAAATCTTTAAAAAAAATGTCATATTGGAGTACCATATGAGACATAACAATAGTATAAAGAAAAGTACATGCTGGTTCAATTTATTTTTAAAATAGTCTTGGGTACGAGTTATCTGTAATCTATAATGCTATTTTTAATGTACAGGCTGATGATAGAAAAATGCGGTAGACGTGATAACATCGAAGGAATTGCTGATCGTTTACTTAACTTCTTCATAGACAAAGTTCGCCCTAAAGCCCAAGAACTTGCGAAAGACCGTATCCTGATAGACCAACCTAATACAGGAGTGATGGGGTATTCTCTTGGTGGCTTAATGGCATGTTATGCTGCATGGACACGATCATCAATTTTGGATTAGCCGCTTGTCAAAGCCCATCATTATGGTGGCCTCTTAATAATGCAACTTTAAATAGTTCCGACTTTGATTTCATAAATAACACTCTCAGAGACCAATCTTTTCAACAAAGCAGATTCCCACAGAAGATAATATTAGATGCAGGTAACCGAAACTTCTATAAAACTTAAAGTATTAACAAACATTTAAGGCCACATTTCATGCATATATAAAATTATACTTTTCAATTTACTATCACCCAGAATCCCCCAAAAAACATATGAACAATCAGGTTAATGAATTACATGAGATGCTTATAAGAAGAATGGGAATCCCAACATATGAACTGAACTTAAAATAAATAATGCTTATACATATAATATAAGATACAGAAATGTGGTATAATTGCCAATTAGACAACAAACTATCCACCAGTGACTAATTGACGTATATGTTAGCAACCATAGCTTACAAATCAGTCTTCGACAATGAGCAAAACCTGTACCGCATAGTAAGCAATAAAAGGCAAGACAAAATGTAAAACAAATGAAGGTTTAAAATAAGTTTCACAGCGCTTTTATGACGGTCAAAAGGATTTGTCTACCACCAGGATCCACACTAGATGCAGGTTCGGGATTTTTGAAAGAGGGCGTAATTCCATGAAAAGGATTATATACCGAAAAATATTTTTAGTAGATTTTATGCTAAAAAAATCATATAAATCGTGAATAACATGATATAATTTTTTGTAAGGGGACATTTGATAAAAAGCTTATAAGCCTCAAAACTAATAAAATATCTATTTTAGGGAGTAAAGAAAGCGAAAACCCTTACAGACTTACACAGTCAACTGTTGAAGCTGCAAAGATGATATCAAAGATCCCTGGATTTACCATGAATCGTAATGTTTGGGTTAACATATACCCTGGATCATCTCATAGTTTTCTGGAATGGTTCAGTCGAATCTGGACAGTACTTCAGACGTTGTTACCATATACATCCGACGGTGCTCCCCAAATGCCTCTAAGTCATACAGAACCGAGCGGGTGTGTCGCTAATTAGGCTACGAGTTAATTGAAAATCAATTTTACAGTATTATTTTTTTGTTCAGTTTGCAAGGTTTTTATGTCATAAGGGATTTCAGTTAGGTTTTCAGAAAAATGTATACGAGTCTGATACCAGTACATTTGCTTAGCTAATAAATTAATCACTGACACATGAATCAATTTCCTTCTTAAGTTATAGATATATTTCGTAAATAAAAAATTCAGAATTTATATTTGTGTCGTGATTTCATGTGTTTGCCTACGAAAATATCTGTTCTACAAATCGTAAAGATGTTTAAGGGGTGAAGCCATCCTGTACTACAACTTCCACTTAAAGAACCTGTATGCAATGATATTGGACATGATACTATTTTAGTAATTGACTAAGCTTAACCATTGTGTTTTTTTTAAGAGCAGAAGACTGTGCAATAAAGATTAATAAATTTGGAGATATTAAATGTTTGTAAAGAGCTGAATTTCCTGAGAAATTAATTGTGTGAAATATGGCATTTTTACTTGCTGAAGCCGCATCACATGGGGCCTTTCTGAGTTTCCAATTTTGTGAAATTTTGTACACCGAAAATTTAACCAAATCTGTGAAAATGTCTCAGCTTTCATATCCAAGTTTAGTATATGGACAGAGGAATGGAAAAAAAGGCTACCATTGTCGTCTACCTGAAATGTATTGCGCATACTGATCCAATTTGTCACAGTTTACAACTCTAATAAAAAAGTGGAATTTTTGCTTTAAGGTTCTTAGACAAGAGTAAATTTATTTAAGCACTGTTTTATGGTACCTTATCACCGTTTATTGCTTTTCAAAGGATTCAGTATCAAAAAGTACAACAAAGAAAGATACTATACCAGTGAAATTGGATCACCTGAATATACCCCTATTTCTTGGTTAACTTTACATTTCGTAATCTTCAGTTGTCTGTGTAGTTTTTAGTGGACTGTTGTTTGTCTTTTTGTCTTATGTCTTTTGACCATTCTGTAATATGTCTTTGACGACAAATATAGTTTTAATTGTTCTAATGATTTTGATAGTTCTAATGGTATCTTACTGTTTTCTAGAGGCGAACACACTTTCTTTATCTAAAGACATGTGTCTAAACTAAATTACAACCTCTAAAACTTGGTCGCCAGAAGTAAATGCGAGTTGTAAATAAAATTTTGATGTTTTTGGTTTGTTCACAGGTTGTACTGTTACATCACTGTCCCAGATGAGGAGTCTGTAATTTAGTGGTTTTCGTTTTTTACTGTATATCATGTTTGTTTTTTGTTTCTCGTTTTGTACATAAATAAGGCCGTTGGTTTTTCTCTTTTGAATTGTTTTACAATTTGTTATGTCGGGGCCTTTTATAGCTTGCTATGCGATATTGGTTTTGCTCATGGTTGCAGGCATTTCGGTGACCTATAGTTGCGAACATCTACGTCATATATTCTATGGTGGATAGTTGCCTCATTGGGAATCATACCATATCTAGATCTCCTTGTTTTATTAGCTTGGACCAACAAATAAATATATAGTCTTTCCAGATACAATGGATGTGTTTCTTGGCACCATTGATTAAGCGAAATAATTATATGGGCATTTTGACGGCATGTTTGAATGATATACACAATGTATAATTTACATGTTTATAAACGAAATGCTGCTGTTAATAATGGTCAGATAAGTTTATCGACATTTGCAGACAATCATAGCACACCAGGCAGAAACATTATAGGACTTACCTTTACTGATGATATATTTCTTCTTTTATATATATGAGACAACTGTACGCTAAAGCAATTTCGCTTTTCATTCCTTGTGTGAAAGGGATGCATATTTTTTTTACGTTACTAGAGTATTAATATAGTTTGTTAACAGTATACATTTGTTATTCGATGCAGGTACCCCAAGGTTTAGAAATCTACCAAAGTTTCCCATAAGGGCATCCGTTTTGATATGTGGGATTTATTAACACACAGTCACATCCTTACATAGTGGGGACGTTAAATACAATGTTGCACACTTTTTGTACGTTAAAAAACATGTGCAAAAACTCTTTGACAGATCTGTAGGTAGCAAGGCAAAATGTCCCTATCCAATAGACTAATTTCATATTACCGACTTTTGACTCCGGATTGTATAATTTTTCAGGTAACCTACTCTGTGGTTGGACATCCTGGTACTCAGTCAAGTAAGAGCAACAAAAAGAAGTAAAATAAAACATAAAATCGGTGCAAATTAGGGATAAGTTTGCTGTTTTCCGAAGATTTTGTCTTCTATTGAAAACATGAAACAGTAAATGTTTTCCCAAAAATGTACCGTTTGTAAGCTAGATTTTACTCATTTATGTTGCTCTCACTTGACCGAGTACCAGGATGTCCTACCACAGATTAGGTATCCTGTCGAAAAAATATAAACTCCGGAGTCAAAAGTCGGTAACATGAAAATAGTCTATATGTATTAATTTTAAATCCAAATTTCCAGCCTTCTTTCAAATTATTAATGTTTGAGTGTTTGCTCTCTTTTCATTTTTGATGGATGCATTTTCTACTACGTTCGTATACGTATGAACACGTTAAGAAAAAAAACCGGTCGTGTGCATTGTATTGTGAATGATTAATGCAGTTTTTGTAGTATTTATTTTTTGTTATAAACCTTTTTCTGGCTATCTTTGATTCAAATCAACACAACTAGCTAATAGTACTGTTGAGAAACGGGTTGTAGTCTACGCTAAACAATTTAGTTGTGCGGGATATATGAATACGCAGTCACGTCCCAACTAATTTGGTACTTTTAATTTAACACATCTTGGAATATGTCGGGATCTCTGGATACATAGACCATTGTAACAACTTTTGTTGAGGGTTATTTTTTTCTCCATATGTGGGACGTAGAAATACACGACAACGTCATATTAATGTGCGAAAACAAAGCCACGCTTGATACATATACTATATATATATATATATATATAGCCATAAAACCAGTTCAATCCACCAACATGAAAATGCCTGTACCAAGTCAGGAATATGACAGTTGTTATCCATTCGTTTGATGTGTTTGAACTTTTGATTTTGCCATTTGATTGAGAACTTTCCTTTTGAATTTTCCTCGGAGTTCAGTATTTTGTGATTTTACTTTTATATATAGTTAACTGAAAATTGAAATGACGGTCATACAAGTTGGAGGTTTGGTTCGCTGCTAAATCTTCCTCGACCCACTAGTTTTGTTCGAAAGTGTCGATACCAAATAAGAATAACGACAATCAACCGCGAATTTTCCATAAGGAAAATGAGAAAAGATGCAAAGAAGACAATCAAAAACTATACATTGTGTATAGAAAAACAACTGATAAAACAAGAAGTGAAATAACAGTCCAAACAAAACATTTCAGTAAAAAGCAAAGATAGAGCTAAAAGAATCTCTTTTAAACCGAACGCATGTGTTCCGTTTTGGGAAAGCAGTTCCTGCTGAAACGGCGGCACATACCGTATTGCTCATGGCAAGTAAAATCGTTCGCTGATGTCATAACCGATGATAAGAAAAAGTGGATTGTGGTTACGACAAGGGAAAACTATCAAATCATTGGGTATCTCGGACAGAGATTATTCCATAATTGTCAAAAATCTTTCAAGGAAATCATGATGGGAAACAAAAGCCATAGATAATTGTTCCAAATGGGAAGTATAATTTATACAGAACTTCATATGAAGGTGCTGCTAGAATGTTGCAACATAGAAATGAGAAATTGAAATCATCACTTTTGTCGTACTATTTATTTATCAACCGACCCTCACTGTAGAAATCTAGATATAAGACAAGTTATGATGCAGACACAGCTGTATCTGTTGTATTCTTCTTTCAAGTTTCATTGGAAAAATGCGACCAACATAGACACAAATCTTTGAATTATTAAGTAAGGAGACACCTTATGAATACATTTTACGAGAAATAGCAGGTATATATGGATATAGATTTTCTTGAATAAACATTGAAGTTGTGTAAAATTGAGAATGGAACAATTCTTATAAAACAGTTGAACCGTTAATGGTCACCTTCAGTTCTATTTAATCGTATCAAGTTATCTTAGCATCAACTAAAACTCGTTCAGAACAGTGCTAATATAATAATAGATCAAATAACGGAATGTTCGTGTCACTCATCAGTCGGATTTGTTTCTCTCTCTCTCTCTCTCTCTCTCTCTCTCTCTCTCTCTCTCTCTCTCTCTCTCTCTCTCTCGACCGAATCGATCTCGATCTCTCGAAAATGCATCTCCAATAATGAAAGTCAACAGGTTGCCTCTACCTGTTCGGTGTGAGCCAAGGCTCCGTGTTGAAGGCCGTACTTTGACCTATAATGGTTTACTTTTACAAATTGTGACTTGGATGTAGAGTTGTCTCATTGGCATACCACATCTTCTTATATCTATTGACCAGCTCTTTCTATATAGTGTTAACTACTTAAACAATTTCTGCAGTGTTGATTCATGTCCCCCTTGATTTAAATAATACCTTGACACATATATAACATGTAAAAGGTTAAAATTTCTATGGTGAAGATAGCATTTGTAAATATTTCGAAGCCATTGGGTTATCTTAGTACGTACATATACATATACATTGTCTGTTCTGTGGTCGGGTTGTTGTCTCTTTACATTCCCATTTCCATGTATACCTTTAGTGTACGGTATGATTCTAATTTGCTATTCGAACTGGTAAAATATTCTTTGAATTGATTTGAAGAGACGTTTATATTTTCAGAAATCACCTTAAAACTTGTAAACTACAAATTTGAGCTTTCCTTAAAATATATTTCGGTTTTATATTTATCAGAATTTAACTGCTACTTTATTTCGAGCTTTGTTTAAATATATGTAGGCTTTATTAGACATCGACTGACCTCGGGCTTCTTTGAAACTCAATGAATATAACACTATGTCAAACATTAGCTTTTTTCTTTATAAAAAAGTAACAAATGCGGTACCTTTCACTTACAAATGCATCCAAATAGCAAGTAATGACCCACATGTCGAGGCTTCCAGTAAAAAAAAACGATCATTTTGCTATGCTGTGCAGAAAGACCGTGACAAATCTTATTTCACGTGATCACTATGGTTTTGTTTGAAATGTGTCCTATATGGAAGAGTTCAATTTAAAAATAGATCAATTTGTACGAAGTAAGTCTATAACATGAGTTGGATAAGAAATTTGACTTACAAGAGCAATAATAGGTTCGGAACCCTCAATCAAAATTGTTCTTTTACGTGCAAAAAGTTAACTATTTTTTATTTCCAATGAGATTGGCATAAATAATTGATAGCCACACTTACATACCCGAGTCTACATGATATGTCCAGGTTTTATATTTTTACAAATCAATACATGAGCAAGGATTTCTGCGATCGATCGATTGATTGATTGTTGGTTGCTGAACGTCCAGTGGGAAATAATTCATTCATGTTCAGGACGAGAACACATTAAACATAAACGCAATAGGTAGTTCCTGTAATAGAGGCCAATCTGGATTAAGGTTTGGGAAATTTGGACTGCAACTGGAAAATAAGGGTTTACTGGATAGGGACAGAAATTGTGCCTTGCAACAAGACGCCTACTGAACCCTCAAAGGCTTGTTGAACGTACAGATACATTGGCACTCTCTCTACACGAGGCATCGGATTTAACTTCGCCACTCTGACCAGACGTGGTTGCGTACTTGTACATCCCACACAACCAAACGGACACCGCCTTTTTCGTAAGGGTTTCACTGGAAAGTAAAAAGTCGGAATTAGACCAAAGTGATCATATTTCTATTCCCCAGTCATCCTTGGGGATAGATTTCTACGATTTTTCATGTCAACCACTAGACAAGCTTGTTAAAAGTATATTTTCTGATCATGAAATTCACATTTTAGTGTCTAGGCATTTCTGTAGAACGTTTCACTATAAATGGTATTTTGTATGGATCAATGAAGCAATATACTTATAAATCAACAGCAATGAGTATGCAATCTATATGCATGTATGCGTTCCCACTAAATATTTTACCGTTTATTTAATTTCCTATTGGTCAGTTACAAATCCTTACCCATGGCCAGTCGGGTTGTATAGTTTGTCTTTATTGTTTGGCATTAATGACCGGGAAAGGGGTGAAATGCATCGAACTTCGCATTAAGTCTACCTGCCAAAGCCAAATATCAACGTTTGAAAGTATTTAGTGTGCTTCGGATGTTTCATTGCTTTCTTTACCTGTACATTTAGGGTTTTATCTCCTATATGTGTACTTCATTTCAATTTCATTCTTGTGGTTTAATTGACAAAAATAAGGAAATTTGCTTTTATTTCAGTACAAATTGATTTTTAAAAATCAACTTCCCCACCCTTCTGGGGCTTGTTAAGTTCATTAAATAATTATTGGTTGATTAATCTCCAGTGGCAAATATTTCATCCAAGTTCATGTCGAGAACGTGTTAACAATGTAGAATGAAATAATTTTAGAAGTGATCAATAATTTAGTATTTTAGTCTATTGTAAATGCATGCTTAGTCTTTGGGTACACCTGCGTTCACCCCTTGGTTCGTTTTTTTTTTTTTTTTTTTTTTGCTGTATCCTGAGAATGGAATTGAATATTTTTCTTTATTTCTTATAAAATCAAGTTAATGGTACAAAGAAAGTTAATTTTACATATAACATTCAGATTCTGCGCATGACAAATTTGTACAAACGAGCATAAAAAGATGACAGATTGATCAACCTGTCAATTCATTTTAAATTTGATGTGCACTGTTGTTTTGTTATCGTATTTTTTCCTTCGTTCTGTTCTTCTTCCACTTATCTTGATACCCTCTTTTATATCTTCTTATTTAAGTTCACACTGTATAAAAAATATTGTTTTTAATTTGAAGAAATGAACAGTGATATACATGTAGGTCATTGATTTGTAACAACGTAAATGTCAGTACATTACCTACGGTCTTTATCTTAAGTATAAAATACCATTGTCGCATATATGTAATCAAAAATTTGGATATCGCAGTCATGAAAGGTAAGAGCTAGTATCTTTTATGTCGACCAACTAATAATATACATATATTTACAAATACATATATCAAAACCAGTACATACAGGTAACTTGACATTTGGAATTGCATTATTTTTTCTAATTTTGTGACTTTGTGTAAATAACATAAGAGACATTAAATATAAAATTGTATCCTTATGACAAAATGTTAAACAATTCAAAAGAGAAAACCAACGGCCTGATTTAGGCTATAAACCATAAGTGAAAAACAAATATGACAGACAGCCAACAACGACAACCTCTGAATGACAGACGTTTGACTTGGAACAGGAAAAATATTTTGATACATACAATTTTGACGACATTCAATTTTATGTTATTGGTTTTATTTTTAGAAGTCCCGATCCTGTTATCGGCATTGGTGGTGATTATCAGATGCAATAGTATAATAAACGTACACAGTAAGTGTTTACTTAACTGTACAGGTAGACAAACAGGTGCAAATAAGCTACAATAATGGAAGTTTTCACCCCTCCCCTCACCCAACACACACACATGCATATAGAAAAGAGACAATTTCAATATCACTATTGTGGACTTTCCATTCATAGTTTGGTATCGACTGCAAAAGTGAATGTGTATTTTTCAATGACACCATGCCTCAGAGCATGCATGCTGTGTATCAAATTGAAATGAAAAATTATAATGATACTGTTAAATAAATGTAGTACCAAAATGTTTAGAAGGAGTAAATACTCAGACCCTAATCATTTATGTTTATAAACTCAACAAACAAATCATGAATAGTTATAAACAGCTATGTGATACATGTACATGTTGTGTGTGTAATATACCACATTTAATCTTCAACCTTGTTTTTGTACATTTTTTACAATGACAAATGACATTGAATCATATACGTGTCTTAAATATTATACTGAATTATCTATCATATACATGTACTTAAATAAATGTATATTCTAATGATACATGACTTAAGACTTTCTCTAACACCGTATTTCCTTCCACGTCCATGGTCAAACTGAAAACAAAGAAAACATAGAACTTAACGTGCATTGTAATTTGCTTGATTACGAAAGATTATTTTACATATTATCCGCTCAGATAAGATGCAAAAATAAACTTTTTGATTTGTTGGCGTCAAAATAAACATTCACAGAGCATACTGGTATGTATTGTTGAAGATTCCACTTTGAAAGGACTACGTGTACATTGTTGTACAATGTAGCCATATCTGAAATTAATCGGATTAGAACATTTTGACGAAAAAATCATTTAAGTACTGAAGCACTGAAATGATATTATATCCGAGAACTACCAGTCCACCACCATTAAACTGAAAAAAAAAAATAACAAAACCCACATACATGTACTTGTAGAAAATGAGAAAGGTGGTAACATGAATGGTCGGTATCTGGTAGCCAGTGGCGGAAACCAGGCTGTGCCTTTTAACGATGACTATATGAGCAAAGGTCATGAGTACTTTGATGTTTACTCACCAGAGATTGCAACACATTATGGTGAGGTCTTCTGGACCGATCAAGGCAACAATCTGATCCCACAAGAAATCATCGACAGATTTGCAGGTATCATTTAAAGTAATTGTAATAGATGAATCCTGTTCATTATATTAGTATTCTGTTAGCGAACACCTATGTTTCACAATTAACTCATCATCAAACTATTGCGTAGTTAAAAAAAAGCGTCAGTTTTATCTCACTACTGTGTAGTAACCGTGTTTAAACTTTCTTATTTACGAAGATAGCTCTTTTATTTGGTTTGCTGTTTTTTAAAACATTTTATTTTTGTTTTAGGGGCCTCGTGTCCTTTGAATTTAAAAAAAAATTTGACCACGAGAAAATATGTATTTATAGAAGTTTGTTACTGGAACTGGTATTTTTCATGCTTAACATAGTTGTCCATATTAATTATTTTGTAAATGTGTCCTATTGAGCTGTTCGTTTGATATTGAAACTGTAGCACTTAAAACTTCACACAGATTTTCCTAAACATAAATGCGGCACTACTGAAAAAGATGGTTTCATTATCTGTTCAGAAGGTTTAATATTGTATTTCTAATGTTTGCCTTTGTTATTCAGGAAAAGTCATGGCCATTACAGGCTACGAACAGGACCAAGTTATGGTGTATCCACTTGATAAACCAGGTTTGAATCCCGAGAATGATGTATCTGTTCCAATCAACTGGGCATATAACCACCACTACATGGCATGGATGACTGGGAACCACTCTAAATTGGTAAAAATTAAGAATCCAGACCCCAATGACGTCAGTGCTCATGGATCCCCAATGAAATGGGTAGCAGTAGATCTGCCTTCAGCAAAGGATCGAGAGTACAAAAACGTTCCAACAAGTCAAATGTTTAGTGAAGGAAATGGTGGAGAGTCAAGGAAAAGTTTCCACGGTTATCCAGACGGATTCGCCCAATTAATTGACTCGCCCGACAAGTGGCATATAACTCCTATGCAAATTGATACTCGTAACAGAGACTGTGGCGCCACACCACAAGACATTCACAACTGTACCGTTTTCACGCCAGGAGATGAACCACGACAGGCCAGATATGGTCGTGGCATTCCGAAAGAAGGAGCCATTTATTCTGGAATTCTAGAATGTCCATGCAATGGTCGTTTCGGTGGTGACCCTGCGATATACGGTTCTAGCACAAAAACGAAATACATTCAGCACCATTATGCACTTGTTGTAGAGCCATCTTGTAAAACTCCCACGAAAAGCGCGACCGTTTGCTTTGATGCAGTAGCCATGTTAGGTGTCAAAGCAACTAAGAATGTAACAGTGCTCTCCTCTTCAAGCGAAATTCCTAGTGGCTGTAGTGTTGACTCAGAGTCTGATGGCTCATTAACTGTGTCTTACAACGAGTTTCAAAGTTCGAAACAATGTTCGACATCTAGTAAAAGAACAGGAAGTGTGAAATTTAACATCGGAGTATCCATAAAAATCGAACTTTCTGAGGCTAGCACAATAACCTTAAGTGGACCTGCAGACGCATGGTTTGGAGTTGGTTTCAATGCTACACATATGGCCGACAAACCTTATACTTTAATTGTTAACTCTACAGGTGTATATGAACAACAAATAGGTACATGTGGAAGCGAGGCAGATCATTGTCCAGGAACTCCTTTGAACACCAGCATAAAGATTGTATCCAATACTGTCGTTGATGGTGTTAGAACTGCCGTCCTGACACGCCCTCTCAAAGGTTTGACGAAAAAACATTACAGCTTTGATGCTTTAAATGCACAAATCAATTTTATTTCTGCTGTCGGTTCTTCGCAGACGTTTGCTTACCATAAAGTACACACTACCGGCATTATTGCTTTGATAGCAAACAACGAGCCTAACTGCATTTGCGACGTAGGAGAAACTGGTATGATGTGTGATACTAATGGATCCAACTGTGATCATTTCGTCAAAAATTGTGTTCCAGCACCTGCTGGGGAACTCTTATCTCAGAGAAATCCAACGTGCAATTCAATAACGTATGCCGGAGGACTCCAATGTTGTAAACACAAGCGTATAATGCTGGATGCTGATCAACCTATACGACCAGAACTTTTACGATACCACATGAAATTTCGCTTTTGGTTTCAGGAATACAAGGTAGATGGCGCAAAAGTTTCTCATCACGATTTGCCCCGTATCTATTATCAAACCGAAGCTTGGGCAGGTGAATATGATATTCCTCCAGCATTTGCCCTGCCAGGGAAACCTATACCAGGATATGATAACTGGCCACTGAACACACCCACTCCTGGGACTAAATGTACTGGGAATTGTCCTTCTGGGAACGATTGTGAGTGTGTGCATACAATAGAATTCAAATGGACCGTCAGTAATATAAGACTGATTTACGCTGGAGGTCACTGTCATGCTCCTGCCTGTATTTCTATGGAACTTTATAGGAACGACACTGGTCATGAGATGGAACTGCTATGCAGACAAGTTCCAGTATTTGGAAAAGGAAACATTAAAGAGAACAAATACGACGAAGCTGGATATATAGCACTGCCTCCGTGTCTTTGGGGAGACGACACAGGTTTGGAACCCTCCGTACTGTTGCCTAAGAATACACCTATGGTGGCCATCAAGCATAACAGGAACACTAGAATGGGTCACTATGGCGAAATGGCCTCCTGGCAAATGAGAGGAGTAACTTTCTGAAATTACAATGTCATATATGTCGTTAAGGCCTTTCGAAAAAAACTTGTTTAGGAATGTCATCATCTTATATTTTTAGACAATATTAGTTCAGACAATAGTATACTAGATTATTCGTGTACATCATTCAAATTTTCATATAATTAAAGCTTTATCAATTGTTATTGGTCATTATTTCGTTGACGCTATTGGAATGTATAGAAATTTAATACTTGTATACTTTATAAAATCAAATAAAAACTCAACAGACCGTCTTGTGTTTCATTAACAACAGGTTTATTACACACTTGATGATTTAGACTTGTCAAGTGGTATTGACGCTCGTTCATCTTCAAAGACCGTATGTGACCTTAACAAATCTATAGTTTTACTTGTTTGGTTCTGTTTCATTGCCTTTCACTTGAAATCTTTTACTTAACCTTTTACACGAAATTTTGTATTCATCCGAATGAAATGGGGAAACCGGGGTTAAGCAAAAGGAGTTGTGTATGCAATACAAACATATATAAAGGGATCCTGAAGGATGTGCTGGTTCTTGTCTTATAATAATGGCTTCCGTCGTGTTGACGATGACAACTAAAAACCCGGTGATGAGTCAAATTTGTTAACGAGTCAGGAACGACGGAAAAGGAAAAAAAGGTCGGTTGAGACTTCGACAAATGGAAATATACATTCGGTAGCATCCATCCAGCGACAACCAAATTTGTAATAAAATCAGCAAGAATCGAAGTACATTTAGGTCAATAGACATTATCACAAACATATCTTTTGTACATTTTATGATAATTTTATCTATGAAATGCTAAATGTGATTTTCATGCGATTTGTTAATCGGTTATTGGATGTTAACGCAGCGGCAAATATTAAAAGTTTAACAAAGACGAGCATACTTTCGAACAGTGGAGAAAAATAAGATGATCACCGCGCATGCCAGGCGGTTATTCGGCGGACATGAAACAAAAAAAATGGAAACCTTTTTTATAGAAGGTAAAAAAATATCATGTTAGTATAATTGGATTGTTTACATCTGTTTCTATGGTCATAAAAGTGTATTGCAGTAACGCTATTATATGTTTGTGTTCTATTATATCCTTATTTACAAAGTAACTATGTACATTTTTTATAAGAGGCAAAAAACCACAAAACAATGATTTTGGTACATACAAATCATATTAGATCTAAAAGATGCATATTAATAAATTTCATTGAAAAAAATTATACAGAAAAATTAAAGACTAATCTGTTAAAAGCATTTACTTGCATCTCCGCCACTTGCAACAGTACTTAAAAAATATATCCTGAAAATGGGTAAAAACCTGTTCGTGAAGAAAGATCGGGTTCCATCGGGTGTTTTTAGTCCACTGCTTTATCCTCTATGTACAACGTTAAAACGTCTGAAAAAAACCCATTATATCATCATGCTTCAGATTTTATTATTTTTATATTTGAAGGCTAAATGTTGATAATAACATTTAAAAAAAATCACTCTTATTTATTGAGAAGCAAAGTATATGGGTATAGTGAAATAATCTTGTAATGAGTCATCATAACATAGTAAGTGTGTTTGAAAAACAACAAAAAAACATTTTGCTAAAAGAATTGTCACAACTATTGGTCATATAGCACGTTTCTACGCATTTATGCATCCCTGACTTTCAAATGTTTAGTTTTGGGCGTTCTCGATGAAGGTAAACCAGAGAGGCGCTTTGGACGCGTGAAATTTGTAAATGTTATTTTCATTAAAGTGCACTTCTTAATCGTAAATTTATTTGATTTTCTTTAACATATTATCAAAGTAACATTTAGGCATATTAATTGTCTTATTCGGGAGAATATACTATAAAGAGAGAAGTCGGGTATACCTATCTCTGAACCGCCCATAGATTTATGCTAAAAACCTGACGAAATAATATATTTGTAGTTGGTTGAGTGGTATAAAGCTTCTGTTCTGAGTACAGTACAGGCAGAGTTGGTCGAGTGGTATAAAGCTTTTGTTCTGAGTACAGTACAGGCAGAGTTGGTCGAGTGGTATAAAGCTTTTGTTCTGAGTACAGTACAGGCAGAGTTGGTTGAGTGGTTTCATAATGTGGGTTAGAGCTAGCTCTATGTATAGTACAGACGGAATTGGTCGAATGGCATAGATAGATCAGTCCTGGGTACAGTACAGACGGAGTTGTCGTTGGTGTCTCAGTACTTTGAGTTCAGATCATGTGTATGGAATGATATGATTTAACCAGTCCAAAATGTAATTTTACCATTATTTGGCTGAATTCATAGAATAGTATATGATACACGTTGCTGTATAGAAGCCGATTAGAAGTACAGTGACCATCATTACAGTGTATAGAAATATGGCTTTACAATCAACTGATCACATAGTTTGAGTGGTTTCAGCAAATGCAACCATTCATGTATAATGGTTTAATAATATTGCTTTTATTTTGTGTGGTATAGGTACACTGTTATACCGTAATAATTGAATTAAGTTCTTTTCTGATTGGATTTTTGTCATACATTTGAAATTGCATCGTTTGATTGTTTCACTTACATGTAATATTGATTGTAGTCACAAAACCATTTCATTGTTGCCACATATTAATGTCGCTTCGCAATTCCTGAATCTGTTTACTGATAATCGTTGTTTGGCATGGTTTTCTTTCTTTCTTTTGTTTATTGAGATTTTGGTGTTTTTTTTTTATAATTTGGTCGACTCCGGTGAGTTGTTTAATCACCTTTCAAGCTAGGTTCACACTGCCGATCAGATCAACTCGATCAAGCCCGATCAAGACAGATTAAGCGATCGTGAGGCTGGTCTGATTCGATCGACAAGAATGTTCGGGGTGGTCTACCTTGCTCATTATCGCTCTGACTTTCTACCCGACAATTTTTGACATGTCAAAAATGTTCGAGTAGAGATCGAGAAGCTAACCCCTCGAAAAGAGATCGGGAATTCGTCGAGTAGCAATCGAATTTATCGGGAAAGGATCGTGTAAAGATCGAGTTTGGTCGAAATATTGTACCGATCAGTACTCGATCATCTCGACCTTTTATCGACTAATATCCGATCACTTTCCGACCAACGCCACCCTGTTTCTTCTTTAGTTCAGATTAACTCGACCGATACCCGATCGCTTCCCGATCTTTGCGACTCCTATTGTTTTGATCTCAGACCAACTCGACAAATACCAGATCTCGGCTCGACCAAATACGACCAATTTACGATCTCTACTCGGTCATACACGAGTACACATTACTGCTACAAGATTCTAAAAAAGTGTGTGCAGATCTTATTAATTCCCATAATTTGTTCCGGTGATCTCAGGTGCTACACGTTGCACCTGTCGTATTGCTTAACATTGGTACCAATCCGGTGACAAGTTTCATTTGGTGATGTCATTTTCAAGAAAAGAAGAATAAATTTTACAAATAAGAAAATACAAACGGTTCAAATTATTATTATTATTATTATTAGGATTTCCTTTACTCTAAGGATCTCTTATAAACTTGCAATCAAGATTTTTTTTTAAACGCAGAAAAAAGGCAAAACATATATCAAAGCTAAAATTTCAACAGAACAAAACATAAGTACATTTTATAATTTTATAACACATGAGAACAAGATGTCATACTAAAGTAACTACATCGGCAGTTTCACGGTGAAACCACATGTAACTGTATAATTACACTTCTGAACTAAATAAATACTCTCTTGCCACTCAACTGATTCAGAACCTGCTGGTGAATTGAAATAGTGCTTAGTATGATAGTCTCTTTGACGGACCTCAGCAGATGTCACAGCATTCCTTCCATGAGTATGATCACTATCATTGAATATGCACACTTCGTCGGTTAGTCACCTTTTCCGAGAACTCGTGTATTACAGCTTCCAAAACTTCCTGACCGAACAAGCAAATTGTGTTTTAGCCACTCGGAATGATTACATGAGTTCTGCATAAGAAGCGCAAGTTGCAAGATTGCGAAGGGTGACAGCCAATTTCAGTCGATGCTCTAAGGCTTCTCTGAATTTTAAAACAAAGTTGAAAAATTTATAAATGCCATTCCTGAAATGATATCATAGTGTTACCTCGGTTTCATTCGGATGAAATTATCAATGCATAAACATGTCAACTTACCTAAAATTGATGTTCAGTTTTTTCTATTCTGTGTGGGATACGGGTTAAAAGCTCCCAAAACATATCAGCGTATACTTTGAGGAAGTTTTTATGACCATTAGAATTCCTTCTGTTGAGCTAGTGCAACAGTCTCTCATACTGCCCATACAGGGGTCGCAGTGTCAGCCACTGCCTCACTCAGATGTCTATGCGCCGTTGTTGTCTACGCCTTCTTGTCCGTTTTCTACGCTCCTCTTCAAGTAATGAAGCTATGAACCTGTCTCTGAAGCTCTAACCAGCTTGCCCACAAATGCAACTGCTCTATCTCCAAGTAGATATTTTAAATGTATTATCTTACTCTGAACTTCTGTGATCTGCTGAATGATAACCAAAATAAATCGAGAATGTGTCCATGTGACACAGATGATGCCATCGCTTGCATATAACGTTATAAAGGGATATAACTCAAAAACAGTAAAAGTGGCGCCACCTAAAATTCGAACTTGATCTGAGTTTTGTGGAATTAAGCATTGTGTAAAGTTTCATAAACATTTGGTTGAGGCAAACTTAAGTTAGATAACGCAAACAAAAAAAATCTGGTTTTTTTTCCATTTGTAAAAGAGTATAACCCAAGAACGGTAAAAGTGACGCCACCTAAATTCCAACTTGATTTGAGTTTTGTGGTAATAAGCAATGTGTACAAGTTTCATAACATTTGTTTGAAGCAAACTAAAGTTAGAGAAAGGAAACTACTTTCGGGACTCAAGTACTGACGGACGGACGTACAGTCGGACAAGGGTAACACTTAACGCCCTCTCCGCTGCGGCGGGGCATACAAATCGGACGTTTTTATACTGAAAATGTACATACCCGATTGATTCCCGACTATCCCTGCGACCCCTATACGATCAGGTCGATCTGGTCGGGTTGAGATCGAGTATAGTTGATTAATTCTAGCTAGTCGAGTAAAGATCGTGTAGGGATCGTGAATTGGTCGAGATCATCGAATAGATATTCAATTAGTGGTCAGGCTGAAGTCGTAAAGAAGTAGTTAAGGACTCGTAAATGGTGGAGTTGGAGTCGTGTACGGTCGGATAGCGCTCGGATAGAAGTCGTAAACAGGCCCGATCAAGAATTTGGTTACGCTTGGTCGTGGAAATTGAGTTGATCTGATCAGCAGCCTAAACCTAGCTTCACATAGTCTTACGTCGAGTAAAACTTGCAATATCGTGTCCACGCTTTCGCAAAGTTCAACACTGTACATTTTTATGATGGCCTCACCTTCTATGTTTACATCCCTTCGATAGTTTTACGGACGCCATTATGTCTGAGTTGGTTTACCGTCATTGATCGAATATCGTGCCACAAATGACCACATATATGTTCTAATTGTCATAAACACAAACCCGTCATCCTTTCGTCGAATGTAGTACCACCAAAATGAGACTCGTCACCGATTTGTACTTTCCATGAGCAATACGATAAGTGCCACTAGTTGAGCAGGATCTGCTTACCCAACCAGAGCACTAAATATCACCCCTAGTTGTTGGTGGGGTTTGTGTTGCTCCGTCTTTCGTTTTTATACTTATCTCGACTGTTCAACTTCCTTTGGAATATGCCTCTTATGACCATTATTTGACAAATCTATATTGTTGGACTGATGTCTCATTAAACTTTCCACAACTTCTCCTTTTATTCGTATATATATTAATGTATATCTTGGAAAGTTTTTTTGTTATGAAATAGTTACCTGTTTAAGAAGATTGAGTTATCGTTCTTACATCATTACATAGTAGCGGGTCCAAGAAAACACCGTTCAAACTGACCATTTCTGTGTGGATGGTTTTAGATGATATAATTCGCGGTTATGCTTCCATGTGCAATATCAAATACCCTGGAAGTAAACATATTGTTGGCAATGTCCCTTAGTTCTTGTAAATCTGAATATAAGAGGCTCATCTATACATGAATCTTAAGGCTATATTGTAACAGGACTTTGCCAAATTGTCCGAGATCAATATGTTAATCAAGTGTCAGATCATTTTTTTCCTGAAAGTAGCAGAACAAACTGTCATATATTTGTTAACGATTCCATTTCTTCTTACACATTCTTTAAACAGAATAGAGAAAAATGAAGAAAAAACATCCACATTTGTCGTTTCCTAGATAAAGAAATTAAGTGATTTGGGTTAAAGAGGACCAACTTGGTCTGCTCTAATTGCAGATCATATATTGATGACATTTCATGGTTATAATTATTGTTAACCCAACGAAACACTACTTGTTGATTACTTTTACCAAAAATACACATTTGAAGATCACATTATATATCTTAAAACATTTTTCCTTTTTAGCTACCATCCTGAAATTACCACTACTAAATCTGCCGCTAGGAGTGAAAATAGCCCATTTTGGATCTAAATCCAAGAATAATTATTGAAACCTTCGAACCCAAATCGTTTAAAGTAGCGCTCACATTATATGTGACAATTGAGACGTTTTGTGTTGATTAATGCCCTTAAATGGAGATTTTGTTGTTTTTTTTTTTGTGTTTTTTTTTGTTGCTGAATTCTAGATTTCTTCAGAGCACCCTGTAGGGTGTTGTCCTCATGCATGATAGTTGGATATAGATGAATTGGACTATTTGTTGAATTTCCCTTTTGGTCATTTAGCTCACTACGTATTCAGGTATTTATATCACCTTGGCTTTCAAATGTTTGGGGCTTGAGCAACCCTGATGAGCTAAATCTAGACGAACGAAATTTATAAAGACTAAGTGTGATTTTCATTCTGTCGGTTAATTTACGATTTAATTGTTCAGTTAATAAATACAGATGTTCAACCGTGAAGCATTCTTTAAATGTATGTAAGGCAAACATTATAAATGTCAATTTCATTCATAGTTGCATATTTTTTTTATTTAGTTTTGTTATCAAATTAGAGTTGCAGCCCTTCGACCAGTAAACCAAAAGTTCATTTGTCGTTAAATACCTTGCGTCACCGTTTGTTATCAATGGTAATTTTATTTCTTTTACCTTTAATCTTTGTATTTATTATAACACAGTCTTAATCTATATTCAATCATTTAGAAAAGAAAATAATGGTATAACAATAATGAGAATAAACGTTAAAGACCTATGCATTTAAAAGATTAATTGAAATGCTGAAATAATATTTTTCCCATCAAAAGCTCGATAAAAGTTGCTATGGCTGATGAATAGGTGTCAAAGTCGACTAAAAGCTTTATGGAAATATATTTGAATCCAGTCTTTTCAATTTCTTTTATATTAAAAATGTATAGCAGAACTTATATTAAAAGGGTTAAATAGTTTACACAAAGTGTTCCAGAATTAAATCAAATATCCTCCATAATTTTATTTATGCATACAAACAATTTTATGTAAGGATAAATATTTAACGTTCATCTTGTAAAGAAAAGTTAATGTTCAAAATATTATCACAAAATTACGAAGCAATGAAATGAATCTAAGTTATAGTAATCTTTTAATAAATGGAATTAAATAGGCATGAAAAAATTCAATAGTCTCTGAAACATATTAAACAAATTAAAAGAAAACATGTATACATAGCAACATACAATATATACAAAGAACTATAAAATACCCACAGAATTATCCCTATACCTCAAGACATTATGAGGTCAAAGCCCGATCAACGCATTTTCAGATAAACGTATAGCCTAAGGATTGACAAATACTGAAAAAGCAATTAACATGGAAAATTTATATGTTGTCACACTTCTATTCATTACATTTTTTTTTTGTAATTGTTTTATGTGGCGACTTTCGATATTTTGGATTTCCTTTCATTGTTATTTTAAACTTTATTTTTGTTATATTTTCTTGCAAGAAGTAAAAAAAGGTATCAAAAATGCATTAACCACTTTCGACTACATACACACATTATCATGTCCCTTTAAGCGAACATAGATTTGTACAGCAATTCTCTCATACTAATTACATGTACCATCTATACTTTCGTTTTCCTACAGCAACTAGGTTGTGGAATTCAATACCAAGCGAGGTAGTCAACAATTTAAACTTGGATGCCTTCAAACAGGATGTCAATCCTTTAATTCTGTATTGTAATACGCTACATTTCAACAATAAAGAGATGTTGTATGATTGTCAATGAGATAAGTATCCACCAGAGTCCAAATGACGAAGATGTAAGTAAGTAACCATAGGTCACCGTACGTATACGGCCTTCAACAATGAGCAAATATATCTGATATAAAAGGTAGCACCACGAAAAATTGTGAAAACAATTCAAGCGAGAAAACCAACGGTTGCGTTTATGCAAAACAAAAATGACGAACAGCAACCAACGATAACCACTGAAATACAGACGGGAGTAAACATATCATGAGCGCTATTCAAGGTCTATGTATAAATAAAAAAAGAAAAGAAATTGTTAAATATTGAAAGGGTTATTTTTCGGTGTAAAAGTGATGAATTTGTGTAAATCAGTCTTAAAATTTCTAAATAAAAATATAAAGCTAAAATGTACACATGTATCTATAATTCTACAATAATATTTTCATTGTATTTTGAAATTATGTAAAAAGACATCATAGACAATAAACTAAGGTGTACGAATGCTTACTCGTTCAACAATTCAAGACAAGACAAAAAGCAACGTTGTGATGTTAAAAAATGTCGTTAATTTGTTTTGTATTTCTGCCTAGTGAACTGACCATTAATGTCTGTTGCTTTTACTAAAAGTTCTCGGGTTCATTTAACAAATAAACCATATGACTTATAGTTTCCCCCATATGTATGTGTTTGTGTGTGTGTGTGTGGGGGTGCATGTATTGGCTATTTTTAAAAGTGTTTGTATTCTAATGTGTCCTTGCCAATAAAGACTGTTTTGGGCGATCTTTCCAGCGTCGTTATTAAAGATTCGACTTTCTTCGTAGTTTGTTTCGTTATATTACGACATATATATCAAACATCCGTCGCACAAATTAACTGAAAGTTTCAGGGATAACCCTCGTTTCTGAAGTCGAGGTATATAGTGTAGGGCCGAGTCATTCGCCCTTCTGTCCCACTTGTGGATCCGCAGCTGCTCCTTATCCACCAGATTTTAATAGAATCTTACTCACCTAATGTTCTTTTGCACCTCCTATAACATTTCGTCATCTGAATGATTTTTGGGGTTTACGTTGGCATGACATTAACTTACTAATATTTGTTCACTACAGTACACCTTTGTATCAGGTTCTACTCAAAATTTAATGAAACCTTCTCAGAATCATCACCCTCAAATATAAATACTATTGTGCAGCTCTTTTTTTTTTTAATCCAAACTATTTGGGGTTCTCTTACCAAATCAATGACTTTACCATTGCTTTACCTGGGGTTACACATATTGTATAGAAACTCCTCTTAAACCCCTTGTTTCAATTCATTGAAACTTTCTCAGAATCTTCACCACATAATTCAATTGTGCAGGCACCTCTTATTTTGTTATCCAAATTATTTCTGGAGTTTCCATGATCAAATCTTGGACTATGCAAGGAGCGGCGTATCATTTTGTGAGCTTTCTGCTTACAATACAAACAATGCACTGCTAGTTTTTCACTAAATCTATAAAAAAAATTAACTCTTTATTGTTATTTTATTCGTTTGCGTTTTTGTGTAGCTGAAATCAAAAAACTTCATAACTTATTTGCATAAGTCGTTAATATAGTGTAACAGCAAGGATTACATGGACATCTGTGTGCTATATCTTATGTCATGTTTTCAAATAGTCAGGATATAGAAAGAAAGATTAACTTGTGAAAATAATGTTGTCTTCTTGACGACATTTGTTATCTTTAACTGATAGTTTGAAGTAGAACATTTTTTTGTAGCCCAGTAATACTGTCCCGTCAGTTATATAGAGTTTAGTACACAGATTACATCAGTCATTCAAGGTAATGTTGTTATTATTTGTGTCAAAGTTTTTACTTATGTATTTTTATTTATATTCAAATTTATCATATTCTCATAGTATATACAAACACATGACAGTCAACCTGATCAAAGACAATGTTTAATTTTAATCTAATATATGCATCTAGACGTCAATCTAACATGAAGTACAATATATATGTACCCAGTGGATATGAAATACTCCCGGATTGAAAATCAATTACTGTATTAAATTAATACTTTAAATTGGGCCCATGTTACCGTGAATTTAACGTGTATGCTTTCTTCTGGGCTGATTGTTTTAGCATTCTAATCTGTAACATTTGCAATTGTACTAATCAAGATTAAAACGGGGGATTATTGAGTACTTGCACTAAAAAAAGACTAAGTATAACAACATGTGTCTTTCCCAACCCAGGAACCTCGTCTTAGTGTTTCCTTTCCATTCAGGAATTTAGTGGGGATTCCTTGTAGAAGATCTTGGCTAGCCTCTATAGGATTAAGTAAATGAAAAACAACCTGTCTAGACTAAGGGTCGATTCTGATTCAATGTATTTTATTTACATGTGTGTGTCATTGAAGAACTTACCTCTATATATCTTTTTGGTATTATGGTGTTCCGGTAGATCTCATTGCTGTTTGGTCCATATAAATAGCGTAGATCTAGATTTTAAAAGTTTGTTAGCAATAATAAATACAAGTCCTGGATAAATGAGAATCGAAAGTCATAAAAAAGTCTTTTTTTTTTTTTTCTTTGGTATGGGAAATGAACAAAAACACTAGTGGATAGCTGATAGCCTGTCTCATTGGCAATTCTACAGCATCTACTTTTTTTGCCACAAATATAAACTAGCCGGTTCAACCTGGGGTAAATTTCTCCTATTGCTAAAATTTTTAGGATGCGATCGACTTTATGACCTGATAACAAGAAATCGATGATACAAATAAAAGATAAATATTACCATTGCTATACGTCTTCACAGGCATAAACACAACTATAGTATTGTACCTCCTTTATAAATTCATACATATATATGATGTACCGTGTAACTTTTGTTTCATTTGTACTAATTGTTGATATATTTATCGCTTCGTGCATTTCATACTTACGTCATTTATGGAAAATAATACGAAGAGAAATGAATAAAATGATATGCATTTTCAATATAACACACAAAAAGGTGTCATTAGTGGAGCAGGTGCTGCTTACAGTTCCCGAGCACCTAAATTCATCCCAGGTTCGTGTTGCTCGTTCTTTAGTTTTTCATCTGGTGTTTTGTTTTCATCGTTTTTCTTTTGGATCTGCTATTGATATAAATGAGGAGGTGTGGTATGATTGCCATTAAGACAACTATCCGCTAGAGACCAAATGACGTAGATGTTACGCCTATAGATCGCCATACGGCCTTCAACAATCAGCAATGTTGTATGTTTTTTCTTGGGCTTGTAGTCTGTTTTTTTTTATATGTCCTTGAATATCGTTTCCGTTTTTTTACAATATTTTTATTTTTAGAATATGAAAGTGCATTTCAAACATGTTAATTCATAATAAAATTTCGTTTGAATGCACAGTTTAAGATATTTGTGTGGCTATTAAATTTTAATATAAAACGTTATTATATTTTAGGATTATGGAAAAGAAGAGCCTGAGAATCGGATTCGTTGGAGCTGGTGCAATTCATTTTGGCCGAGGAACATTGCCTTGGGCCCATGCTACAAGGCTGGAAAAGATGGGCCAGATAAACGTGCTTGCTATTGTTGATCCAGATACAAAGCTATCAGATAGTATTTTAAAGGCTAAGCTGTCATCAGACCAAACTAAACAGTTCTACCAAGACTGTAAACTTTTTACACACTTCAAAGATTTAATTGCCCTTAAGCCGGATGCAGTGTTCATAGGAATTCCTCCAGTATATCGTGGTTCATTAGATAATGGTCATGACATAGAGTTACAATTTGTTAGAGCTGGAATTCATGTATTTGTAGAAAAGCCTCTTTCAGTTGTTCCACCAGAGAAATTTGATCAGTACAAGGAGGAAATACAGAGAGCCAGCAATGAGAATAATGTGATTGTGTCTGTTGGTTACATGTTTAGGTACTTATAAGTGTAAAGTATATATGATATAAAAGTATCGTTGGGGCTTCTCAAGAAAATTCAATATTCTTTGCAATTATGTAATGTCGCACCAAAATAAACATACCATTTACAGTCTAAACAATATACGAACGACTACATCACTATTCCTGAGTAAGATCTCAAACAGGGACTTGGTAGGAAATAACTATAACAGTTTGAGAAGGTCAAAACAATTCTTATGCAAATTTTTGTTCTTCAATGTTGTCCTTAATAGGTTGTTATAATCATAAAACGGTTTTTAGTTTTCAAGTGTTTATTTGATTTGTAATAAGAATAATAAAAATACTGGTATCTTGTTAAATCGGTAGCCTTTTGTGTGATTTTACAAAGAATGAGAAATTTAAAATGCACCTCTTCTCCTTTTGAATAAATGTTCCTTTCATGTAAAGTCAAGAGTACGAACAAAATGTTTATACAACATAAGCAGTATGTACAAGTTAAATGATTACTGATTGCATCCTTGAAACATTTACATACCCAGTACTAGTTTCATTATGACCTTGGTATAATCGATAACTGTAACATGTAAGAATTAAGATGACAAAATATTATTCTTTGATAAGTACAATGCACTGTAAAGTTAGGTTGTCAAATAACTGTCTGTGTCATTGTCTTTCAGATACCATGACGCAATTATTAAAATGAAGGAACTTATTAAAGAACATGGAAAGAAAGTCATGGCCTTCAATGCCAGATATTACTACGCATACTCAGATGGCGTCAATAAATACTGGTACAACCAAAACCTGAGCGGTGGACCAATAGTTGAACAAGCTACCCATCTATGTGATCTAGGAAGATATATTGTTGGAGATATCAACTTAGACACGGTCCATACCATTATGCTCAGAGATAACGACCCATCTGGTGCCGGATGTTTATCCCATTTGCCACATGACGGCGAGGAAGATATTCCTCCTGGTCAAAAACTTCCCAGGGTAACACTTAGTCATTGGCGATTCCAAGACGGCGCTGTTGGAACGTTGATGCATTCTATAGCCATACCCGGAAGTAGATACGAAGCAACAGTTGATGTTCAATTAGACGGAATGGAATTGTCACTAATTCGACCGTACGAAGACGAGTGTATTTTACGTGTACGAGATATTAAATCAGGAGATCCTGATAAAGATGTGGATTACACATTCAGGGGCAACGATTCTTACTATAATGAACTTTGTACCTTCGTCAAAGCGGTGAAATCTGGAGATAAGTCTTGCATTAAAAGCTCATATGAAGATGCATCCAAAACTTATTTGTTTACATGGAAAATAAGAAGAATGGGCGAACAGAACAATTAGCACTTTAACGAATGCGGGACGTGGTCTGCAAATATTTTGGGAAATCAAATAAATATTTAGACATATGTATAAGTCGACGATTGATATTTTTTTAAACTTTCACATCGTGTTGCATAAAACGGCATAAAGTTAAAGATTGCTTTTTCGTTAAACATAAGGCTCACAATAATGAATTAGGCAAAGTTTAGGGCTATTTTACTTGATAAAGGTTAGATATGATAATGTAGCCATGTGTTAGCTGTTCTCTAATCGCGAGAGTAGTAAACACATTGTGTGGTTATTGTATCTAGGAATATGACTATGTAGGTTCATAATGCAATGAATGAAGAAAAACATTGTTTAATTATTTTTATAAAGAACATGTGTTTTTTATAAGATGAATCCACATTTCTATTTTCTATTTATTTGTACATTCTTCCAACTGTACCTACTCAACGAAACCAATCGCTTGAGGTAAGGAAAAATTGCTTACACCAGGAGATGGCTTGTACATAATGTAATCATCTAAACAACAAATCACGAATCGCTGACTTCTTGTTTCTGTATTTATAGGTTAGATAATACTTGGTCATGTTTTATGAAGATTTAATGCCCAAGGCGTAGCCGAGGGCTTTAAATCTTCATAAAAAATGACCAAGTATTGTCTGACCAATTTAGAACATATTCACACTTTCGAGTGACCTTACAAAATTATCCTTTCCCATTGTAATACTCAAAACTAAATAAGAATTCACTTTTTATAATGAAGTGAGTATATAACATAGGTAATGACCATTACAATGAATGGAATGAAATAGCACTGACATAGTTTGTGAGGACAAAAAGGATTAATTGTTCAAACATTTGAGTTTTTCTTCTGCATCAGGTAAAAATTTAATACTTATATACCTTAAATTTCTTGATTTTAATCAATACACAATGCTATATCAATCCGCTTTCTGAAATTTGAATATGTTTTGATAATTATAAAACTTACTCTACAAATATTTGAATTACGACCATTCAACATCAGATGCTTACTTTTTATTGATGATTGTACATGTATTGTGGGTTTTTTTTTCTCACAAAAATCCTTTGCTTTATATATAAGCAGTCTGACATTGTTTTCTTGAAAAAAAATAATCGACTCGAATGTCTGGTATAAAAATTGTATAAAAGATAATTTTACCTACATCTTTGCCCCCATTTTATTTTATTTTTTGTTTGTTATATATAAAAAAAGATTTGCAATGTTCAAAATGTTTTTATAATTCTTTTCTCTTTCACCAGTAGGCTATTTTCCCAAGGAAAATGCCTCAGGGATTGTACACTTCGTTAGTGAAGTTATTAAGAGTTCACTTTCATCATTAATCTACAATGAAAAGTCATTCATGTATAGCATTTTATAGTGCATGGAAAACCATGTACTATGAAAATTAGAAGGGAAAAAACTGACTTTTCATTGGACGAGAAGGGGTGAGTATGTTCTAAAATGATGGTAGACCATGTCCTAAGCGGTTAGTTATCAAATGATGTATTTTTACTGAATGTGTTTGCACAGTGTAATGTGTTACAATAAATATACAATATATTCAAGAAAATGTAACGAAAAGATATAACTTTGTATTAAATATTTTTATACTTTTTTTATATAAATGTGTAATAAAAAGTTTATGGTCATTTTAATTGGTTTAAATTTGAAGACAGGACTGTTGGACTAGCATTGATATGCCGTTCACCCGTATACGTTTATTATTATAAATGAAACTGTAGTATTTGACACTTCACGTGAAAACATCGGCAAGTTAGTTCAAGCCGTCTACGGGGAGATTATAATCTGTATCAGTTTTTTTTTCTACCAGCCCTTATGATCATTAGAGTAAACAGTACGTCATTTCTTTGATTTTATATTTTTGAGTTAACGTTATTGCTACTATTAACAGTATCAAGCGATGTTTAACTGGACTAGTGTTCAAAATATCAATTATTTTGTAAACATATTAATAAATGGTATACAGGAATCTGTTATTAAATTTGTCATTATTGAGCTTTGATATATTAGATGACTTTTAGATTACATCGAAGTAAGAATTTACTTAACTAACAATAAAAGCATCAACATTTGATTCATATTAAATTCATATTATGAATTGAAGCCCATCCAAGCAGACATTTTGCAAGACTTTATCATAAACAGTCTGATATTTGTTGGGTTGAATGGGAATGAGAAAGTCTTTAATAAAAAGTATACAACCGTGAAACCTTGCAAGAATGTACAAAACTGGTATTACCAAACGGATGTTTGTATCACACATGTGCATATGTGTAAAACATGTGACCTTCGTTTGACAAATAAAGTTCAACGTTTTAGAACAATTTCAAACAATTTACAGAGGAATATACAGGTATATTCACTGTAGTTCAAATGACCGCTAAAACACGTTATTAATTTTAATAATAAAATTTAAGTATACACATTAAAGCCTGACTAACAAACAAACAAGGGAGAGTAACTTGACGTATGGTATTGACAGTTGTCTATTACTTTCGAAACCTCTGGGTGCATTCAGTCTTGGGTTTTATTGTTTTAGTTAGTTATAGTTTTAATGATTTTGATTCAATATATTTTAAAAGCACACTGGATCAATTCATGAATTATAATCCTAAACATAATTTATATATATATATTAGAAACACAATTTATAAATATTTGAGGATTCCCTTTCGGTGTCTAGCTTGACAGTATATTGTAATAGGTACTGCTTGTAATGTGACTTCCGGAATACTAACTTTTCTCGAAAATCTAACAGTTGTTTCACAGGTAGAAACATTACTTAACCGATAACAATGTCAGATTTATAAAGTGGACATGTGGAATCTATTTCAATTTTAAATGTTTCTAGTGAGGTTATTGAAAATTGTTTCCTTACATCAAGTGGCATGTAATTTTTAATGCAAATTCAAGATGAGTGCACGTGCATATCAACAGTAAAGTCTCAGGAGTGTTTTGAAAATCAAGTCTACTAGGATGAAAGGCGGGAAATTTGGACTGCAATTAAAAACATAGGCCAAATGCAGAACCCTGATATAGTTTTGCCTTGGTCAGTTAGCGTGCAGAGTACGCGATATTTCTCTATAAGAGGCACCTGATTTAACGTCCTTATTCCGGCTGGACTTGGCTGTGTATTTATCCATCCCATACAGTATCTTGAAGCCCATCGTACAGAGGAATCATAAGTATCAAACGGAAAAGCTGGGTCACATTTCTGTAAGATAGGGTCCCCTTGGTAACATTTGAAGGGAAAGAAATGGAGACAATATAACAATGAAACTTTCATGATGGCGACCGTAGAAATCTATTTTCATTACAAAACTGTCATGTTTTATGACAGCTATATTTTGGTAGTTTTAAATTTTATCATAAAATTTTCCTACTTGTCAGTTAATAGTGCTTTTCCTTGTCAAATCATAACAAAATATGAGCATCATGGTTTCTAATTTGACCATAGATGGATTTGGCTCTTACTTTTATGTTCCGTTTTGTACTATAACTATTCACATGTTTCGGTATTTATATAAACTGCATTTTAGCAAACTTAAAAGATTCAACCAGTTTTTGCTTATACTATCAATCTTCTTTAATTACTTCAACAGTTTCTATTTACTACTCGGGGGACAAAAAAAGTCATAAATCGAAGAAAATACACAGGTTAATAATATAATGAAAGAAAAATTCACGGAAAAAAAAACTGAATACCATGAACCTCATTATAAAATCGACTTAGAACGTTTTCCAAAAGTATGTGTAGCGTTTGGTTAGATTTGAATAAGGAAAGGAAGACATTATATAGAGGCTACGACAAATTTCTCTCCACGAGAACCACCCGTCATCTCTTAACTCCGTTGTGTTTGGTGATTATTGGAGATCGAGGAAAGTACAACAAGGATGTATTGGTGGCAGATTTCCTTAAAAGACAAACAAATCATAATTAATTCTTTTGTACATGTACAACTTTCGGTTGTTTTACATTAACTTCACCAATACATACACCTAGCAGAATAGTTTGATGTACGCAGCAACCTGTTTTGATGGAAATTGTTAAAGAAAAAAAGTACTGTGCATGTATATCGTATCAACTTGGAGATAAAAACTGAATATTCTAATCAAAAAGGGGTTTGTTCGAAAAACAAAGTAAACAGACTTTGAATAAGTGAAATCGACACATACATATCTATTTCGAAACATAAAGATAAGGATAGTGCTATAATAGCTTCTTTTCAATCCTGTTGAAAAGCACAATGATACAAATACTTTTGAAATAATTTTGTTTTTGATAGATTTCAATTAACTAGATATAAGAAGATGTGGTATGAGTGCCAATGAGACAACTCTCCATCCAAGTCAAAATTTATAAATGTAAACCATTATAGGTCAAAATACGGTCTTCAACACGGAGCCTAGGCTCACACCGAACAGTAAGCTATAAAGGGCCCCAAAAATTACTAGTGTAAAACCATTCAAACGGGAAAACCAACGGTCTAATCTATATAAAAACGAGAAACGAGAAACACTTATGAACCACATCAACAAACGACAACTACTGAACATCAGATTCCTGACTTAGGACAGGTGCAAACAAATGCAGCGGGTTTAAACGTTTTAATGGTACCAAACCTTCACCCTTTTTCTGAAACAATAGTGTAACATCACAACATAGAAAGACACACTATAAAATATCAACTGAAATAGCTTAACTCAATCAAAGGACATAGTAACACCATTGAACATACACTGAACAAATAAATTTGACCTATGATACAATGTAAATTCAAAATAAATAAACTAAGGAAGAATAATAAAAGTAACATGTTATATCGGTATGAAATGTTAAACAATTTAAGAAAAACAATATGCTCGAACAAAAATATCAGCCATTTGCAATAACTTTAAACACAGGTAAATAAAATAATTTTGTTGTTAGGTATACGTATACAGTTACAATAGAGAAATATTTTAACAAAAATAGACCAAAAAAATTTTGATGTTCATAGTACGAAGTGGAAATTTATATTAGTACCAAACACTTATCAAAGCTGGTATATAAACCAGATATAACCCTGAATAACATTAAATAACAAAAAAAAAGCATTACAATTAGTATCAACAGGTCAAATAAACAAGAAAGTACGATTTGAGAGTACTCCTGCAGTTACTGACAGCTAGTTAAAAGCCAAAACAATTAATAATAAAAATCATGCATCAGAGACTAAAATCAACAAAACACATCCCAGGGATTTAGTATTTTAACGTCATGGACAGTCAAAGAAGACATGACTAGTGCAATGCCAAAAATAAATGTATCGACAGACAGTAGGATAGTTAGGAGTTTAACCTCTTTATAGATCAAAATGAACGTGGGTGTGTCTTTAAACATCCCGTTTGAAAAGAATACAAATTTAGTTATGTTTTAATTTGCTGATGACAAAATCGATATTAGTGCCAATGTAAACTATATTCAAAGATCTAATTACAACATTGGTAAGATAACCTGAACTAATAAGTTTATTTAAAGGTTCGATGAGTTTACACGGATCATATAGTGATTTCCGCGCTTTAAGTACAATAATACCGTAAAATTTAGGATGTGAAATACCGTTTTAATCAGTTTTCTACAGGTACAGCCAAATTTACTAATCAAATCTTTGTATCTATGAAAGAACTTAGCAAAAGTTTTACGTAATTTATGGTAACGAAATCCCTGACTTAATAATTTACTAGTGATGCATTGATTACGTTCGTTAAAATCTATGACATCACTACACACACGGGCATAACGAACGAGTTGGGATATATACACACCGTATGATGGAGCCAAAGGAACATCGCCGTCTAAAAAGGAAAATTAACAATAGGGAATGAAAATCGTCTCTTTTGTCGTAAATTTTCGTATGGAGTTTTCCTTTAGAGATTGAAATGTCCAAGTCCAGAAAAGGACAACTACTGCTGCTTATGTTAGATTTAGTTAAAGTAAGTTCTATTGGGTAAATTTCGGTAGTATATTTAGAGAACTCTGGATTATTTAACGAAAAAATATCATCTAGATAACGGAGGGTATTGTTGAATGTATCAACCAAATGTAACAATGACGTGTCTTTAACTGTCAGTTTTATATAGATATAAAAAAAAATAAACATAGAAAAAACCAATGTTATAATTTTCCCTCAAGTGTTCATCCAGACAAGTGTACGAAGTTCCATGCTCATTTTAGGTGTATTAGTACTATCACCTTTATATATTTGATTTGTAAGCTGATTATATATATTTTTCATCTTGAGTGATTTGAAATCAAATGGCTTTTTTTAGAGTTTTGCAAAGCAACTGTATAATTAATTCATAATGTCAGCGTAAACATTCCCAACAAAGAAGGCAGACCCAAGCGGAAAATCTTCTCAATGGAATATATTGTATGGTAAAAAAGATTAAGAGGTATTTGATTTAAAAGGAATACACAGCCTTTTATTGCAAGAAACCCGAATGGATGCACATGTCAGTATTTACAAATGCATTTAAATAAGTGCAGATGTTCATGTATAATGTATGCCGCTTTTTAATATAATTTGAAGAGGTTTGTTCAGTTTAAAAGGATTTACTGTACATGTGGGACATATTTTCAAACATATATTAGCAATACAATACAAGTGGCACCTTTAAGATCTTGTTGAAAATAGGTGTTATAAAAATGACCAGCAGTTCTAAAAATGACCGAAATGAAACTGTGATACATTTTGACCCCAGACAACGAACTAGCGAAAGCAAACTTACAATGTACTTAAGCATAAATATGTTCATAAAAATAAAATATAATACTATAAATGAACTACTTAAAACAGACTTAAGAGAATTTGTCCTTAAATTTTGTGTAAGGTATTCGTCAGTACTTTAATGGCCCTATTGATACACGAACTTCTCCCCCAGACGCTTGTTGTTGTAATATTGTAAATATTTTCAATATTTGTAGAACAGATCATTTTTCTGTACGATTATGGTAATGGCTTGTTGACCCCTCATGTCTGGTGCATAACCGAGCTTACATAGACAGTGATACCGCCTGGAGTTCCTTCGTACATTGTAAACCTCTGGATATTAGATTGTTATCTTATTGTAATTATTTCATTAGTTAAAACTGTTTTTGTCATGCACGTATGCAACAATTGCCTAATAACAATAAAACAACCTCATATATGTAGAACCTGAACCTCATTTTGCCTTATAAACTTAGCTTGACACTTAATTCATATTATTAAATTCAATGTTATAATTTATGAACTTCAAGATCAATGACTAATAATATCACAAAGAAAGTACATGCTACATTGTACCTGAATACGACGTCACATGACAAATGTTATACGATAAGTAACAATAGTAATGGATTTATTTAGCTTAAACAATTAGGAAAAATAAACCCAAATATGTCAAGTCTTCCAAGGAAGAATGTAAATAAAATAAGTCCAGTATGACAAACAATGTTCAAGCTCTTATCGGATTTCCAGCTGAAAAGTAAATTTCATTGAGTAACAAATTATGGAATCAATAGCAATTAAATGAAATTGTATTACACTTTCTGCTGATAAAACACTTGTACAAATTAGCGGAAATATATATTTATTTTCAAGCTTATTTACCATGGTTTTAATTGATCATGAATTGAGTAGCTTTAAATACTCGAGTTTTCTCCCTTCGTCTAGTAAAAAATGAGACTTTCGCATTTGTATTTTTCTTTGGATGATCCGATAACATTTTATATTAAACTTAGCATATGTATGTAAGACGTAGTATGTCAGTATTCAGAAGTATAAACATTGAATAAATAGAAAGTACATACAAAAGTGAAACTTTTTTTATTGAACCTCATTTCTTTCTTCTTTTGTAGGTCTAGAACGGAATTTGTGAAAACTATCTCTTTGTATGAATAAAGTTTCCACATCTTTTTTTCAACTAAGATATCAAATTCATAAAAAAAAAAAAAAAAAAAAAATTAAAGAGTGTATTAATTTAATTGTTAATTAAAATGTTTTCTATTAGATTTATTTTTAAAAGTGATAAATTGATAAATAAAATATATATCTAGCTTGAGAATTGATATCAAAATCGATGAATGTTTAACTATTTATCTAATGTGGAATACGTTCTTTGTAAAGTGGATAAAAGCTTTTCTTTTCCATTCTTCCACAATTTTAAAAGATCTTTTAAAGTCTTTAATCACGATCCTATGTGAATATAAATATGCATATTTGTAAGGACAATAGGGAGAATTATGTAGACCACATGAACTTATTTGGTGACTAAAATAAATAATTATTATCTTTGACTTTTCTTTTCGATGAATTTCAATTAAATAGCGCTCAAATGCATTCAAACGGAGAATCACTCTTAACTTTGAATGATTTACATTAGTCGAAACAGAACCCCGACTTTTCCATACGGTAAAATCAATGTGCGTGAACTTTCGATCAGTATTGGGTTCTATGTGTATTCCTGTCGTGTTTACTGTAACAAAGGAGTAGATAAAAAAAAAATAGTAATACAATACTATTATGATTGACTTGTCAAAACAAAAACGTTTTCAATTTGATACTAACTTAACGACACAAAAGATATTAAAACAATAGGATATGAATTAGACATGGCTCCAAGGAATAATAATAAATATTAACAATTTAGATTTTACATTTTGGATTATGCTACTATAAAAAATGAAATGATAAAATAAACAAATTGGAATACACCAGCTTTTAGACAGTAATGGTTTGGATTTTCGTTATATGTGTATTCGTTACGAGGATAGCTGTAATTGGTAAGTATTGAATGCATACATGTTCCAATTGTTGGTTAGTTTATTATATAAATAAGTATTAGCACGCAAAACATAATTTTATATGCACATTGAGCTTTAAGTTATAGTTTCGAAGAGTTGCAGTTTAGCTATATGTATCTATGCCGACACGAACTCGATGTTTATCAATTTGTCCTTAGAGCTATATTAACTATCCGTACCTTTTATCTTACCATCTCTTACTATTTTAATCACAAGGGCAGTTGATATGAAAGACAAAAACGGCAATTTTTATAGCCCCCTGTCATATAGCAAATCAGGGGTTCTGAAGAAAGAATTGTGTCCGTTCTTTCGTTAGTCCGTTGGTATTTGGTATTAGTAAATAGTAGATGGTCTTGAAAGTTTAGGAAAATATGCGGCTCCTAATAGTACTATGCACTGCCTGTTTTATGTTTTGAATAGTTACATTTTTTTATGTTCCATAACAAAAAATATACTTAATAATACTTGCGAACATGCCAATAGAGTAGGTTTTTTTGTATCCCCAATTCGCCTAGACAAATATTCGGATTGCTATGTTCCATTGAACAATCGTTATTACATAACACAAATGTGCATCTCCAAAATATGCTTTTGATATGATTTATATCCAGAAAAATTACATTGAGTTAACCATATCAAACATGATTTATGTTCGTAGGTATTTATCATTCGAACTAGTTTTCAGCCAGTGTATCATATTCATGTATGTATATACACATATGTAGCGGATGTGATTTTGTAATCTACATGTACATGTATACTGAGTCTCGTAGTGTTTCCCATTATTCTTTGAATATAACTTTTCACATAGAATATGTCTCTGGCACATATGAGATGTAAACATACCAAGTTGACCTCTTGTATGATTGGAGATGTTCATGAATTAGAACTCAATAATACTGTCTAGCATTTGATGAGGGTTTCTTATCGTCGAGTTGCAAGTTGCGAGTTGAAAAGGCCGAGTTGCGAGTTACGAAATTCGAGTTGCAAGTTACGAAAGTCGAGTTACGAGTTACGAAGGTCGAGTTGCGAGTTACAAAAAATAAAGGAACAGTTTTAAGGAATGTTATGGCGTTTGTTTTTACGTGATGAGCACGGAAGCCTTGTCTGTCACAGATTTACTTTTTATCTGCATGCAGCCTTGATACAAATGTTGTAGTTTCAGATATCAGCTGGGTATTGTACATTTTTGTTTGATTAACCCGTTTTTTAGAAAGAAGTTACATATTCCAAAACTGCGTCTTTTGTCTCTTTTACAAAAGCATCTTTGACAGCTACATGTATAGAATAAAGAATGGAAACGGGGGAAAGTGTCAAAAAGACCAAAATATACAAGTCAACCCAAGGCCACCAATGGGTCTTCAACACAGCCAGAAATCTCACACCCAGAGGCAGCCCCGAGCAGGCCCCGAAACACAATGTACACTAGATCAAGAAAACGGACGCCATTCTATGCTCCGAAACATACAGATGAACCAAAACTAAAAAATATACAAGACCAACAAAGGCTAGAGGTTCCTGACTTAGGACAGACGCAAAAATGCGGCGGGGTTAAACAGGTTTTATGAGCGCTCAACTTTCCCCCTTCACCTCTAGCCAATGTAGACATATGTTTACTTTTATAAATTTTGACTTGGATGGAAAGTTGTCTCATTGGCACTCATACCACATCTTATATCTATATATAACTTAAACGTCCACAATTTTGAGTGTCACTGCCAAAGAATAAATTTCGGGGTCCCTAACAAATATTGCCTCTGCAGCTGCCCCAAAGAGCCCACTCTTAACGAAATCTACAGAAGGGGCCTTTTACATATATGTACTATAGTTTAGTTGCTATCTCCTTTTACGTTTGATTTGACGATGCTAGCTATGAAATTTAATGATAATTAAACTACAAGCCATCCGCTGTATTTCAAAAGGCTATCTGTTTCTTCAGAAAATACCATACTTTGCGTAGTGATAATGTAAGCAGTCCATAATTTTTTTTACACGAGACTCAGATGAAGTCCAAACAACAAAAAGAATCAACAATACTGTATACAATTCTAAAAGCAATCATCATTCAAAAATATTAAAGAGGTACACCATAAAATTAAAATAGATTTCCCCATTTTCACTCAAATCTAATTTCGTAACTCGCAACTCGACCTTCGTAACTCGCAACTCGACCTTCGTAACTCGCAACTCGATCTTCGTAACTCGCAACTCGACCTTCGTAACTCACAACTCGACCTTCGTAACTCGCAACTCGACTTTCGTAACTCGCAACTCGACTTTTGTAACTCGCAACTCGACTTTTGTAACTAACAACTCGATACTCGACAACAAGTGAATATCGCATTTGATAAGAGACTAGGTAACATAATCTCTATTTGAGGTGTCCTTATGTTACCTATTGATCAGCATCATTTGCAATTGCTATTTACCATTATGAGAACCGAAGCCAATATCTTCCCTTCATTTTCCTTCTCTTCGTCGTTTCATGAATTACCAATTGATCTTTCACCAACCTATATCAAAGATGAGGATGAAATTAAAGTAAACTTCATTTTTGCTACATTCGAAGGCGAAATTGTTGGTTAAGATAACAAAGAAATGGAAGAACATAGCGAATTCTATCTAAATATAAAAGTAAAAAGATGTGATATGATTGAAAATGAAATAACTTTCCACCAGAGACCAAATGACATAAAAAGTTAGCAACTATAGATCACCGTACGGCCTTAAACAATGAATAAAACCCATACCGCATAGCAAGCAAAAAAAAGGGGGGATCCGACATGACATATGTAAAACAATTCAAACAAAAACGGCCTGAATATTGTCCAAAACAATAACCGAAAAATCAATATGAAAACAGCAACAAAAGACAACCACTAAATTACATACTCTTGACTTGGAACAGAATGTGCCAAGTTAAACATGTTTAAGTCTGTTTTACCAGTATTTATAGATAAATGCATGCCTTTTTCCATATCTAACCACTTAATTCCCGAGATCTTGATATCTGTCAGAGAGCTTAAGCCCGAGGGGGCATATATATTTTATAAATCATAATAGCTATCGATAGAATAGTTATTCAGATTATATAATATTATATATTATGTGTTTTTATCATCAAACCCACAATTTTGTCACCGATCTGAAGGACTATATGGCAGATGAGGAAAAATGTATCATACATTTAAAACTGTACTGTAAATTAATATAACAACTTGCACATACGACCTCTTGTTATATCCTACACTAATGTTGTGTTATGGTGACTGATGTCTTGATTGTGATTTCAATATGCTTTATATATATATTTGTTAAGAAATTTTGCCCATGACCTTTGGAATAAAAGATAATACGAAAGTCACAAACGAGGTATCATAATACTTTTAATTTTACTTATGCAAAATTATGACAGTAGATATCCTGCGACTGTGAATGCTAAAATATATATGTTGCGTCCTTACTTTTGTGTGGTCTCTAAACTGTGTATTTGCTGTTGCGTTTTGTTAATTGGTCTTTAAAGTTTGATCCGTCGTTTAAAATTGCGCTGATATCAATTATTTTATTCATAACCGTCGACTTACTTATCGTATTTCACATAAATATCATAGAAATATATAAAAGATATGTCACTTTTCTCAATACTCATCCATTTAATAATATCGTTACATATCATGTGTATGCATATTGATGTAGATATATGTACTAATAGAATTAATCAGATGACAATGTTATGTTATGAACGATGGTCTTGAACAAGGAACGCACTGGGAACAAGATGTAAATCTGAAGTTAATACACTTTCACTCTTCTGAAGTTGTTTGATTCCTTTAGACCCAATTTGAACTCTTTCAAAAGTGATAAATTGACGCAATGTGATCCATACAAATGTATGATAGATAAGTAAATAGTCACCGTTTTATCGAATAAGATTAACAAAAGGAAATTAAACATACGAACAGAAAAGAAAAGTTAATAAAATTAATTGTCTGTGAAGTGTCATTGGTGCTGCTCTTCGTTTTTCATGTTTTTTCTTTTGGTCAAAGTATTGTCAACCCTTGTTCATTTGTCTTATTGATATCTTCCTACTTTTAAGTTATATTTACGTTTGTGATCATTATCATAAAGAAGAAAACACATCATAAAAAAGTAAAAATAAAACTATCTACTTGAAAGCTAAGGACCATATCCATATCAAAATTAGTTTTAACAGCAAAAATATGACTAATGTAGAATATTGAAGATGTTGTCTTCTAGCTGTCGTTTGATTATGTTTGTCATTTGATTGCTATCTTTTACGTCAACCTCAAGTTTTTGATTGGTCAGTGGTAACCTCTTAAAACACTGTATTAAAAACCTATCAAGTACGCTCTTTCTTTGAAGACAGTAACAAAAGCCCGCCATTCCCCTACCCTTCCACTCCAACCGTTTTCTGTATTTGCACATCGCATATTTTAATCTTCTTTAAGTATGTATTAAATAAGTACATTGTAATTAAATGAGCATTAGTTTTCGGCTTTATTTATGATTAAATTCCTTTACAGAGCCAGCATGTTCTAATACATTACCGTTTCCTGCATCATCAACGTGGAGAACAAGTAGCCGAGGAACATGGACAATTTCTGCAGATCAGTTACAAATAAACAATTTTGAAGTAACAACAAGTAGTACGGCTGGACCTTTCAAAACCACAATGAATTGTGAAGATGATACTACAGATACTGATGGATACACTTTACTTAAGTCAGTATACTAATTAAGATGTCTGAAATGTGTAGTAACACTGATATCATTTATTATCATAGATGTTTTTACTCAATTAAAGTTAATTTTATGGATAATACGATATAAAGAAGCTAATTTAGTTGTATTTGTTTGGATGTGGTCTTATATTGCACTTTTTTTTTGTTGTATTTTTGTTTAGATCTTCAGCGACATACACTCTGTTTGGCGGAGCTAAATATATCTATTTATGCGTGAAATTTGAACAGAAAGATGCATCGTCAACGGACTCGTACTTGTATTACTTTGGATCAGGTATGTATTTGTCTAGATGTTGGTGTTGTATTTTATTGCCTTTTTAGCTCACCTGACACACAGGATCAAGTGAACTTTTCTCATCACTTGGCGTCCGTCGTCCGTCGTCGTCGTCGTTAACTTTTACAAAAATCTTCTCCTCTGAAACCACTGGGCCAAATTAAACCAAACTTGGCCTTAATCATCCTTAGGGTATCTAGTTTAAAAAAAATATCCAATGACTCCGCCCACTAATCAAGATGGCCGCCATGGCTAAACATAGAACATAGGGGTTAAATGCAGTGTTTGGCTTATATCTCTGAAACTAAAGCATTTAGAGCAAATCTGACATGTGGTACACATGTTCATCAGGTCAAGATCTATCTGCTAATAATTTTCAGACGATTCAGACAACCCGTTGTTGAGTTGCTGCCCCTAAGTTGGTAATGTTAAGGAAATTTGCAGTTTTTTGTTATTATCTTGAATATTATAATAGATAGAGATAAACTGTTAACAGCAAAAATGTTCAGCAAAGTAATATCTACAAATAAGTCAAATGACCAAAATTATCAATTGACCCCTTAAGGAGTTATTGCCCTTTGAAGTCAAATTTTCACAATTTTTCGTAAATTTTTGTAATCTTTTACAAAAATCTTCTCCTCTGAAATTACTGGGCCAATTTAAACCAATCCATCCTTAGGGTATCTAGTTTCAAAAAAATGTATCCGATGACCCTGCTCACCAACCAAGATGGCCGCCATGGCTTAAATAGAACATGGGTGTAAAATGCAGTTTTTGGCTTATATGTCTGAAACTAAAGCATTTAGAGCAAATCTCAATTTTATTTTTTCCAGGGGGTGCATTTTTTCGGGGGCTAATAATTTCTCCTTGATATGTTCCATTTTCAGAATTATTCAGTGTTACTTTTTCTATAAACCATTATTATAAGTTTTCTTTCAGCATACTTATATTGGGTGAATGCCCCCCAGACCCGGCGGGTGAGTCGGGGTCAGAGGAACCCCTGCCCAAATTTGTTTTGAAGGGTGTTCCATAAAACATTTAAAGGAATTTTCAGCATTATACAGGCCCTGGGTGAAATAAATTTTGGAGCGGAGGAAAGGAAATTTTTTACTTTTTGTTTATTATCTTGAATATCATTATAGATTGAGATATACTGTAAACAGCAAAAATATCAAGCAAAGAAAGATCTACAAATAAGTTAACATGACCAATTGGCAATTGACATCTTATTGGAGTTATTGTCCTTTAATTTAAAGTTATTTTCTGCAATTTATTGGTATTTTTTGTAAATCTTCTGCTTTTAATTTAACTACTGGGCCAAATTAAACCAAACTTGGCCTCAATCGTTATTAGGGTATCTATATGATTTTAACCTTATTTTACATGATTTCCAAAGTAGATACAGGTGAGCAACACAGTCTCTTGAGAGCCTCTAGTTAAAGGTTTTGCTGTTTTTTATTTTCATTTCCTTTTGTCAATACTAATGATGTAAAATTAATGCAAAAGATATTTCTGTATCAAGCAAAGGAGGTGTTGGGTCCAGATGAATGATCACTGTTCCCATACAGTATGTGTGAATGTTATATTTCTTTTAACACTAAAGTGGTCTTTAAATTAAGGCATATTGTATTAAACTTATACAAAACAGCCACGAAAACTGACACATTATATGGTTTCAAATTCAGTTATTTTATCAGTTATTATTTCAAGTACTTTCTTTGATATAATTTTATTAAATAAAACAAGTTGGTCCATTAATCAGTTTTATTTAACTCGATTGCTTCTCATTACTGTAAACTTAGGATCTTACTTCGTTTCAGTATATTTTATAAACATTTCCTTTCTTTCAATTTAACTTCTTTTAATAAATTTCTCATTGCTTCTCCCTTCTTTATTCAACTTTTCATCAATTGCAACTGATGGAAATTAAGTCATTGAATTATTTTCGTCTTAGATCTGACAGTCGATGTACAAGGTAAACTGCAGCAAAACGTTCTTGATATATTAACAATTTGAAATCTATTGGTGCAGCAATTTTTTAAAGTTTGTAACCTTAAAGATGCATTTGTATGTTTGTTTTAGAAGTGATTTTTTCTTCTTCTTCAATTTCATATTAACTTATGCAATTAGCTAACTTCTAATAAAAACTCATTAGCCTTATTTAACACAGCATATAACGTTGTAGGTCCTAACGGAATGTATCTCTCAAAACTGCTAAAATGGAAAAATACAATGTTGAACTGCAATTGCAGCATAAAAATGAAAAGATGACTCATATAAAAAAAAAACAAAAAAAATAATGAAATCATTTTAACATGTTTCAAAAGAAATCTGTTCGTGTTAACAGACATTTGTAGCTTGATATATTTATAAACACCTATCCATTTTTGAAGACTGTTTTTTGCTCTCAAAATGTGTTTTGGTTATTTTTGTTGTTAGGTTGCTTTCTTATTGACGTATCATAGATATAAGAAGATGTGGTATGAGTGCCAATGAGACAACTCTCATGCCAAGTCACAATTTGTAAAAGTAAACCATTATAGGTCAAAGTACGGCCTTCAACACGGAGCCTTTGCTCACACCGAACAGCAAGCTATAAAGGGCCCAAAAAAAATGACTAGTGTAAAACCATTCAAACAGGAAAACCAACGTCTAATCTATATGAAAAAACGAGAAACGCGAAACACATCAACAAACGACAACCACTGAACATCAGGTTCCTGACTTAGGACAGGTGCAAACAAATGCTCCGGGTTTGAACGTACCCACATCTATTTTTTTCATATAAATGTTTAAATGAATATACCTCATAAATAAGAAGATGTGGTATGATTGCCAATGCGACAACACTCCACTAGAGACCAAATGTCGTAGAAGTTAACAACTATTGTATTTTCAATTGTTCCGTTGATTGATAGCGTATGTCTTTGTCAGGTTTTATGGACTTCCTCTTTTTGAATTTATCTTGGAGTTCGGTATTTTGTTATACTTTTTTATAGATCATCGTATGACCTTCAACAATGAGCAAAACCCATACCGTTGTTGCAACTATCAAAGTTTTTCATCAAAAACCTGTTTAAAGAAAACTTGATTGAAGTCAACTGTTGTTTCTATCACAGTTTTTTCTAGTAAATTGGTTAAAAAAAAAGAGTTGGATTTTAACGGGAACATGGACAAAAAGTAAAAGGATTCCAAACAACTTAATTCATTGCTACAACACTATCTATACTATTGGTCAAAATTTTCGAAAAAAGTATTGATAAATTTTCGTAACAATTTGTCGAAGATTATATTTATCTAAAACTTTGCATCTCATCCTGTTTTGCATAAAACTTGCATGGACTCTGATGAAAGTTGGTCAATCAAAGTTTAGTTTATAAATGATGGAAGTTTATATACAAAATCACATGGTTAATGGTCAGACAAGAATAACTATATAAGCAGGATGGCCACTAATTCTTGGACCCATTGCTTTCTATGTCGAATTCTTCAATTTCAAGCATTCATAGCATTTTTATCTTAAGTTCAAATAAAGTGACAACCATTTTATGTCAATGCTCTACCTTAAGTTGTCTTGTGCTGAAAAATCAACATACCTTTAATATCATATTTAACTTATGAAATACCTCAACAGATACTTCAGATCTGAGAAACAGGCATAATACACCCTCCTTTTTTAAATTTCATGCAACTTTTTTATTATTCAAGATTATCAGTCAAAAAGAGTTCTTTAATGATCATAAGTCATTCCGCGTTCATTTGATACAAAAATTACCAAAATTTTCTGCATCTTTTGAAAGTTACACCTTGTATGTGTAGGAACTATTCTGTTTAAAATATGTACTGCTAGTTAAGTGTTGCGTCCATTTTGATATCCTCAAAATTTTGATTGATTTAGAAACAAATGGCCTTTGTGCCAGTGACATGTGTTCTTGACCTTGTGTATTGAATATACAAACGACTAGTTTTAGACCATAACACTGCTTTTCGATATAAACATTAGCATACATTGCATTAGTACTGTTATTTTACACTCATTTTGTTACATTCTTTCATGTAAGCAATCATACTAAATGCTAACATTAACTATCTAAACATAATTTAGTTCCTTAGCTTTGCTTTTGAATTGCTTGAGTTAACATAAAGGGAAGACCATTTGATTTTTTTGAGGGGAGGGGAGTTCGAATTTTGGAAATGGATATCATAGACTGGTGAGGACTGTTAAGATATAACATTGCCCAAAACATGATGAAAATGAATTTTCTGCATCACAATAGGCAGGAAATAATTGTGTTCATCTATAGGCGAAAATGAATATTCCAACAGCAAAACAAACATCCTCCATAACCCTGATGGTCGTCCCCTGACTATATATATATCTTCTTCCAATCTGTATGTCATGACGAACATGTCGTTTTCCTTTTATCCCAATGAAAACTTGAAGACTATGTCATATCCAAAGTGTACAGCACAATGTGTTTCGAATAATTATTTTTTTCGATTGTCTTGAATTTCAAGCATTCATAGCATATTTGTATAAGATCAAAGATAGTGACAACCATTTCATGTCAAAGCACTACTTTAACTTGTCTTGTGCTGAAAGAATCAACAAACTTTTAATATCATATAACAGCGTACTGGGGACCCGGAATTTAAGAAATACCACAACAGGTACTTCAAATCTGAGAAACAGTCAGTAGACACCCAACTTTTTAAATATTTAAAATGGCATGCAAATTTTTATTATTTAAAATATTTACTACTTTCTGGTATAGTCTGAATTAGTGGTGTTACACTTTCACTCTATTTAAACTTAGAAATTCCGCCTTTTATTTGACCAACCATCAGGAAAACTTTGACAGTGAACAAGATTTTTTTGTTCAAAGTTTTCCCTGACAATTTTTTTTTATGAAAAACTTTGATAGTGACAACAGGGATAAGCACGTCATTCTGGGTCCAAAATATCATACAGTGGAGATCACTTCTAACCTCTCATTAGAACTGTCAGAATAATCTGTCATAGAACTGTTCTAACTTGTCCTAGAACAGTTCTACCTAGAACAGTTCTACCCTAGAACTGTTCTAAGTAGAACTGTCAGAATCAGTTCTAGGTAGAACTGACTAAATCAGTTCTAGGTAGAACTGTCAGGATCAGTTCTAGGGTAGAACTGTCTAAAACTGTTCTAGGTAGAACTGTCTAAATCAGTTCTAACCGTAGAACTGTCAGCAGAACTGACTAAATCAGTCAGGACTGTAGAACAGTTCTAAATGACGTCACTGCAGTAAGGGCACTTTAGAATTTAGAAGAAAAAAATCAGTTCCAATTAATTTACTATATAATAGCAGATTTTCTATATTTTTTTACTGATCAAACGTTACATGTACAAATATCGAAGTGGATAGAAAGGTTATCCAACTCATCGGAGAAATATTTTTATAAGATTGCATATAAACATCATTATTTACGTTTCTTCGTTCCCCGTTTTTAACAGTCTCTTCCTAAATATAACTGCATTTAATTCATGGAATTTTAATCGTAAAAAGTAAAATCACAAAAATACTGAACTCCGAGGAAAATTCAAAAAGGAAAGTCCTCAATCAAATGGCAAAATCAAAAGTTCAAATCAGGGGTATCCCGGAGGATATTCCGTGGAACACACAAATCAAATGCTACAGTGTTCCGTGCAGCAAAAGAGGACCTTGGTAACCCGGGCGACGCCCCAGCCGGTTTGTTCTTTGTATTATTTGTTTTCATCATGCATAAAGCTACCAAGTTAATGATGCCCTCGGGGAATAATCCACCAGCAGTAAAGTTTCTTCTAGGAAGAAACTTGACATCGACTTGGTTGTAATAAAAAGTAAAATCACAAAAATACTGAACTCCGAGGAAAATTCAAAAAGGAAAGTCCTCAATCAAATGGCAAAATCAAAAGTTCAAATCAGGGGTATCCCGGAGGATATTCCGTGGAACACACAAATCAAATGCTACAGTGTTCCGTGCAGCAAAAGAGGACCTTGGTAACCCGGGCGACGTCCCAGCCGGTTTGTTCTTTGTATTATTTGTTTTCATCATCCATAAAGCTACCAAGTTAAAGATGCCCTCGGGGAATAATCCACCAGCAGTAAAGTTTCTTCTAATTTACCTTGTTTGCCTTGGATTTACATTCATGATTTAAGATTCTGTTTTGACAAATGTTCAAACGAAAATTGTACAGTGGATGAATTATGGGATATTAATGAAAAAAGTGTTGTATAACGTAAACAAAACTATGTACATTTGCACTATCTCGTCAATTTAGCCAGACTTATCCATAACGATTATAAATGATATCTGGGAGTCTGGAACGTCAGAAAAATATACTCGATCTGAACATGAATGAAACATTTGCCCCTGGACGTTAGGCTACAAACAAAATCAATCATTTTTCTTTGCGTGCTTCAAATTATATTAACAGTATACTATTCCAAGAAGAGAACTTCTCATACATGTACTTTTCATTTTTAAATAAAGTATATGAATCAGTCATGTGAGTGTTGGATGATACTGTTAAATAGTTTTGTTTAAAAAACAAACCATCACAAACTACTGACTTAAAAAGTCACTTTAGTGACGGTTCATTATTATGGATACAGAGAGGAAATAATGGCACGCTAAATTGATGTGGACAAAATTTTTAGATATGGTATACATTGTGTTCCAAAGTTGGTGTCATTTTTATCATACGATCCGTCCTGACATAGAAATATTATTCATTTGTTATTGGTTTACAATGAGGCCATATATATTTATTTAAATGTGTAAATATGTTCAGTTTTGGTTGATGCGGTCAAATAATTTTGTTAAAACGAATCAGTCTGATATATTGAAACTACTGAAATTTGTTTCCGATTCAATATTTTGAATAAAAAGAGGACATGCTGGTACTCTAAATTGACGTGGAAATTTTTCCAATATTGCTGTCATTTGAATTATACAATCCATTGTGATATGTAAGTATAAGTGATTTACTATGCGGCTATATATATATATTAAGATTTACATAATAAAGTGTAAATATGGTCAGTTTTGGTTGATGCTGTCACATATGGTCAGTTTTGGTTGATGCTGTCAAATATGGTCAGTTTTGGTTGATGCGGACAAATAATTTTGTTATATGAGTCAGTCTGAGATATCAAAACTACTGAAATTAGTTTACGATTCAAAATTTTGAATAAAAAGAGGACATGCTGGCACTATAAACTGATGCGAGCATAATTTTGTAGTCATTGTTTTCCAATATTGCTTTCATTTATATTAAACAATCCATCCTGATATAAAAATATAAGTGATTTACTTTGCGGCTATTAAGATTTACATTATGTACATAATAAAGTGCAAATATGGTCAGTTTTGGTTGATGCGGACAAATAATTTTGTTATACCAGTCAGTCTGAGGTATGAAAACTACTGATATTTGTTTATGATGCAATATTTTGAATAAAAAGAGGACATGCTGGCACTATAAATTGATGCAAACGAAATTAGGTAGCATTGTGTTCCAATATTTCTGTCATTTGTATTATACACTGTACAATCCATCCTTGCATAAAAATATTACAGATTTACTATGCGACTATAAGAGTTACATAAAAAAGAGCAAATATGGTCAGTTTTGGTTGATGCGGTCAAATATGGTCAGTTTTAGTTGATGCTGTCAAATATGGTCAGTTTTGATTGATGCAGACAAATAATTTTTGTTACATGGGCATGATGAGTCAGTCTGAGATATGAAAACTACTGATATTTGTTTCTGATGCGATATTTTGAATAAGAATAGGAAATGCTGGCACTCTCAATTGATGCGAAAAAAATTTGTGGTCATTGATTTCCAATATTGCAGTTATTTGTATGCTACAGTCCCTCTTGACCTAAAATTATAACTGAATTACTGTGCAGCTATATAGATTTACATACAGTTTTGGTTGATGCGGTCAAAAGATTTTATTACATGACTCAGTCTGAAGTATGAAAACTACTGATATTTGTTTACAATTCAATATTTTGAATAAAAAGAGGACATGCTGGCACTATAAATTGATGCGAACAAAATTTTGTGGTCATTGTTTTCCAATATTGCTGTAACTTGTAGTATATTACAGTCCCTCTTGACCTAAAATTATAACTGAATTACTGTGCAGCTATATAGGTTTGCAGAAAAATATAGCAAATAATGTCAGTTTAGATTGATGCGGTCAAAAGATTTGTGTTAAACAGGTCCGCCTGAGGTATGAAAACTACTCGTAAACAGATATCGCATTTGTTTACGATTCAATATTTTGAATAAAAAGAGGACATGCTAGTACTATAAATTGAGTGCAAACAAAATTTTGAAGTCATTGTTTTCCAATATAATTGCTGTCATTTGTACAATACATCCTTGCCTAAAAATATAACTGGATTACTGCAGTGTGCGGCTAAATGTATATAGATTTACATGATGAAGAGCAAATATGGTCAGTTTAAGTTTAATTTAAAAACATATTTATTTATAATAGTGTAATAGTGGATTGGGAAACAAGTAATTACATTTGGTTAATGAGGTCAGATAATTTTGTTATGTGAAACGAGCCATCCTGACTCCCGGAATGACAAATGTAAAACAATTCAAATAATAATGCCCCCCCCCTAATACTAACGGCCTAATTTATGTACAAAAAATGAACGAAAAACAAATAATTTATGTAACACATCAACAAAAGAAAATCACTGAATTACAGGCTCCTGACTTGGAACAGGCACATACATGCAGAATATGACGGGGTTAAACATGTTCTCTTGATTAAAAATCTGAAATAAAACCGTCAAAATAGCAAAACTCTGTATAATATTAATCGCCATTTTGCCGAAGCCTTTATATTTAGACAAAGAGTTCTTAAAACTTATAAATCAATTCTAGCCGTAGAATTTATAAATCAATTCTAGCCGTAGAATTTATAAATCAATTCTAGCCGTATAATTTATAATTCAATTCTAGCCGTAGAATTTCAATTTGTAATCAATTCTAACCGTAGAACTGTTCTAGAAGTAGAACTGACCAAAAATTTGGTCAGTTCTAGGTAGAACTGTCTAAAACTGTTCTAGGGTAGAACTGTCAGGATCAGTTCTAGGTAGAACTGTCCAAATCAGTTCTAGGTAGAACTGACCAAATCAGTTCTAGGTTAGAACTGTTCTAGCTAGAACTGACTAAAAGGTGTCAGGCTGACAGTTCTACGTACTGTCCTAGAACAGTTCTCCTGACAGATTCTGACAGATTTAATGAGAGGTTAGAAGTGATCTCCACTGTATCTTCAAAAGTTTGCTTCATTGAGGAAGAAAAGGCCTTTGCGCCCAAGACTTCGGATTCAGACTTTAGGTATTGTTTAAATAAACGACTAGTTTTAGTAATTTACGAGAATGCTTTTATTGGTCAAAAGTGATTTTGCATGTAGTGCCTTTTGATATGAAAATTTGCTGAAATTGCATTTAGAACTCCTTTTTACACTCATTTTCTTACATTTTGTCATATACTTAATGCTAACATTGATTATCTAAACATTAATTTAATACATTAGCTTTACTATTAAATGTTTGTTTGAGCTTAACCTAAAGGGACGACCATTTGATTTTCTTTGGGGAAAGGGGTGCGACCTTTGGAAATGTATATCATAGACTGGTTAGGACTAATACTATACAATATTGCTCAAACCATGCTGAAAATGAATTTTCATAATTGTGTTACACTGTAAGTGAAAATTAATATTCCGACTGAAAAACATCCTCCCAAACCCAGATGGTCGTCCCCTAACATAATATTAACTATCAAAATTAAAAATATATATCTTCTACCAGTCTGTAGTTATTGATGAACAGGTCGTTTTCCTTTTACTCATATAATAACAAGAAGACTATGTCATAAGCAAAGCGAACGGCACAATGTTTGTCAAATACATATTTTACTGATTGTCGATAATTTCGATCAATGCAAACAAGGACACACAGCGACATAAGGACAAAAGTCATAAGTATATAACAATCACTCCTTTTCCTGATATGGTTATTCTTTTTAGTTCTTTTCGGTTGTATCAGCCTCTTTAAAGTTTGTTTAGTTTTGTGGATTTTCTGCATCACTTAAGAAACATAAATTGTCGAAATACGCATCTGGTGTAGTCAAATTAATACCGTTAATATTATCTTGGTGTAACAAAAAGGTATTGTATATTAATGCATAGTTGCAAAATATATTAAACAGATATAAAGACGGTAACGATGTCCAAGGGAAACAATAAAGTACACATGCGTTTAATCAAAATATATTATCTAAAGTAACTTTACCTACTGCATTTAGATCCCGGCTGTCGTCACTGCCTAAGAATGAATAAAAATTTCGACACAGTTAGGGGAATATATTTTACAAAATTCTTTTATTTCATGGAATATTAAAAAAAACGACCGACAACGATTTGTAGCTAATGATATTTAAAAAATAATGATATTTTGGTTTTTGATACTGACTTTATCTGCAAATATAAAAATAGCTAGCCCGCAAGGGCGAGCTGATGAAGACAGTATACAACAACAACAAACTACAATTATTCTTTTTCTTGTCAATTTATCTTACCGTCTGTTTTTTGGGGTAAACTATGAAATGACTTGAAGTAGTTAACAACACTTTTTTTTTTTGCGATCAAATCACTGTGATAATTGTTTTGTTGTATGAATGACGTCGAGTGAATTTCATTGGTACATTGACGCGGATAGATATGCAAAAACGCGGCCTCTGCATTGTCATATGTGGTAGCTGATTTATACTTTCACCGACCGGTTGCTTATTTGTTTTATAATCAGCGTGTGGTTCGTTTGATCTCAATTTTCATTGGTCAAAAGTCAATTGTGACGTCAACTTTTCTTGCTTTCCTCTACATTTGCAATTAGTAGACGTCACGAAAAAAATCAACCTTGTATAATGACGTCACATAGACAGAATACATCCATTTGCAGATCATAAGCGTTGTTCACATATCGTCTAAAATCTTATATAAAGATACAGATTCCACCAACAAAACTCGTGCAATACGATATTTTTCCCCTCTTGATAATGACTAGTTAATTTTTAAAAATATTTAACAAGTAACTTTACAATATCATAATGCATGGGGAATCTTCAGGTAGAAAGAGTGGGGGGTGGGGGTGATTCGATCCTTTTGTGTTAGAGGTACGCAGCTGGGACATTACGCACCCCAGCCTTTTCATATATTTTAAATAATAAAAACACATACCCATCATATATTTTTGACAACAAAAATATAACTATAGCTATGAAGATTACGCTATTTCGTGGAGAGATAAATAGATTTGACAAAAACCTTGTACGTGATTTACGACAGTGGGTGTAATGGCATCTGTGGCAAAATGACATCTCATTCGTTTCAGATACTCATAATGTAATCAGAAACCTTCTTACACATTTCATTTTAATTTCTCGACCTTATCATATATCACGAAGAAGGAAATAAGGACTATCCAGTGGCCCGTCCTTACCACTAATCAAAAGCCCCTCCCCCTTTCCCCTAGGGAAGTCGCCTCAATTTTCTAATTCTGATAAGACATCCACTTTTATGAATAAAATTATGTACATATCAGCAATAAACAGTTTTGTATGCATAACACTAATTCTAAACAGGACATTTTAGGATAAAAGTATGTATATCCATATTATTTGAAATAGTAAGGTCGATACTTTTATGGACAAATAGTTATTCAGTTTTTGAGAATTAAATCTCTTATGTTTTCAAACCCAGTTCATTTATATGTTATGATAAAAGTATATATTTTATTTATAACTTGAGTTAATATTAATACAATGAAATCGAGTTGCATCCCAATAATGACGATGAACTGTGATTTTGTTACCAACTAAGACATAATAATCTTTAATATATCTTAAATGAAATTTAACATTTATATAATATATAGATATAGTAACTGGCTATGCATGAATAATTCTAGTGATGCTTCATGTGCTCTGTAGTTGTTTTGATCATTAAATTATATTGTATTTTTTCACCACTCCACCTTTAGAACTTCAATGCATTAATATTTGTCAAAGAATTGATATTACAAGTCAAGCAGAATATTTTATACATAATTAGACATAATAATCTTTAATATAACTTAATTAAAATTAAACATTAATGTAATATATAGATATAGTAACTGGATATGCATGAATAATTCTAGTGATGCTTCATGTGCTCTGTAGTTGTTTTGATCATCAAATTACATCGTATTTTTTCACCACTCCACCTTTAGTACTTCAATGCATTAATATTTTTCAAAGAATTGATATTACAAGTCAAGCGGAATATTTTATACATAATTTGATTTAGCGCCAGTAAAGACATATGCACATACATGTAAAGTGGAATTCAGATTCATCGGAAATGAAGTTTAATACATTTGCACATCATACAGTGATACTACAAATTTATAATGATAACGTATATTTTCAGGTTCTACGCAACTTTCTGTTGGTGTATATGAAAGGATTATTTTGTTGCCAACAGCATCTACATTTAATTTTGCTACCCTTTGTGCAGATAAATCCACAGCGGCCGAAAGGACACATGTTGCGATAAAAGATGGTATTCTTATTCACTCATTAACGAACTGAAATTGAAAGTACCTTTAGATTTACAGTTTCCTGACATTTAAAAAAATAAGCATCTGGTCCAAATGAGGAAAATTGTACCAAAGCATTTAACCTCTCCATCAATTGTGTATATAATAGGTGACATAGCTTTCCAGAGAGACATACGACTGTACAAACAGTCTTGGGGCACCATTTTATCCGTTTCCAGTGTCTCGTTACTAGCATGATTTTAATGATGTATTCTGTTTGAAAATGCTTAACTCATTACCAAAAAAAAAAGACTGTTTACAAAAATACTGAAGTCAAAGGTAAATTAAAAAAAAAGTCCGTAATACCTAGTTAAACCATATGTTTGACTATATCAACCAACGGAACGAAGGAAAACAACTGTCATATTCCTTACTTAAAACAGGCATTTTAGAAGAAAATGACTGAAAAAGGTGTACTTCTTCCGAATTTTGAACAAGTCCTTTTTCAATTAAATATGAAAGAGTTTTGAAATGAAAGGTGTTATAATAACACTAACTTAAAATACAAAACAATATAAGTTGTTTATGTTTAGATATTTTAATACTACATGGTATAACATAACTATAATATGTCATTCAGTTATTAATTTCACAAAATAATTTTGGCAAAACAAAAAACTTAACGTTGAGAATACTAAAATGATATAGATTTTTAAAATATACTAATAACCTAATGATATTCAAAAAGTCCTAATTTGGCTTCTTTTAATAGAGGTCTTATCCTAAATTATGTTAAATGTTTCATTACAATACTAGATTAGGAGAAACGAAGAAAGCACTGAAATGAAGTTCATTTACAATTAAAGAAAGAAGAAAAAAATCAGATGTTATTGAAGAAGTATTAGTTTTGTACAAATGGACATAGAGAAGAATTGAATGTACAATGTTTAAAAACGAAACATTATGCTCACATAACTTGTCTGTTCCGTTCATAAACTGCACAAGAAAGTTAAAGATAGTTTTAAGTATATGACATAATAGCTAAGGCGTTAGTTTTATAATAACAACACATATGCTTTATACTGTTGTATTTCAGGAACTGAAGACAATGCGGCGATTACATGTCCGACGTCAATTCATGGGACATTTTCGTACAGTGATACAACTTGCACAAGTACATTTTTAGACGTGTGTTCCACCCTTACACAGTTTTACTTCAATTATACTGTTTGTGCTGATGAACAAATATTTTCTGGTAAATTCAAATCTGTTATTTTATTTTTATGATATCTTTATTAATATTTATAATAATATAGGTCTTCAAGTATTTATAGGCTTTCACATTAGTGGGGTTGAACGTTCTGGTGAAGGTTTATCGACACAAGCTCTTTCGATGTACCAAATGTAGTGTCATTTTCATTTTCTTACAGGATCGATACAGCTGCTGGTAAAATGCCAGTTCCTAAGGGTATCGTCAGCTCAATAGACAGTGCTTTGATACTGACGTGACTTTTTACATACCTTTCTTGAATTATTTGTTGGTAAATTTACACTGTTTGAATAAACTAAGGTTCCAACTCTTTAAGGCAAAGTATATCTTAGGTACACATGGCTTTTTCGGTCCTATTTGGTCATATAACTCCTCAGGCGATAAAGTATTTATACATCCTCGGCTTTCAAATTATTTGGTTTTAGTGTTTTTTGGTGAAGGTACAGAGAAGTACATCGAACGAACCATGTTAATAAAATGGAAAACAAATATAAAAATTTAACAGACTGACACTTTCTAAACATTGTATCAAAAGTTTTATCCAATGGCCTTCATTCATAACAGTTTGGTTGGATAGAACTAGGTCTTTACAAATGCTGAATATCGATATAAAAATTAACGTAAAAATCGGCTTGAATAGTTCTACACAAAAACATGTTACAGTTAATCTGTCTCAGTGTCTAGGAACATACATTAATATGAAGTAAACCTTCTTGTTTCTGTGGTATATCGACGAATGATGAACAACACACAGATTAAAAAAAAGACAGTTGTAGGCATTTAAACACCCAACATAGCATTATGGAAATATTTATTGAGCTACAAAAACCTTACGACAATCCCGAAAGGAAATGAATGCCTTCTCAAACAATGTTTTGCTGAAAACATAAACAAATCAAGTTAGAAAATAACTCCAGTAAAACAATTAAGTTAAAACTTTTTTCTTGTCTTTGGAAATGTGTTGTTTTCATTTTCTTTTTTCTTTTTTGAGATAAGAAGGAACATTGTTATAACCCATTGGCATATATGCTGTTTGTTGAAATGCTCTTTGACTTAATTAATATATCAAGAATAAAGTCTGCATATTGAAAATAATTCAAAAATTTAAATGAGTAGAATTGGTGTGGATTTTACCAAAACATTACATTTTTGAAACCTATTTACAAAATACATGTAGTCACTTTGTAATGTTTCTTAGAGTCCGATTGATAATCTGACGTTCAAGAAGCATAGATAGTGCAAAAGTGAAAAATTTTAAAGGGGAATTAGCTGTCAAATTCATGTTCACCGATTTGACTCAAATTTTCATAGTTGGTTTATAACATACTAAAATTTATATCCAAATTACAAAAAGTCTAAAATAAGCAATTAACAATGCATGGACTCGATAATATGCCTCAGCATTTCGTGTGTATTTTAGTCTAGACGCCATCTAATTAACCATCGAGGTGACCTCTGAAGACTACCGACGGTCATATAACCCGATATAAACATCAATATAAATATAAGTAGATAGCTAACACGTGCAATTGGATTTTTCTAAGTCTGCTTAATTTCATATTATAGATTTAAAAAATATGTTAATCATCGTTTTTACCTCAATAAGAATGATACTTTTGTGGATCAAATCAGTCAACGAAATGGTTCATCCTTTTGTCACTTTCAATATTGACATTCCTTTCCTTTTAATAACTAAGCACGCATAGTACATGCGTAATCCGTCTCCAGCAAAGGCGATAAACTGAAGGTCACATGAATACGGATTCAATTGAGGTTGAATTATTGACTCATAAGTCAATATACATCAGCGATGTTTTTGTGCTAATTTAGACAAATTTAGGGCAAACTGACTGCTTATAACGAAATATTATTTTTAAATTCCGCTTTTATTAATACTTAAAATAAAGAGAATCTTATTTTAATTTTGTGTGTAAATCGTAGCTAATACCCCTTTAATATGGCTGAAAATTGTTGACTGTGATTGAGAAGACCGATCATTATAAAATATTTTTATATGCATGTTCATGTTCTACAGTCGTTCTAAATTTGAATAAATAGTTTTCTAAAACATCTTCTTTAGTTGATGACTGATGTTTCAGATGGATAAGTTGACTCAATTTTGAATCCAGCAATCAAAATAAAACATTGAATATACATCGGGATACTATTTGAGGGTTTTTAAATACGTTCATCTGGTGTGATATGAAATCATTGTACTTTTATTTTTTGGCTCGTTAGATTTTCACTTACATTTGTTATTTTACTGGTTTGTTAAAATATACCATTTAAAATCTCAGGGTTAAATATAAGTGCATTTTATAACGATAATACATGTAAATGTTTCGTCCGTGTCTGCGAATCTATGAAATTTGGTATTTGAGAGGTATGAAGTGTTTGCTTATGATATATATAATACTTAATAGATATATAATTACATTTAAAGGGGCATTAACTGCCAATTTTATTTCCACAGAGTTGACCCAAACTCTTTAATTAGACTTATAAAATACCAAAACATTTAACAGATTTACAAAATTCCAATAGGAAACAATAAACAATGCATGCAATCGTAATAAATTATAAGCATTTCGTGCGCATTTTCAGATTTGTAGACATCTAATTAACTTCGTATGGTCTAATGACCCGAGATAATAATATAATTTGCAGTAAAGCATGTGCAGTAATTTAATGACGTTTTTCCTAAGTCTGTTTGATTATGTCATAGATTCAATGTTGAAATCTTTTCTTTTTTAAAATAAACATGCTGAGTCATGCGCAGCCAACCTCAAACTAAGAGTAAAATTCTTGTTTCCATATCATGCAAACGGACTCAACTAATGTAGAATTAATGTCTTCCAAGACATTTGCCATCTTATTGCAAGTATAAGCAACAGTAATAAACGGACTTCATTAATATAGTAGTGCTCCTTACACAAAAACTACTCCAACAGAGTTACAAGAAAGAACGACTGAAATTGAAACTACACAAGTTTTACGGTCACCACCATGAATAGGTTGGCCGATACGATGTGTCGGCGACTCAACCCACTAGCGATATGTTTTCGCGGTCTAAATAAGATACCAGCATAGTCTGATCTCCAATTTAATCGACTGTATCCTATTACCGATTGTGTCATTTTGACTGAGTTTGGATTCGAATAGTAGAGGCATCCCGATTTGCTACGTTACCAACCGCAGTACGAACTGGGAGCCGTCACTGAACTTTTGAAAATAATTCATATATGCCATTAATGTCAACGTATGTTTTATGAATCATTATCAAAAGTATTTGAAGGATTTTTAGCTACAATTTGGTATTAATCTCACGTTGATATTTTACATATTCTTAGCAAACAATATTGTGTGTACTCGATTATGCTTTCAACCAACCGATGCAAGTAACCGTTGCACGAAACGTTTAGGATAAAGATTTATTTCCCCTGAAATTGCACAGGCGAAAAAAAAAGCTAAATATGAAGCGCATTCATATTCTATTTAATGTTCGCCTGTTGTAATGATATAACAGTATAGAATGAATAGGTTGGTATTTTTGGGATAGGCTTTTAGTAAAAATGATAGAAGAAGAGCTATTTTAACATACAAAATTGACCTCACTAAAAATGTATTGATGCAATATAAATACAAAACCAGTCGCGCATGTAATTACCACAAAAAAAAAAAAAAAAAAACACCAACTACATAAACAAATAAAAGTCACCTTGAACAATAAAACAATTAACCCGATTGAAAAAGATTTTAGATATACATATAAACTTAATACATATATGCCATATCGGTGATTAACCATCTTTTTTAATTAAATACTCAGTATCAATTTTTACATTCTTAAATAGAATTTAATATTGTCAATTATTTGAGTAGTTCAAATTTATAATCTATACCATTCTTATTATTTTCTTCATTTTAGCAAAAATCGTCATACACAAGTTTGAGAAATTTTTCCAAAGTTTAAAGTACGAAGAAAGGGTCAAATAAAAGATACGCTAATAAAATATTCAAAGAACACGAGCGTCAGTACAATTTACTATAACTATATGAGAATTGTTCTAGTCTTTTTTTTTTATAATTCGATGATTCAAGACATTATTGGTTTTTTCTTCATAGTGAATATTCATTTTTCAATATTTTTTTTCAATTTACTTTTTAGAATGCATTTCTGGAATAGAAATCTGCAGTTGTTGATAAAATTCTGTTTATACATAAGAAAAAAAATTCTATAAAAAAACAAAACAAAAACTATACCTATAACAAACAGAAACGCAAAATCTATATTTAGAATCTAAAGGCCGTGTCATCTCATGTCGTGTAAGGTCTGTTTGATTCATGCATTTGTGCACAACTAAATTATCTCATAAAGAATCATAAACAAAGTGATCTAGAAGCTTTAGTTTAAACATATTTTATTGTTCAGAAACTTAACAAATGGATGAGACACAAGTTTTACAACTTAATAATGTCTTCTCCAGTACATACACAATTTACAAATAAATGAACATTAAAAGAAATATACAATATATATATATATATACATATACTTTTTTTATAACGTATCAAGACGTTGAAAATGAAGTGGAAATTGGTTTAGGTATATAAAACTTTGAGAGTCGATGATTTAACACAACTAATCGAACGCACCTTTTGATCATTTGGTGTTCTACTTAGTACATTAACACGTATATATGTATACCATACATAACGCATAAAATAGTGTATCGTTGTGCATGGAATAGAAGGTTAATCTACTACGATATGAGTTTTGAAAAAAGGATTTATACACATAGTTCTAGACTGTAAGTACAATCTATGTGTTTAATAGCTATTATAAAAGTACTTAGGCTACAAAGTTTGCCATTATTTTATCGACTCGCAAAGTTTATTTCGCTAAACAAAGGTGACAGATATTACCATGCGATAAGTATGTGTACTTATTATCATTACAATAATTTCGATGGTTTATTATGCGAAGGAAAACGTCCAGTATCTTTTATATATTTATGAACATTCAAAAAAATTGCAGTATTTATTTCGGTGGTAAGGAGTTCGTTACCATATAATAAAATATCAGTATTTAGTTGTAAATCGCCTAAGTCTAAAAGAGTTAGCTCTGCAAATAAAGTATTTCTATGTAAAGTGTATCTGTAACAATCAAACAAATAGTGTCCTACACTTTCATTTCTATAACCACATAAACATGATGAATCAGGAACCAAATTACAACGAAATAAATCACCATTTAATGAACTACACTCATTTCTTAATCTTGTGTGAAGAACGTTCATATACCGATCTCCACAGTAAAAATAATTCGGTTCTTCTTTAAGTGAAAGTACTTTTGTTGCCATTTGAGTTTGAAGTTTGAGAAAGTTGGAAGTTGGCGCAAGCTCAAATCCAAAGAATTCCATAATTTAACTGTAGCTGGAAAAAAGATTGTTGATACATGGTTAACCTACTAGCTGGTTGTGTAATATTTTGACTATTACGCAAATTATATGAACTAGTTTCAGCGACTGTAGGTAGCTAGTCTGATTATTTACAATTTTATAAAATAATGTTAATTTTTTCACTTCCCTTCTTGTTTTTAATTTTTCCCACCCAGTCTCAATATAAATCGAATTAATACTGGCAAATGACGGAAGTCCTGTGATTATTCGGGCAACTTCAAGTTGGACCCTTTCCAATCTATCAGAGTTTATTTGGCCACAATTATCCCAAACTTCAGAGGCATATTCTAGTACAGGCCTTATGAACGTAAGGTAAATATTTTCTAGATAATTCCTCTTTAGTTTATATTTTAGTTTCCTAAGTACATTCAGTTGTTTTGAAACTGATTCTATTAATTTATCAATATGTTTAGTCCACCCACAGTCGCTACTAAACACAACTCCCAAATGCTTATGAAGATTTACTGGATGAAGTGTTGTTTGGTCAAATTCAAACGACAAATTACAACCAGTGCCCCTGGCATTAAAGACCATAATGTCAGTTTTATTTGGGTTAAATTTTATCATCCATCTGTCAGACCATTCTTTCAAATGAGTCAAATCAGAGTCAATATTGTTCTGCAAAGAAATTCCATTTGACGCTACATGACCTATCGATGGGTCATCAGCAAATAATCGTCCAAAGCCTAAAATATCATCTGTGATATCGTTTATAAAAATAAGAAATAATATAGGCCCTAAAACAGATCCCTGAGGCACACCTGCTTTCAATTTACCAGCATTAGATAACGCATCTTTAACCATAACTCTCTGAGTACGATAAGAAAGGTAACTTCCAAGCCAACTTAAGAGGTCACCCTTGATACCATATTTTTCAAGCTTAAGCAAAAGAAGCGTTAAAATCGTTATCAAAAAAAAGTTAAGCTAGTTTTTGCTGATATGAATTTCAATTTCTTTAATTTTATCATGATGTATAAGATAATCTCATGCATTTAATGATACCTCCAAAGCAACACTAACGGATGAGATACGTAGCAAAACGGGAAACCTCTAGTAAGTGATGCATGCGTAACAGGAGGCGATTACTCTGTCGACGCACCTGGTCTCGCTCCCTGGAGTTCATGCGATTCCCTCAGTTTTTGTTTGTTGCCTTGATTTGTCTCATACTCTATCGTTTTACGAAATTTTAACATCGGTAAACTAGTTTCGCTTTACAGGCGGAAACCCAGTTGAAATTAAACAAAAGAAATGGAACTCTTTGTTAGAGAAGGTAAAAAAGGCGAGGTTGGTAAATTTGAATTGTTGACATCGGTTTCTATGGGTTTTAAAAGTCTAATGAATGTGCCTAATTTAGGATTTTATGCATCTTATGTACGTGTTTTACTTAAATTATTGAATTGAGCTTCGAGATACTTGTAAAATTTTAAATTATAGACAAATTTTCACCAAAACAGTCGATTGTGGTAGGTGCAAATTCACGTGGATCTTTTTTGTGCATTAGCATTTTCCGCCGAAAAAAAAATCCAAAGAATGATAATAGATTTATCTTTTAAAGCATCAATTTGCATCTCTGCCCCGGTGACAGTTTTTGGAAAAAATACCCAAAAAGGCAATAATTTCATCGAAAAGAGAAAGTCGAGTACACCTTCTTAGGTTCAGGCGTGTTTGATTGGACTATTCTGTCTTGAAAACGTATAAAGAAAAATATTTGATACATCATCTCACTTCAGATTCTTTTATTCTTATACATTTAGGCTGTAGGTTGATACAATAACATTAAAAATTTACAGTAGTAAAAGATGAAATATTATGGGTCAAGTGAAATACCTTTCTAATGAGTCATAACAACAGAGTTGTGTGTTCGAATAACAAATTTTTACTTAAAGTACTTGACGACAAACTTTTCTGGTGGATCTTAAAAATGCATAACTTAAAAAAAAACTCCATTTTGTGTGTGTGTTATCTAGGGTAATTAGTCTTCAACCTCTGAAAATTTCTAGTCTGCCCTTCCACGAAATATTTAATTAGAATTTGTTTAAATATTTTTGAACTTTCGAAAATTCCCCCTGACAACCGATCAGACAATAGTTTTTAGTTGGTTGACCAAATGAATAAAAGTACATTAAATGATGCTCAATAGCTAGTAGATACATTTGTCTTTTAAAATACAACAGGCATGTAAGGATCGTAATGATACTATGTGGATATATTTATCGGTTTTCGAAAGCTAAATTGACAGTGCGTCATCACTACAATGGCTTCCATTTTTACGATTATAAAAATTATAAAAATTAGGTGGCGTAATGGGGAGTTAATTTTGACGAAGTTTTATATGTTTCAGCTGGTGGTCAGTTGCTTTGTGTATATAGTAGTACCAGTAGTAATAACAACTACCTCACTCTATACAATAAAGATGCATCGCCTGATGGTACAACTAATTATCAGTATGCCTGTTTAGTAAGTAATCATTTACTTAGTTGTTCACTAAAGCAAATGTGTTGTTGATATAAGCGGTATGTTTTTTTCCGTTTTATTCTCGAACAGATATTTTTGTTCTAACCAACAACTAGAAAATGGACATTTAATGTTCTAGTCATGTATTTGTTTGTATTGTTATTAAACAGCAAACGCCAATGACTTTGGAGTATTTTGTCTAAGTAAATAAAGCCTATCGTGTTTTCATGGAGAAATATATGTGAATGTACACACAACAAAACCAAGCCATGTAGATGTTAACATAAAAATCGGGTATAAAAGAAGTGAGGCTTTTAATCTACACAACCTGAGAATAAGTTTATAGAAATAATCAAACATCTGTTATTATAACCAGTGTCCTTGATGGACAAAACAGTTATTGACATACGAAAACATCTTTGTATAAAGATCATCACAAGGAACTGCCAAATTAACATGCAACCGGTTTAAATAACTTAATGAATAAGTAACCTCACGCTTCTTATCTAGTATAAATGTTTATTTCGCGTAAAGGATTAAAGGATCTTATGTACAGCGTCAGTACATTGACTGTTTATGGAATGTTGAATTATTCGCAAAACTTAGGTCTTTCTACTACAATGTTTCTGGAATTTTCAATTTTTAATGCTCTTCAATGTCGTACATGATTTGACCTTCCAACTGTTTTGAGTGTCACTGATGAGTCTTTATGTAGACGACAACGCGTCTGCCGTATAAAATTAAAAGTTTGTCTTAAATGAGTTTTTACAACCACTGCTTCAATGCTACTGCTAGTGGACACTTCATCCCTGATAGTATTTGCCTGCCCAGTAGTCTGCACTTGTGTGCTGACATGAAATATCATTGATATGTTCATTTTTTCTTCACAGTAGTCTGCATTTGTGTGCTGACATGAAATATCATTGATATGTTCATTTTTTCTACATATTTACTGTTTATTAAATGCTGAAATACTTGAAAAACTTAGGGTTTTCTACCCTCAGGTAAAGATAGCCTAAACCTTATTTGGCACAACTTTTTAGAATTTGTGGTTTTAAATGCTCTTCAACACCGTATGTAATTTAGCCTGCCAATTGCTTTTATTCGAGAGTAACTAATGAGTCGTATGTAGACGAAACGAGCGACTAGCGTACAAAAGCATAAACCCGGTATTTTTGATGAGTTTTAAAGTTGCAGCTGCATCAGAAACAGACTTTACTATGTATCCATCATTACCCCAAAATCAATGGAGCATATCTTCTTTTGAAACAATTGTAAAGTGCTACCAAACTGTATCTAAAAGAAAAAATGTTCATTAAATGGGTTTCAGAAATCTATTGTGATAGATATTCGCAGCATTTATTGTAGGTGATAGATGTTTCTATAAATCATTATTACTATTTAGGTATATTCAACTTCTGGTACCATTGTATCAGCATCTATAAATCCAAAGGAGTGTTTTGATAGTACACTTCAAACTCCAACATCAACTGCACACCCGGATGGTGTTACAAGAACTTTCACAAATTATGGAGATTGTAAGTATGTTATAAAATTACAAATACAGTATCAGCAGAATATAAGAATTTAAGCATAATGTTATATAATTCAGTATCTGTACATCATTATTTAAGCCATTCGTAAAATAATTCATATGTACCGATGATTTGTATTGGTAACAATGTTTTGTATGAGATGTTTCTTTTAATAATTAAAAAAAAAAGTGTAGTCTTCTTTACAAAAAACACTGTTTTATGTATTAGTGCTAAAAGTCAGTATTGGTATTGAGGTATATTCATCTTCTAGTACCATTGTAACAGCATCTATCAATCAGAAGGAGTGTTTTGATAGTACAATTCAAACTCCTATATCAACTGCACACCCATTGGCTTCCTAAATTTTGGATCGCAAATATCGGAAAAAGGTTATGCAAGCAACAATTTGGCTCGTCGAAATTGTTTATTTGATTGAAACATATTCTATTCAACGTACACACGAGCGAAAGATACTAAAGGGATATTCAAACTCAAAAGTCTTTTCATAGCTTTTCTTATTGTCATTTGTCAGGAACGACAAACGAATTGATATTTAATTGATTTTTTAATTTTTTATTTCAGCTGTATGTTGTAAGTATAAATTTTTATTAATTCTCTCCAATATTTTCTTCCAAGCATTTCACCAATTTACCTGTAATCCAATATCATTTGTATACAGTTTACCAATAGATTTTACGAGTTCGTACTCGACATACATGTAAGAAATGCCTACCAGTTAAAAGCGTTTGGTATCCCGTTCTCTTTAAGAGTACTTATTGCTTAATGTTTTTCCCATTCTCAGCTGTTTTTATACGTCTGCTGTTGTTGGTATATGCGTATATACTGATGATTTTGACTTGTTTTGTGAAATGACAACTTGGCTTCGATTTGTTATTCCGCCTTATATTGATAACTTGAATTTTCGACACTTCACTACTCAGAATAACATTATAACAACGTTTGAGGCTAGGGCAAAATATAAGAAGATAAACAGTTGTAACTCATCATTGTTTTCCGTTTCAACAAGACAGGGATTTATGATTTTAAAATTCTAAACGTCATTTGCATGTTTTATTTTCTCTTCAAACTGCTTGTTAACAATTAATGTTTTAATGATGAAGCATGCACAGGCAGTGCTGTGCAGTATGTTAACACTTCTGTTTTGCCTATGATATTATTCATAATATATCGTAATAGTAACCAAAAAGGCATAAATGATGAATTGAACATTTTTTTATATTGAATCTGTTCAACATGCATTTAAAGGGTTTACCAGTACCTTCCATTAAAACATACAAAATCTAAAATAGCAGCTAATATTTGTAAGTTATACCTAATTGTGCTAGTCTACCTCCAAACTGACTAGGGTTAAGTGGTATTAATAATGACCAATATACGAAGTTAACGTACCAGGCGGATTATTAATTTAGTATTTCAAAAGGTACAAATTCAGCTATTTTAACGCAATTCTCTAAAGAAACTGTGAAATCCGCTTGCCAAATTTGAAATATTGATTTATTAATTAAACTATTAGTCAGTTTTTCTATTCTTTAATAGCACACAAGATATCATTAATTGAGTGCATTTTAACAGTTTCAGTTAAGGTAACAGCGATAGAAAAAAGTTAAAAGCAAACAAGTCATTTTTATATTTGTTATCAGTCAGTATTATGTATTACATTCAGATCCATCGTCGACGACATCCACCAATTTATTATGGCTGTATATATTAATAGCAATTATTATTATTCTAATAATAATTGCTATAATAATATTGATTTGCTATCTGAAACGTAAGAAGAAACGAAAAGAACAGAAAAAAGCAGATGAAGAATCGTTGCACCCATCTGAATCAGAAGAAGAAGAAAAGAGACATGATGAAGAACAGAAACGAGAAGAAAAAAAACGTGAATCGAGCCCTATTCCAGTGAAGGATGAGGACAGGACTTCTATAGACTCGGGAATTCAACAGGATAAGAAAGATGAAGAGAAAACCAAGAAAGTGGTAATAGTGAGTGTGACTCTAGTTCTTTCTTTAATACTATAGTTTTGTGTGATATTTATCTACATAGTTTGATGCTAGAATTAAAATCATATAGACATAAATTAGCAAACTAACACAATAAAACTTTATTTGAACACTTTCTTTAATCTTTGGATTACAACTTAAGTGTGTGCTTTTCTTTGATTTCTACTGCTTTTTTGTGATAAAAGTTATATCGTAATTTGAACACATAGAATTGTTAGTTAGAATATTTATTTACCGAATAAATGAAAAAAAATTGTTACAAGTAATAAATAGTGGTAAAATGAAATACTAGAGTCAAATAAAGAGAATTTTGTTAAAGGAGTGCGGGTAGGTAGTATTGTTTCCGATGCCTCATGCATTAAATTCGTAAAGTCTTACTTCGATTTACCTGACATTATACATGTACCAAAGCAACCAGAATCAATTTTTGTTTTTAACTTATACCTAAAAGTACTCTAATCTAAATCTCAGTTGCTGACTTTTTTTTACTCGGCCTTTATTCATAACACAAGGAATCACATAATTCAATACAGTGACCTTCATTACTGACACACAAGGAATCGGATTAGTCAATACATTGACCTCTATTACATAACACACAATGAATCTGATTATTAAATACAGTTAACTTTATTTCATGATATCCTTCAAAAGTTGTTTGATCTGACGTCCATAATTAGACTTTTTCCAAAGATAGGACTTGAACATTAATAAATCAATTTTGTAATTTAATCCAGAAAATTTAATTCTCATGAAATGCAGATTGTTAACTGGAAATGTGAAGGATATTCATCTGCAAATTGCATGTTAGATTTTACCTGAACAATTGTCAATCAAAAGTCCATAGAACGATTGAATCTTTTCTTCTTGGTTTAAGTACACAAAATTAGCTTCTCTATCAACAAGGTATTCAATATAAAAAAACCATTGAAATTAAAAAGGAAAGCTTTAACAAGTGCTTCAATATTTTCTTTTTAAAGTTATAGACATGATTTATATACAAAATTGTTTAAACTTTATCGATAAATAGTTGTTAAATTCAAACACAAAGTTTATGATGTAAAACCATTAGACTTATTCAATAATGTCGGATAATAGTGAAACAGATTACCAAGGTGACGTTCATCACAATAGCGATTCAGAGGTATGTGAATATATATGAAATTTAATCTATAAATATATTTATATATAATTGTTGTTAAGTTTAATTGATTATTCTAAAACGTGAATATCGTGGTTTTTTGTATTCTTAACGGTTCTTTGCTTTTTGTTCATACAAGTTCACCTTTTTATTTCAGTTAGTTCGAAATTTGTAAAACAGCTTGTTTATGTAATTTCTACTTTCTTACGTTAGAAACTGGCATTACTTTCATTATAATGCATTTTGTTAAATTTTTACTTAGGGTACACCGGAAGCACTAAAAAATGTCCGTAAACACAAATAAGTAAATTATCACAAAGATGAATATCTAAAATATGTCTTAACATTTGTATTTTAGATTCAGTGGCACATAATGCACATGTGTACACTACTGATCATATGAACAAAATGAGTTGTTGTGTAATCATCAATGATACAAAACACAATGAAATCCAAAAGATTGCTGTATTTGTTAAATGTAACATGTACATTCCATTATTTACTTTCAATCACAGACATACTATTCCAACGGTTTGTGAGTAAAGTACATCTTATTATAGTATTAGCAAAGCCATGTCGCATGCGTATCTATTCGGCATGCTAATCAACTATGTATGCGTGATAAGTCTACAAATTGGACCTTTCTTCCTTACTTGTTAATAGAGATTAGAGGAACTGCTATTATATGTAACACTATCTTATCTGACTATTGAATTAATTCAATTTAAAATGAAAGACGATAGATCATTAAAATCATATGACAATGAAAGAATAAAGAATGACCTGCAATTAAATGGCTTTGGTCTCAAAATTGCAAATCTTATCCAGTTTTCTTATATTTAGTCATACTGTAATTTGGACGATATTAATGACTGGTGCCACACACCTGGAAACACAGCCCCATGACAACATTGCATAACAACAGTTCACAAGAAGATACAATGCGAATCAATTGAAAATTGTTTGCAATTCAGTTTCCTTTTAATAGATTCAATAAATTCACATCTAAATAGACAAGTTGTCCTTCATGAATTATATTATCATTGTTGAAAAAGTAAATACAGAACAACTGTAAACTTTTACGAATCTAAATTTCAAAATTCACTGTTGTTTAAAGAATGATAAATTTATTGAAACAACTTTCATTAGTAAATTTGTTCTCTGCTTAAATTTGATAAAGAATTGAAATGGTAAGGGAACATAATCTATAGGAATATATTTCATCTATTGACCATTTTATTAAAAGGAGATAAGTTTTTGTTTTGTGTATAAATGTTTCACAACAAGATATATGGGAAACTTTATGAATCGGGAAAGTGGGGTAAGAATATTTATTTTAAAATAATAGTGTATGCATTTGTTTTTTTTCAAACATGAATACATTTACTCGTGGCTGCATGTTATACAACCCAGGACCCGGTTGTTCATCTCTTGGTAAAATTTTAACCAAAGGTTAATTATCATAACCATTGGTTAAAATTTAACCATAGGTTATTTTCTGTTGTTCATCCTGTGGTTAAATTTAACCCTTTGTTAAATCATTGGTTAAATGATTCAGATTTAACCTTGCTTCGGACCTGTGTTAAAATTTTAACCAAGGAATAATTTTGTCTAAAAATACTATTCTCTGTTCATTACTAGATTGGAAAGGTCACTAAACGTTTGATACAACATATTCTTTTTTTTTCTGCGACCATAAGTTATCGAAAACTGATCAAAACTGATCAATTTAATAATTACGTTTTACAGTCCTTCCCCCTTTTTTGCATCGAGGTTTACGTCTAACTATCATACATTTTCAAATCGACATTTTTTTACCCTGTCATCTTGTATGTTAATAAACAAACTTATGTAGCAAAATTAAACATGTTTAGTCAGATAATGTATTTGTCTACATAATCAAAAGCAACAGTGAAAAGTGTATTAACAATCATGTTCTCCAAACATGTAAAATTACTATTCTAAGGAGACTTTCTTTACCAAAAACAAATATTGGTGTTACCGACCATGGTGTTCTGAAAGAAAAAAACTCATCAAAGATACAAGGCTTATTATTTTAATTCCTATCAAATATCAAATATTTCCAGCAAATCTTTAATCATACATGAGGTTTGCAATCATGCCGATCATATATAATTTATTCCCAGTATTCTCTCCGTATGTGCACTATAGAAAGATATTTGAAGTGACATACTTAACAATGTACTTGCATGTTCCTCATACGTTGTTAATCATTTTACCCTAAACCACATAGACCCCATTGTCAGAAGAACAAGAAAGTACTATATTGTGTTATTTTGCAGGAGGACATAAAGGAGGATAAGGAAGAGGTAAATATAAAGCATATGGCACATTTTGCACAGATGGGACTGTACATATTTATAGACAACATGAGCATGATACTGAGTTTTCCAATAGTTTATTTAAGCTCTATATAATAGATACCTTGTTTACTGAGAATGATAACAGATGAATATTTAGATCCTCAATTGTACATTAGCATGATTTAAATTTAAAAAAAAAACAATTTTTTGTTTAATTTACTCAATTATTGAAACCGTTATTTCAATCAATTAGGTTGTCTGTTGATTTGAAAAGGAAAAGGGACCCAAATATTTTTGTACACAAAGCAAAAATGGCAAATAAAAGATTTACATAACTGGTGAAAAGAATGATAGAGTAAAAGAAAAAAAAAACAATATGCTGTCTATGGGGTTTTATGATTGTGAAATTACATGTAAAAGTATTTCGTTTTTTAATTCATATACTGCCATAATGATTCAGATAGTTTACCTTGACATATGTATATTTACACTTTTCAGGAGCAACAAAAATCTGACGAGAATAGTAATGAAATGTCCCAACAAAATGAAAATTTAACTGAGGAAGCTATTAATGATAAAGAAAATCAAAACAACCAAATCATAAATCATAACAAAGATGATAAGGAAAAAATAAATAAAGATGCAATTTCACAACCTGAAAATGAATATGATAATAACGAAAATGTAGAAAACTCAATAGGCAAAAATGATAACGACATAGGAGAAAATAAACAAATTGATCAAGAAATAATAAACAATGACCAAAATGAACAAATGGAACAAAGTAAGGAAATAGAAAACGATAATGAAACTGAAATAAAAATTGCCCCAAAAGATAATACAATTGATGAAAGTATAATTTCTTCACAAAATAATGATTTAAATGATAAGGAGGAGGATACAAAAGATAATAATGAACAAAAAGATGAGGTACATGAAGACAAAAATCCCCAAAATGATACTAAAAATGAAACTGAGAATGAAAATCCTGATCAAAAAGTAGTCGAAAAGCAAAATCGGAGTGTCAGAATTTACGAAAGAGTTGATTTGGATGACAACTTGGACCAGCGTAAAACAGATGATGTCATTGGCGTAAAGAACACTGAACAGAACACCCAAACAGTATTGATCACTCCTATATAGTAGAGATAGACGTTTTCCCAATTCCTATACAATAATTCTAAATAACCATTATATTTCTATAACAAATATAAACTCTTCTTTTCACATACTACTAACTGTGTCGAACTAACAATGATGATAACTAATTATCTCTCTCTCTATATATATATATATATATATATATTCCTGCAATTTGTATATTAACTTATCTTTTTTTTGCTTGAACAGCATGATCTACTAGAGCCTCATATAGATGCGTTTTAACTTATATCAAACAAGATAATATATTACAATAACGAAATTGAATTGTTTTCTGCCAAAAGAAAATGTAAAAACTTAAAGTTAATTTGATGTCCCTTTATTCTTGGTTTAATGTAAATTTACAAAAAACAGTTAACGACTAGAAGTTGTAAAGTCAGTTTTATACAGTTTGACATTCGTAAAATATTGTATGACGTTATGAATATGTTTAATAGTTAAAATTCGGTTTTCTGTTCGCTTTAACATTAAAATACTGGTTTGTATGTTTCCTTTCAGATTAAAGTCAAAGAACAAGAAGACGAGGTAATTACTATTGCATAATTATGCTGAAGCGTTATCTATGAAAATATCTGCCGAGATAACTTTTCGAAAACTTTCCAAACATATATAAGATGTAACATATATAATATCGAGATCAATACTGCTCTCCCATCTCGCAGAGTCAGACTTGTTACTTCACTTCTCTATATAACTCAAAAATAAAACCACGATAACGCTTCATTAACTTCTATATAAACCAACCAGTCCAAGAAATAGACAACAAAGACAAAGACAAGCTGTTGAAACTTGGAGATCTTCCCGGATCATTGTTTTTAAGCAGCATTGTATTGATACAAGCTTGCCACTGATGTAGAAGCTACTCACGTAATACAGCCTTGTAACTACGTAACTGTATGATGCATAATTCCAAGTTTTATTTCTCGTCATGCTATATTTCAAAATTTATATCCAGAGTCACTTGATGTTTCCAATGGCAGAAGGAAAGAATACTCTAATGATGAATGCGTAGTTCTTGTCAGTCATTGTTTTTGGTTTTCTACTTTTGAATATTGTATTCATTAGCTTATTACTTATCGTTATACAGTTTTCTTCCTATAGTCTTAACGGTAAAATTTCAATTCATTTTTCCCCGCCATTGTATGTTTTGTAATGTACCTGATGAATTCATTTGTTTGTATTTTAGAAAAAGAAAGACGATGAAGATGAGGTATATATTAATAAACAATATGATTTTCTTTCCCAAGCAAGATCAATATACAATAAGAATTGATAAAATCATCCGGTACTATAATTCGTATAATTTGGTCCATAATGGTCTGCTTGTGAATGATGTGTAATGATTGCCAATGAGACAATTACAAAAACAATGTGTCCAAAGGACGAGAATGTAAACAAACATAACAACCATGTTAAAGTTGAAATAGATAATGATATATACCTATAGCTGATAGCTTGAACAGTATCATTCTGTAAACAATTATTGTAAAATATACCAGTATAACTTTTAAAAAACACGATAAGCAACGCACATTTTGACAATATATTTACTTAATGTATTTGCACCATAAAAGGTTAAAAAGTTTTATTTACAATTGAATTTGAGCAAACATGGAATCTTTAGTATATCAATACCACATTGATATTGTTATCTATTTTTAAAGACATGTCATTGATTTTTAAGCCAAAAAGTACCATATACCCGATAAAAAAATCCTTTCTTAACTAATAACTTATCTTAAATGACTTTGCAGCCTGAAAGCTCTGGGTCAGAAGAAACTCCACCGTCGAGTCGTGTTACTACTCCAGATCCAGAGGAAATCGAAAGAAATATTCGTAAAATAGGAATGAAAAAGTCTACAGACTTCAAGGTAGGTAACCAGACGTTTCAAGGGCTAAATTCAAATTGTTACTTTTGCTAGCATCGCTCGTATTGCAATCTGTTATAAGATCAGGTTATAAGACGTTTTAAAATTTCTTTTTTTTTTTCTTTTCTTTAAAACAAGACTTATCAAATATATGAAATCTTTAAAATTAAAAAGAAAAGAAAAGGAAAAGCAAAACGGTCAGCTCACCAAAAGCTGTAAATAACCAAGGTACGTGTATGAAACACAATTCGATGGAAATATAAAACAATTAATAAAATTCCCTTGCCTGTCTATTAAACTTATCCTAGTTACAAGTTAAGTTATCGTATGATTTTATAAAGTATTAATAATAACACATATTTGACGATTATATGATTTTTTTAGCCACAAGGGGAGTTAAGCAAGGTTCTCGTATCGCGGAAAATGGAAGAACAAAAACGAAAGGACAAAGACCACGGAAAATGGACAAAGATGAAAAATATGTTTCGTGTTAAAAGCAAAAAAATTAAAGTAGCTAACCAGCAAAATAATGACAAAAAAGAAGACGGGCGAAGGTCACCATATGACTCTGACGACGAAAGGCTTCATCGAGAAAAGACGATTGCTCCATTCATGAAGGAATATCATTATAAAAAACAGATGGATCACGTATTGGATGAACAACATGTGCGGGGAGGGGAACCTGATTACAGAGAAAAAATTAAATATTCAGATGATGAGGTAAGAGATACAGAACACACATTTATCAATTTTGTCACATTGCCTTATATATCTTATACATTTCTTTCAACTGTCACTTATAAATTGGGAATGTAGAAATCTAGCATGGATGAATATGAAAAAATGACCAGTGAGAAATCATTGATTCGCGCGCATGATTGAATACTTGTATTTTAACATTAACAATGTGATTTCCTTATTCAATCACTTTCATACTAATTACGTTTGGGGGTTGGTATCCTGATGATAACTTTAATTGTTATTATATATATCATTCGGCTATGCTATACTTCCCTGCAGGACTTTGCTGACATTTTCGATGATGATAAGAAACTTAAAGAACAGGAAAAAATAGAACAAACTCGAATAGAACAACTAAATGAAAAGAACAAACATGAAGGAAAGAAACCTTTACAGTCTTCCAAGAACGCGGGAGAGAAAGGGCATACAAAAGGGTCAGAAAAAATGAGAAAGAAACAAATGAATGGGGGTCTAGGCAAAGAAATTGATGAACTAGAAAGAGCAAAACGTAAACAAATAAATGAGGACCAAGGAAAAGATAGTGGTGTCGATAGTCCGGACTTTAAAAAGGAAAATACAGAAACAAGTTTTATTGAAAACAACGAAGAAATGGAGGCTGTTGAAATGACAGAACCTCCGCCAGGTTATATCAGAGACAGCACAGGTCAAATCATTGTAAGTAAAACACATTTAAACAATGAATACCGGATTTTAATATTTATATTTACAAAGTCAAATTTCCAATTTCAACCGTAGCGTTGAAAGTATTTCGTTACAAATAAGAGAAACTATAAGCCTGATATTATTTTTTTTAATTTTATGAAGAGGAAATTGTACAGGTTATCAGTTATGAATAAAAGTTACTAGAGATAATCTTCTATATGCCTCATACATTTTTATTGACAAATATATTCATATATTTTACGCAAAAAATCTGTTTTTCATGCAAATATTTTGTTTCCTCCAATGAAATCAATCGGTTATGAAAATTATAGCTCTATATGTACGAACAAATGTATTGAAAGCTAGTTTTTGACACAATTGAAACATTTCTACGTATTTAGTACAAGAATGTATCATTGTTTTGTTTTGAATTTCTGTTGTTCTATTCTTTAAAGCGTCTGTATGATGGAAAGGTCATGACACAGGAAGAAATGCAATCTATATTTCCAACAGCTAGACTTGGTGTGTTATTCCATGTACCACGATTAAAGCGAACATCGCATGGACGTCCTACAGGCGTAAGTAATATATATATATATATATATATATATATATATATATATATATATCATTTATTATGAATACTTTCCGTTACCTATTTAATTCCTAGATACCATCAGTATTTTAAATGTTTACAACTACTACATCCCTTAATATATTAGTGGGTTTTTTTTTTACAGACGTTACAAACATGTTTCATATATTTAAAATTATATGCTGCTCTATTTATAGGAATAAAAGCCCTGTTCATTGATAATTTTCTATGTTTTCTATGTATTGTGTGCGATTTTGTCCCATGTACATTTACTCCATATCCTTTCATTTTCTATAGGAATATATAGAAGATCCTTTCGGTCCAAAACTGGAAAATGATAAGGAAAGCATTCGCAACGTCGAATTAAAAGAAGAACATTCTAAACCAAAGCATCCTAGATCTTCAAAAGGGGTAAATACAGTTTACATATTCATTTTAAAGGAATCTTATCGAAAATCTAATAAAAATAATTTTTAGCCGAGCTAAAGAATTTAAATCATGATTCCACGGAAGGCATTTTCCTTAATAATTGCTTCAGTTGAAATCTGCATATTTATTGTTAAAGCCACCATGCCATCTTTGCTTATTTTATTGTGAATACCTTTTGTGATGCAATTTAAATCAATAAATATGTCCAATAAATCAAATACTTGTCGGAAAGAATTCAAAGTGCTTCTGAACGTTTGTTTCAACGTAAAATGGCTTAACAATGTCAACTCACGACATACTAGCGTGGGGTAATTGACCATGACGAGGCTTAACAAGAGTTATCACTTAATTTCCAACATTTTGAAAATATAACCTTTGTTCAATTAGAAAAAAACTGCAAAGGTACAAAGTTAATGTTGGAAATATATGGTATATGTTGAGAAATGCACATTTTCTGTTTTCCTCAAGTATATAATATATCAAAAGCCGAATGCATAACATTGTATTTAAAAAAAAACAAAATAATAATTGTAGTCCGCACGGAGAGATCCTAAAGAAAAAACAGTTGCTTTCGAAATGGATGATAGACAATCAATGAATTCTGATATACTAATGGTTGAAGACGAGGATGAATGGAAGGTATGATCTGTTAACTATAAACAAACTTTAACTTGTTTTATAAAGAACACATGTTAATAAATGTTTATTATTTGTGTGCATGATTATATATATATATACATTTTATCAAAGCATGATACCCTCATGTCCATACCAGTTCCGGAGAAACGCTACATTACGATTTGTATTTGTGATAACAATGGGTTTATGATTAGCCATGCAATATATGAATATGTATATGAGTCACAAGGTTTCAATGTATGAATGGGGGTTTTTGAAATCTCAGCTGCACGTCTGAACGTTCCATACGTTCAGACCAACCCTTTGGTTATGTGGCTTTTTCATACCAATACAATATCGACGGTTAAGGAAAGTTATGTTTGTTCTAAACATTAAAAATGGTAAATAATACAAAAGTGATTTAATTATTTGTAGAAACGCCGAGACAGCTCTACGACGAACAGAGAACTTCTCCGGAAAAGACTTTTCAAAAACAAAAGGAAGACACGGTCACATGGAGGGGTAAGATTTACAATGTTTGTTTTGTAATATAATTGTTTTTACCAAGAACACCAATTTGATGTTAAATTTTAGCTATTTACAATATACATTTCAACCGTAGTGAATATCCTCTTTTACGATATATAAAATTAAGGAGAAGTGGTATGATTGCCAATGAGACAACTATTCACCGGGGTTTCAAATGAAGTGGTTGTATGTTTTGTATGTTTTGTATCATATTATTTTATCTGTCTAATACTAACATGCATTATGATTTGAAAAATGAATTACTGTAACAGTTGGCATGAAATTTGGTGGTTATTTAAAGAAAATATCGCTTAAAATGATTAAAATTTTAAGATATTTGCAGTATAGTACATTTGAATTTTATTTTTGTCATATAGGCTGATAACAGAATGTTTATGTCCGATGATGGCCGACCTAGAGAACTAAGTGATCTAGTTCGTGTTATTCCACAAAATAATGCCAATAAGTATTTATTAAATGGTCGTGCACCTATTCCTGGGGCTGTTGTTTCTAGAAATGATAGCATGAAAAACAAATTTGACCATGAACAGCAGCAGATGTACAGAGAAGGTCTTGCCACTGATAAAAAAATTCTCGAACGTTCGCCGTCACTCAAACGTAAGTTGATATTCTAAAAGCACAAAATTATTTAACAAAAGATATTAAAAACACAATTAAATAAAGACAAATTAAAAAATGAACTTAAAAGAACAAGCAATAAAGGATTCAACACCCACAAAAGATTTTGCAAATTAAATTCTACTTTTTAATCTGAAATATACCCATAAATTTATTTTTAATAATACATGTATTTTTCGGATAAATGCAGGACCTCCGGGAGTCCCACGGCAAGCTTTTACAGAACAAGATCCAGATGATATTCGAGTTTCAATTGATAATGAAGAAAATGAGGTATATAATAGTTCAAAACAGGTTATATTTTTACAACAGTTTTTTGTATGTACCTTCGTAGCTCTCTGGCCTTAGGTGTGTTAGATTGTCGATAAATTTTGACTTTTGGCTAAGCATACAGAATTGATCAATATTAATATTGACTTGTCGGTTTTGAGTTTCCCGAACTTATGTTTATATATGTATGGTGGGCAGGTATATTTTGGTTCAAAGTTAGACATGACGTTTACATCTAACACAAAGCATCTAGTATTAACATATATGTTTGTGCTTTGGCTTTTTTATTTTAATTTACATGTATTTTATGGCTTTAAAAGCTTCTAAAACATCAATTACTGGGTTCTTTATTACTGTCCACCAGAGTCCTAATGACATGAATGTTAGGACATATAGGTCATCGTATACGTACGGCCTTCAACTCGTACCGTAAAGTTGCCTATAAAAGGCATATTCATTTGAAATACATATTATACTTAAACCTTCTCTTAGACATTTAATTACCAAAATTGAGATACACTTTATTCACCATAAGGATTTGTGTATATTTTATCTTATATCTTATTTTTTCTGTTACAGAATCGTTTACAAAGACAGGAAAATGGCATTAATATTGGAAGTGATGACGAATTCTTTCTAGTCGGTGAAAATAGAGAACAGCAACCAGAGGTAGACTCTTTGATGTTCTTTTTTTTTTTTATCCAAAGTAAAATGTCAAGGCATACACATCTCTGTACATTACATATATTAAACGAATGTACTTTTCGATTAAAAATTTAAAAGACCAGGGGAGGGTGGGGTGAATAAAAGATTGGACGTATATGTAACAGTTCGTGTACAATTAGGACGTAAAACAATTTTAACTAATAATTTGTGACGATACGTTTGAAATATGCATTTCCCTGTTCTTTTCAGCGGTTTTTTACTCATGCACGACGACCTGGACAAACAACTGTTCGACCTCTTCCTGGGAGTCATGACATGTTTTGTCCTAAACATGACATGCGTCATGCCTTGCCATGGTCTTTAATAAATCAGTATCAAATAAGAGAATCTTCCTTGTTGGACATTAATAGTGTATCCAAGCAACATACAACATCTAAATCAGCTAACAATGTCAAACGAGATATGGACGATAGACGATTAAGAGAACTTTTAGAAGAGTTGTACAAAGACAAAAAGTATTTCGACCACGTGATAGATACAACTGGTAAGTGCATCAAAATACTTTAATTTCTTTTTTTACGGTTAATTTTGCTAAACACTAAACGCAATGCTGTTTCTAAATAATACTAAGGGAGGCACTAGCTACCGAACTTATTTGGTTGAATAAGCTTTAATAATTTAGTGATTGTCCATTCTCGACAAAAGGAAATTGATTCTAGGTGAACTTTTGGTGGCTCAAGTCCTGCACACACCTAATACTTGTATACAATCTGTTCAACTAAACATGAGTTTTATATAACCAACCTCAACACCATAAGCTATTTTAAACTTTATCTTTGTTTTATTCGAGCGTCGCTGATGAGTCTTTTGTAGACGAAACGCGCGTCTGGCGTACAAAATTTTAATCCTGGTATCTAGGATAAGTTTATTGATTAATTAAGAACTTCCCAAAAGAAAAATTCAGACATCTGTTTTTTTCTCCTTAGTGATATCTTACATTTCGTCTTTTACAATTTTCATTTTGTTTAATCTTCCTATCTCTACAGTTAGTTCACGAAATCTATTTTTAACACCTGTTAAAATAGAACAACATTTTGTATTGGAAAATATTTATATAAATATATTACTCGAAGTACTCTTTTGGGGGATTTCATAATTGTATACTATGCCTCTGATGGTAAACAGAATTCTTCGAATATTTTTTTCTAACTCGATAAACTTGACAAGATAGTCATGCATAATTTTTATAAAGATTAACTCTTGTATTTGTTGATGTAGAGACTTTTGGTTTGCGAATAAACACTTAAAACATCATTTCAGTATCTTGATTTCAAATCTATCTTTGGTTGGAATTTGTTGTGGTCATTGTTGATGACCTAATTACAAAATGTACATAACATGTATCTAGCTATGCAGAGCGAGCAAGATACGAATGTAAGATTTGATCTTGTTTCCCGGGATAACAAACATTCTTCGGTATGACATTAAACCGGAAATGTGGTCCTTTATACCGATATAATTTTATAGCACCTTTTCGGTTTGATGTTTATATATAACGTGTCATTCATTCTTCCTCTTGTCGATACAATTAGAGGATATAGCTGGGTACTCACAAAGATATTTAATCATGCCACATAAAAGCGCCTTTTCTAGAGCTGGATTATCCACTTTTGTATCAAAATTGGATGATGATAGGTGCTACCCTGATTTCATAATGTTGTAATGTTTATTGCAATCGCATGTCAACGTTTCATAGACCTACATGTACATGTATTTTAAAGTTCCGATATCTTTGTCGATAGAAGGTTGGAAATGCATAAAATATGTTTTCATAACTTCATATTAATTTACTATGACATGAAGTGTTATTGTCTCATTTAACGCAAAATCATTCATATCGGGGGAAAGAAGTAATAAGAAAGTTCTAAAGAATATTTATTCTTTTATTAACAATAGTTCCAACAATTATATGGAAATTTGTTTATCAGCCTGACAATTATTAAAATGCAATTCTAATATGGGAATTTTATTCCCTCGTGATATAATTAAAACAGAACAAGTAATATTAGTTAATTCAAAGATTTTCACTAGTCAAGATGGAATTTAATAAACCAATAAGTTCGTGATAGTAGAATCCTTCAATTACCTCTTTTCATTTTCAGAGCCAAACACAGAACCAATAATAGATGAACGAGATTTAGCAGAACATGGACGAGGATTTTTGCTAGATCGAGCAGAATACTGGGATGAAAGAGGCGTTCATATACCTCGCCCGCCTACAACTGCCTTAGGACTACGTTTATCTAGAATGAACACTAATTTGCCTGACTCTGGTCGTGTATCTAATATATCATACGCGTCCACAGTAACCCCGCCACCTCACCCTGAACAACGACAGGATGGACCAAAACAGCCCACGCAAGCTTTCGTTAAACGTGAACATACTGTGTGCTGATAATTCATGTGCACTTCTGTCTTATTGTTGATGTGTACATTAATACAATAGGTTTTAATCAAAATTATGTCTCGTATACGCGAACATTATTTTAATCACAATATTGTGTATATCCAAAAATTTTGTTTCTTCCGTTTTTAAAACAATACTTTACAGGTTAAAACAGAATTGATACATATGAAAAAAAAAGTATTATGAACAATTAATTACTATAAACTAAAAAGTATTCTCAAGCTTCCTGTGATATTTTGCCATATCAATCATTGTTATTTATTGATATTAAATGTATTTGTTATAAAGTTATTTTGTTTCTTTTCAAAATATCCCTTTCCTCTGATTCTACACTTTAAAGGGAAACAAATGTTACGTTTGGATATAAAGAATATTGATAGCTGAACTTTAGGAAGAACCTGATGGCAAACTGGTTAAAATGAAAATGTATCAAAGAACATATTTAGTTGTTCTATCTTCATCTTGAACGTTGCATAATAGACAAGAAAGAATAGGGGTATCCATTATCCATGACACAAAATCAGTACATGTACAGCAAAATGGCTTTACAGGTCGATTAACACTCACTCAGCATAAGTCTGACAGGACCCCAAACAACATAAACGATATGGCTTTATTGGTTTAAGAAGTAAATATTAAAAGAGAGGAAAGATACCAAAGGGACATTCAAACTCTTATGTCGAAAATAAACTGACAACACTATGGCAAAATAATAAAGAAATAGACAAGCTGACCATGCGGTATGGGCTTTGCTCATTGTTGAAGGCCGTACGGTAACCTATAGTTGTTAATTTCTGTGTCATTTACTCTCTTGTGGAGAGTTGTCTCATTGGCAATCCTACCACATCTTCTTATTTTCATAAAGACCAAAAGACAAACAACAGTACACAAATCACAACATTGAAAAACTAAAGACTGAGCAACACGAAATATTATTGATAATCTCCTTGAAACGGAAGGTCGAGCGGTGACCTTCAGTTGATGAAATCCTTGTTGTGTCGTCTTTTGATGGATAACTGTCTCATTAGCAATTATATCACATCTTATTTTTTATGATTTTAACTAAACTATGCGACAAACATGATAACTTGTATCTTGTATTAGTGAACCTTAAAAAAAATTTCATTATGTGTTATAACAGTCTAGCACCACTGCATATGGAACCAGCATATTTCCAATCAGACACGATTTTCAATACATGTTTTTTTTTTTATCATTCCATTGAAAATTTATTTCTATTATTAAAAGGAATCTACTTAACTGCAAAAGGTAGTCATGGATAATTTCTATTTTTCCTAGAAACAGTTTTGCCCTCCTTTCCTCATTTATTAACTAACTCCGAAACTGAATTCACAACAGGCGTGTACTTATCATGAGCAACATTACGGGTGTCAATAATGGTGCGGGAGCTTTTTACAATTCTGAGGCACCCGAGTCACTGCTCGTGTTCTCTTATAAATGTGTTGTTAATGATTTACTATGTTTAATGGACTATGTCTATGGTTATCGCCTTTTTCGTTTAGCCATGCCCTTTGCAGATTTGTCTATTTAATGATTTGGTTTACCAAATAACAAAAGACGGTTCCTGCAGTGGATTTAAGCGACACTAGTTGACATTTACTACAAGTCGTTACATAAGTCATTGACCATGCAAATGTGAAAATACTGTGATAAATTATATGACGCACATGGTAAAATATTTCTGCAAATACGCTACCCGATAAAAATACAAATGTGTCAAACACACAAACACATAAACTACCACAGAGCAAAATGTATGAAGATAAAATTAATGCAATTAAAACTTCTAATGTAAATTAATGTTGTTATCAAATAAAAGAGCGGTCCTACATACATAAGATTCCACTCTAACTACATGTCATTTCCAAAAAAGTTAAACACGCCGCAATAGTATCGCCAGGAGTAATTAGCACTGTCATTCTTCAATACTACATGTCATTCCCCTAAGTTAAACACGCCGCAATAGTATCGCCAGGAGTAATTAGCACTGTCATTCTTCAATACTACATGTCATTCCCCTAAAGTTAAACACGCCGCAATAGTATCGCCACGAGTAATTAGCACTGTCATTCTTCAATACTACATGCACTTGGGATCAAATATACATAGATATAAGAAGATGTGGTATGAGTGCCAATGAGACAACTCTCCATCTAAGTCACAATGTGTAAAAAGTAAACCATTATAGGTCAAAGTACGGCCTTCAACACGGAGACTTGGCTCACACCGAACAACAAGCTATAAAGGGCCCCAAAAATGACTAGTGTAAAACCATTCAAACAGGAAAACCAACGGTCTAATCTATATAAAAAACGAGAAACACTTATAAACCACATCAACAAACGATAACCACTGAACATCAGGTTCCTGACTAAGGACAGGTGCAAACAAATGCTGCGGGTTTAAACGTATTAATAGGCGCCAACCTTCACCCTAACCTGAAACAATAGTGTAACATCACAACATAGAAAGATGTATCTTCTTCCACACAATGTTTAGTTGTCCAAATTTGCCTTGGTTAAGCACGATACTTGTTCTATTTACATTGGGCAAAATGGAAATATCACAAATTAAGACATAAAAAGGATCACATGAATACAACATATCACATCAACCACACACACTACCATGCTTACCATTTTTCTGATAATCGATTTGATTTTTTTTCTTTCACCTTACACTACTATTTTTAAATTTAGTGTTTTTTATATTGTTATTATGACAATAAAGATACTATTTTGTTTTGTTTGTTTTGTTTTTCGGTGGGGTTTTTTGTTTTGTTTTTGTTTATATTGTAAAGACATATTTGAAGACGAATACTTTATTCCAAATCCAAGACCTCCCTCTTTAACAACCAAATATTACAGAATTGAAATTCAGATCGTTGTACATACTTGAATTTTACAAACTTTCAGGTTGAATATTTTGTTCGAACTCTCATTAAATTTTCTTTAAAAAAAACAAATCATCCGATGAAGATATTAATTTCCAATCGATTTCTTGTTGATTTCATCTTCAGGTGGTTGTTTATTCGACCTTGATCATATAAGACAGCCATTCAAATAAAATTGTATTCACTTATTCTTTATATATGGTATATACACGTCTACGAATATATAAATTTTGTTTGATATAAATTCAATTTCAGTTTTATCCGATTTCAAGTTCATTCAAAGCAAATTTTGTTTGGCCTCGCTTATTTATTGTGTTGGCAGAGGTTGAACCTCTAAATGGCAATTCAGTTGAATGAAATTCTTGATAAGAAAGTCGGTTCTTAATATCATCTATACCTGTATATATTAATAATATTTAAAAGTAAATAATTACATTACACGTATGTTTCATTATAATACGTTATTTTGATTAGCTAACAGCAATCTCGCGTCATTCTAAAATTAACCTTCATTTCAAAATAAAATGTAAAATTCATGACGACACACGCTTCAACAATAAAGTGCACAGGTAAATTAAAGAAAAAATTGATAGAAATCGTGTTTTCATGATTCTAACAAAAAAATGTAATTATAAGTATTGAATGCTTCTTTTAGTAATCTTATAGGGTTGTAAAAGCGTTGACCGTGAGCACATTTTTAGAATGAAGCGCTTGCGCGCTTCATACAAAATGTACTTCGGTCAACGCTTTTACACCCCAATAAATTTACAAAAAGAGGCATTCAATTCTTAAATAAAAAGTTGAAGAGGGAAAATGTTGATGTTTCTGACCATAATGGATTTATCGATTGTTGAATAACGCTCAGTGGCAAATACTTCATGCAAATTCTTGATGAGAATAGAAAATCAAATAATCTAGCTCTACAATGTGAATGACCAGGATTGAGGGCAAGAATATTGGACTGCCACTAGCAAAAGAAGATATTTTGGATAGAAAATCCTTCGAATTTCAAATGCTCCTTTATTGGAGCGATAGTGACACGTGATCCCTTACGCGAGGCATCGGTTTTGACACCTTAATTCGGTTCCATCAATCCACATAAAGAGACCGGAGTTCCTATGAAATAAAATCCTTTGAACACGTCATTTCGTCATTGAGAGTAATTTGTTCCGAAGGCTAATGGTTCTGTTGTCTGTATTTTAGTAATATTCGTTTGTCATTGCAAAGAGGTCACATTAAAACTATTCCAGGTAGACCAGGTTTTACATTAAACATACTGCATTGTCCTTCTATGTTTTAAATTGATTTTTATGTACTAGACAGAGAGCAAAATACTATTCATCAAAAGAGACATACACCTTAGTTTAAAATCATAAGTCTTCTACAGTTAATATACACTCAGATGATGGAGAATAAAACTGAATAGTTATAGTATATACTGGAACATTATACATTTTGAATTATTTCATACTAATCATTGTGTGGTATCAACAATTTAATACTTTTATCAAATACATGATAATATACTGTAAAAGTATAATTAAGTAATGCTAATATTTAGTTACCAACAATCTGCATTAGTTTTTTAATTATAAATGACAAATTGAAATGGTATTGTGTACGAATGGTAAGCTTTACATTACTGCATTAAAGAAATGAAGTAATTGTTCAATTGTCCATAATATGATACTTTCAAATCAATATTTTCAAAAAGTTATGAATGCTGCATTACACTTAATATTTAAGTTGACACCACCGTGGTCTTAACGTGGGATTAAATAAACGTCTGTACTTAAATAATTACATATTAAATGCTGAAAAGGGAAATTTTAATAATTTTCTTTTATCTGTAGTCAATACAATATCGATGTTTAAATCTTTTAAAAAGTGTTTGAACCTTTTTGAATAATGGTCACACGTTTGGATGGTTTTCTTTTATTTTATCGTGTTTTGGCAATCATTTCTAATACTGTAATGACAAAGCTTGAAAGGAAATCACAAACCATATAAACATATGAAATATTAAATGAAATGAGGCATTTTCTATAACGCTTTTTAAATGCATTATTTAATTTATGAAAGGGGTACATGAACTTTTAAGAGACAAGTATTTAAAAAGGGGGATAAGTATCGCAATATATTAAGATCTGAATTCAGGTTATAATGTGAGGGATACGGTGTGCGTCAGAAAGACGTCGTACGATTATGTATTTAACCGTGTCAGATAAGCAGTTGCGAGCAAAATAGAATTTTGACTGATAACTTGGCCATTATATAATTTCTTTAAATTGTTAGAATTTAATGTTCATATTAGCCTTAAATAGGGTCGACCAGTCTGATTTCATGATAGTTCTTATTCAGAACAAGCTTATACGAGAAAATTTTAATTATAAAGAGCCTAAGTAAATGTAGATATGTAGAAAATAAGGGAAAATAAGATGAAAAAAAAAAGTGTTAAAATCTGTATGGTATCTTAAACAACAGTATGTTTTATTGACATGCATTGTAATAATTCAATAGTTCTTGCTTTATAAAATAAGGAGATGTGGTATGATAGTTAAACAAATCAAACATAAAAAACTAATGACCTGATTCCAACCAAACAATAAACAAAATACAAATATAACAGACAGCAACTAACAACACTCAGAGAATTAAAGGCTCCTGATTTTGGATTTTTTGTTTTTTTTTTTTTGTGGTTGCATTCGTCACATAGCCGTTTAATTTTCATTGTATGACAGAATTTCTCGACTAACAGAAACTTCTTTTGTAATAAAAGATTTCAAAATATAATATAGTTCTAAACAGTTTTGCAGTACATAGTAATTACTAATCAAGTTCTGAATTTTGTAGTATAAAAAGTAAAAGATTAAGCAATTAATTTTACGCAGAATTGTCTGGTATTCGATCAAATACAATCTGTTGCATAATATACAAACACATAAATGTCCGTCTAATAATTTATAAGGTGTATGATATATTATATCATATATTATATCATACATGTCAGGGACTATAAATTATTTTCATCTGAAGTAGGTGAAATTGTTTAAAATAAAATGAGTTTTAGCGCCATAGGACACTGATGAAAAGAACACCTGTCATAAGCAATTATAGTTGTTAAGTAATGCATATTCTAATTCGTTTGAATTACTTTAATGTGCTTCTATATTGGCATATCGAAATCATGTCTCGTGGTATCTATTCAGGACACTCATTCAACCTCAAGTTCTATCGAAATGAGATTCACGAGTTGTCTTTCATATATTTGTGTAACCAGAACAAAATATTTTAAAATTACTTATCTCCATGAATGGTGACAACTTACAATGAATATCTAGGTCAAAGTACGGTCTTCAACACGGAGCCTTGGCTGCACTTTAAAAAGTGTTATTTTTTAGTTATATCTAACCCTTGGCTGCACTTTAAAAAAAGTGTTATTTTTTAGTTATATCTAACCCTAAGGTTCTTTAGTATAACACATATTCATGTAACAAACTTTTAGACAGTGGCCATGAAAAGTCTAAATTGATTTTATAGGCACTCATTTCATTCCGGTACATGTAGAAATGTGAACCGAAGGACATTGTATAAATTAGTTATTTACGCAGACATGTATTTGAAAGGACATCTATGAATTGCACTTTTAAGATACATTGTATGTACTTTAAGGTTATCAGGAACAAAGTGTTCAAACCACTTTACAAGCAACATAATACAATACAATGCAGACTTCAATTGACATAAGTATTTAAGCAATGGAAATGAATATAAAATCCAAGAGGTTTATTAAAGGTAAATGATCAATGATAAATGTTAGAATTTAATTTTTTTTCCAGTATCAATGGCTTAGTGCCTTGATCTTTGACTCGTAATAATTTGTTTCGTTAAAATACTCATTGTGTAACAATTTAGACACAACTGTTATTTCAATGATGTTAAAGAGCAATTATATCAACTAGACAATTATTTTCATTCTCTCAGTGTTTTAAACCATATTCCAAAGTGGTTATCAATGGAGCATAATGTGTTTACTCCCCCTTGCTCAGGGGTTGCAAAAAATAGTTATATGGTTGCTAATAATTTATTACGCACTGTGAATGAGGGGAGATGTGTTGTATACCTCAATGACATAACAGCCGAACACTGCTGCTTATTTCTACATGTCACAAACAATAAATAAAACATTTTTTTTTTTTATAAAAAGTTGAGGTATAAAAAGAATTATTGTCACATCCATGTATTTTTCGGGGAAAACAGTGAAAAAGGATACTTAACAGAATGAGACTGCAAACATTGAGACACGCTACCTGAAGAGTATATTTATAAGTAAACGAAGGCGCGCTGGAAGGGAACGCGTTTTTTTTTTTTTTTTTTTCTGGTAGAGGCGCCTGTTATACTGCGCATACCGATTGAAACCTGTTGACAAGATTCATTCGGTGACAAGTCACAAAATAAAATAGGACGAGATACTTGCTACGACATATATAGCACATCCGTGGAAAGACGTTAATCGACTTTAAGCTTTTTTTTGTGTCTCCAGCTGGTTTCTTGTTATCGTTTACCCTAAATATACTCTTTTCATATTCAGATAGTCAATAACACAGTTGTTTCAAACATATGTATGACAAATTTGACAGTAATGCTTGTAATAACCAGTATGACACAGGGAAAAGATCACATTCTGTTTATTCAACAAAAAAGTCTTCTTTAGGTGTAATATCACCAAATCATACTATGTCACATCCGGTTGCATACGAAAAAGGGTAAAAAAAAACTATTCCCTTGAATTTGATAGTTGTAGGAAATTAATCCTACATTTCATTGCAGTAAAAAAATTCAGAGTCATAAACATATATCTTGGGTGCTTCAAAGCACCATTATTTTTTTAATTGGTGTTTCTATAGCATATTTTGGAAACTTGAGGTTATATGGTTACTAAAGAGATATTTTTATAAATTGAAAGAGTTATGCCCCTTGGAAATATTGATTATATGGAAAATTGCATCGTTAGCTCTCTCATATGTATTATTCTTGCAAGATATTTATAGGTTTATATATAGATTTATATCATCAATGTCTTGGATTCATGAGTTTGATAATCTGTGCTGATAATTTTTTTTCAAAAGAGTTATGCCCCTTGTAAACATTAATTAAATGGAAAATTGCATCGTTAGTGCTCTAATGTGTACAATTCTTGCCATATTTTTATGAAACTGATATCATATTTTTATATCATCAATGTCTTGGATTCATGAGTTTGATAATCTGTGCTGATCATTTTTTTTCAAAAGAGTTGTGGCCCTTGGAAACATTAATTACATGGAAAATTGCCTTATGAAGTTATGAGGGCTTTAATGTGTACAATTCTTGCCAGATTTTTATGAAATTCACATTATAGGTTTATACCATCAATGTTTTTGACCAGTTAGAAAATCAGTGCACATCAAATATTTTATATTGAGTTATGCCCTTGGAAATAGATTATATTGAAAATTGCATTGTTAGCACTCTCTTGTGTACAATTCTTGCCAGGTTTTTATGAAATTTATATCATAGGTTTATATCAGAATGTCTTTAACACTTTCAAATATAAGGGCTGATCAAATATTTTTAACAAGTTATTCTCTTTGAAAAATTTAATCATAATGGAAATCGCATTTTGCATTTGCTCTGAAGCTTTCATTTCTCTAAGATATTTATAAATTGTCTTAAAACAAAACAAGACATTTATAAATTGTCTTAAAAAACAAAACAAAAGTTTTTTTTTTTAGTTATTGCCTTTGTTCCTTGGATAGATAAAATATGTGCAACACGGGGCTCACGCTAGCAGGCGACTGGGATGATAAAGTCGCTTTCATGTCCGTCACTTCGCTTTACCCCACCGCCAAAAGCGATATCTAGTCGCCCTGTTGTTCACCATACTCGCTTTCAGTCGCTTTCGTCATCGGCAATTTTAAAACTTTACCAATCGATGAAACGTCAATTTTTATTTATAAATAAAGAAATTCAAAGACATAAACGATTTAATGACATTTTTTTAATCACTTCCGGTTGCTACTCGAGAGCGTACATCAAATCATTCTAACTTTCGGCAAATTTAGTTTGTTTCTTCATTGGAACGTGATGAAAGTTGCCTTCAGTAAATTTTTAATCCATTCATTGCATTAAAAACGTCATATTCCTTTCCAAACAGCTTGTCAAACATCGTTTATTTTTGTAAATTTTCTTCGTCCGCCATTCTTCTTCTTTTCTTTTGGAATGGAATTCTTCTTCCGTCCACGTCGGGACAACCTCAAATGAGTAGTTATGTATCTGTCATCTATACATGTATGTACAATAAATCCTTCACCATAATAAAATCATTACCATATATACACTAAAATCATCAGGGTTAAGTTAGTAGTAAATGTTCATGGCACACTAGCAATATGATACTTAATTCACAGTAGTAGAATTTTATAAAAGTTATTTCTTCTTGATGTCTAAAGTTCTACATCTAGCCACACGAAGCTCATATACCATCTGTCTTGATATGTCTTCTATTCGTTGGAGTAAGTGAATATCACTTGTATACCGGGAAAGTAGCACGGAGCAATCTGAAGATTATCTGTATAAGGTCATCAGTTGGTATGATCCTTATTCTGATTAATAATTTCTCAATTTGGTTGAGATATTTTTCTCTAATGCATTGAAGTATTTTACAATGTAGTAAAAAGTGAGAACGATCTTCGACATCTATATCACATAGTTTACAGATAGGTGTTTCGTTAAGATTATATCTTGATCTATGAGATTGTAGAATGTACGTATCAGTAATAACCTTTAATTTCACGGACATACGGACTGCCTATCTAGTTGGGTCACTTGTATTACCAATGTATAATAAAGTATGCCAATTTCCTTGTGATAAGTTCGATGTTCCAAGGTATTTCAGTGAGTTATGAGTACAACTTTTTTGTATTAGTACATTTTTCCAATAGGGGTCGATTGCTACACTGACGGATTTCTTCCATGAATATTTCGTTGGTGGATCATTTAGTAGTAGGATTGGTGATGGTAATTCGTATTTGAATAACACTCTCTTGATCGCTATGAACCAGCTGTTACTGTCTTCATTTTTTTGCTATTTTCTTTTCCAAATTTTCCTCATTTTGGTTACAAATGTAAATAAATAGATTTAATGATTTCTGATCGATTTGATCTTCTAAAGGTAGGATGCCAGATAGGACGTAAATACAAGGATCTGGAGAAGATATTGGTACAGATAATATTTGTTTTAATAGTTTCTCCTGAAATTTTTCCAATTTAAGTTGATTTTGAGAAGTTGGTAGTATAACTTCGAGACCATATGTTAGGATAGGTTGTACAAAGGTTCTTACTAGTTGAATAGCAGTACTAGGATCAAGGCCGTTTTCTCCATGCATACTAGCTTACATTAAGCTGTAGGCAGCTCTTCTTGATTTTGTGACATTTTGTTCGACAGTAGTATCTTGTGTTTTTTTACTCGTTGTTGATCTTAAAATGCCCAATTGTGGAGATTTGTCTGTAACTGGCATTGTATTGTTATTTATAGATATGCGTACTGGATTGTCCGGTTTTTTTTGTTTTTTTTTCGCTTTGGGGGTTGTGCTTGTATAACTACACTTTTCATAGGTTGTAAGAGGTAGTGATGGTCTTCACTGTATTGTACAGCTATATTTACTAGATATTGTAATTCATGCAGATTTTCACCTGCGATAGCTACATCGTCAGCATATGCTACTGCATTTATCAGTGTTTCGCCTATCTCACATTCAGATGTAGTATTTTCAAATATATTAAGTAGATCTTCAATATATACCTTATACAGAACGGCGCTCAATATGCCGCCTTGTTTAACGTCTTGTAGGACTGGAAATTTTTCAGAGATTTCAGTTGACCATTTTATGCGAGATTCTGTGTTCTTATGAATTTCATCAATAAGGAACCATGATGATGGATTAGTGCCTTATATATATATACTTTTCTTAGCAGCATTGTTAGTACAACTACATCGAAAGCTGATTTCGCATCCAATAGTACTGTACAAAAGGTGATTTTTTGTCCATATATTCCCTATATACTTCTTCTAAGATGATGGCAGCATTTAATGGTGAAGTATTTGCCTAAACCCTTTTTTAAGGATAGAACCTGATCTTAAGTCTATTCGTACGATGACTTCAATGGTCTTCAGTAGGAAGAGAAGAAATGTAATTCCACGATAATGTTTTGTATCGTTTTTGTCTCCTTTGTTCTTAAATACTGGTGACAATAAACCGGTTTTGATGATGTCTGGTAGTAACCTTTTTGGAACATTATATTAATAAGTTTCTGTAAAAATATTTTAAATTGTTGACCAGCAAATAAGAAGTTTCCAATAGATATTCCAAATATATCTTCAGCTTTTCCTCTATTGATTCATTTTATGGCTTTCTCAATATTGTCTAGATCTACGTGTTTAAAAAATTAATTTTCATTTATCCTTTTTATAGAGTTATAATCCAGTTCGCATAGTGCTAAATGTTGGTAGTTAAAGTCCGTGTGTTCTGAAGGAACTGATAGTTTGCTGAAGTGCTGGTTCTAGCCGTTTACTAGTATTATATTATCTCTCTCAAATTCTTTGTTTTCATGTAAGTCATTTATGAAGGTGTTCCCATTTTGTCTTTCTTTACGTATTAGTTTGAAAATGTTCTGTTTGTCATTCTGATTGTAATTGATGATGTCATTTCTTTCATTATGCTTCCTTCTAGTTTCTTCATTTCCAATGGCTGTCCTGAAAGATTTATGAGTGAGTTTCTTCTCCTTTAAGAGTTTATTATCTATATTGGTAGGTCTACCAGCTGTTTTCCAGTTGTATATGCTAATTTGTTTGCTGCTAAAGATTCCGAAATTTCTTTGTTCCAAATCTTGAGTTTTAATTTATTTTTCCCATTCGTTTTCTGCTGGTCAAGCTGTTTCGCAGTGTTAAATAAGAGGTTCATTGCCTGAAGAATGATCAGTTCTATATTAATGATACCAGAGTTTAACATTTCAACATAATCTCCAATCTTTCTATTTTTAGTCTCTTCATGTCTATATGTGTCTACTTTATTCCATTTAACTCTCTGTTTTTGTTTTTCAGGATTCTTTGATTGTTGTTCTTGAAACGTGTTGCATTTGATTCTCAGTGATATAGGATGATGGTCCGAGACATTAGATGATACATCAATCAGTCTTTTTGATGGTTCACAATTCAGCTCTGTATATAAAAAGTAGTCAATTTCAGATGTATCAATACCAAGATAGTTTTAGTTTACATTCCGCCATTAATTCATTGAGTGTTTGTTTACGTCTACTGTTATTGGAGGGATTGTATAAGTCTTCATTGAGGTCTCCTCCGATTATAATCTCATGGGTCCCACCATACTTTTGTATAATTTCGTAAAGCTGGTCTAAACAGTCCAAAAAATGTCATATGTATCATTTGTTGATTTTGATGGAAGGCACACTGAAATAATTATCAGCGGTTTATCTATCGCTAATTCGATACATTGTATCCGACTTGATCCGTCAGGCATCGGTTTGATAAAACGGTCTATTGCTTTTTGCCAAAGGACTGCTACACCACCATATCCAATAGGCATATGCGAGGCCGCTTTTGGGTCATCAGAGTCTAACGCTTTCCCGACACCTACTATGTTAGGATGTAATTCTTTTAATAGTTCTAATTCAAAATGAAATAACCAGTGTTCTTGAATTAATAAAACATCTGCGGACTTTTGTATTTCCTGAAAGAATTGACCACTAGTTTTAATGATTTTGCAGTTAAAAGACAGAATATCTAAAGTATCATTACTATTGATGTTGCAACCTATGCTACATTCTCGGTATGTTGATGTTAAACCAGTCTGTTTAGCCTGTGACTCACCTTTAAAAAAGAATTAGTAGCTGTCGTTGTTGAGCCATAGTGGATTAGACTATGAGGATAATTCTGACTTTCTCGAGATTTGGTCTGAGCAAATTGACGCTGTATATTTTGTTTCTTGGCCGAGGTGTTAATATCTTGTCCAGTAGGATGGTTTATTTTGGATGTCATATCCATGTTTGAGTTCTTCAACGGATGACTATTGTTCAGATGTGGTAGGTAGTATATAGGTTGTCCAATTTTATGGATTATTTCAGGTCTTGTACTACTATTAATAAAGCCTATTTATTGTGATAGATGGTCATTTCTAGATAGTGAGGGAGTGGTGTGTTCCTTAGAATTTATACCTGAATCTTGTTGAACAGATGGTTTAGCTTTATATTGCTGACTATGTTGCTGTTGTATAGCTACATTTTTGTTATGGTCTGATGATGGTGTCGGTGTCATCTCAGGCGGTGTTTTATCAGGTTTTTCATTTTCCAAGTTAAAGTTGTTTTCCATCTTGGATAGTTGCGTATCTATTTGGCGTAATATAAAGTTGGAAACCCTGTCTTGCAGGTTGTTTAATAGGTGGTTGTTATCCTTTTGCGTACTTCTAACATGCTAATCGTCTAGGTTAGTGTGTACTATATATGGGTTATTAGTTTCAGGTCTATGTATCATTTGTACTTCTTTTCGTAGTATCTCGTTTGATCTCTCAAGTTCTTTAATTCTAGATTCTAATTTATGTATGTGCGATTGAAACCATGTTCTTTCATTCTTTGATTCTTCTAGCAGTCTTTCTATTATTTTAACTTCCTCTTCACGCTTACGTATCTTTGTTTCTCTTTGCCTGAGTTCCACTTGTTTTATTTCCTTTTGTTCAACAATATTCTCTTTCTGTGTTACAACATTGTCATTATTATTGTAGAGACTTTTCACAGTTGTATTTTCTTCATCAGTGTTCCTCATAGAGCTTTTATTTAGTGGAGTAGTTGGAACACTTATATTCACATCAGCTCGTTTAGAGGAATTCAGCTAGTCAGTTCTTTGATCTTAATTGCCTTCATAGTTGACACATATGCTTTGTATCATTATAAAAATAGAAGATGTGGAATGATTGCCAATAAGACAACTCTAAACAAGAGACCAGATGACACAGAAATTAACAACTATAGGTCACCGTACGGCCTTCAACAATGAGCAAAGCCCATACATGTAAGTATACATAATGTATTTAGAAAGCAATCCAATTAAACAAACAAACAAAAAAACACTACAATGGACATGTCTAAGCCTTTTATAAGTTTTGTAATCCACTACAATTTATAAACAAGGCTATTCTGAATGAATTAAACTACGAAGCGAAAACATTTTCCATTTTCATCAGCTAAAGACGGCTAGCTTTTTAGAAAAGCTATTACTTGTTGAGATTGTTTATTGAAATATTTGTTCGAACTACGGATCGGAGGCGGGATTAATCGGAAACGGACCAGCTATGAACGAAATCCGTATTCTTACGATAATAACTAATGATGCATGAATGGTACAGCTGACAGAAGATTATTGATCACAAAAAGGAAAAAATACGCATTCCACACGCATTAACAGACTTTTGGTTAGATCTACTTGATTAATGCATATATTTCCATGTAGGACAAATTAGCATGGCTAGGAAACATCTACTCAATTTTGATTTTTTTACATCTTGATAAAGATATTTACAAATTATCAAAATTTAAGTTTAAAAAAAAACGATTTTCTCACAATTGAGATTAAAATATAACCATATTTGGAAAAACGAAATTTTTCTGATTTTAGAGATGGTTATAAGACAAATAAATTACGTACATATAGACTGTTTAAATCTTAATTTAAATTTGAACCATATTTAGATTTGAATAATGAACAAAGACATATGATTACTAAATTTCGACTAAGTGCACATAAATTAGAAATAGAAGCAGGAAGATACAAAAATGTAAATGTGAATGATAAAAAATGCCAAATTTGTAAAAATAATATTGAAGATGAAATACACTTTTTACTTCAATGTCCAAAATATATAGAAGAGCGCAGGCAATTTTTCATATATATAACAAAGGGTGCCAAATATAAAAACATTAGCTGATGAATCTGGCTTATGAGCTCTGAGGATCCCATTAATAAACTTTAAATTAATATCTTGTCTAATTTTTTAAGAAAAAGACAGGAATTCCTAAAAGTACCATAGTCAATCGAAAGAGTATTTTTTGAAATAAAATCATAGTTATCTTTTATTACAATGATATAAAGTTAGAAATGACAGGTGAGTTTGGTCCAGCTTGTCAATATTATAGAACTGGGTCACTGTACCTAATATATTATTAAATGTATCAGCTGGTTTTTATTGCTGGTCTTAATTGAATGGTTTGATTTATTTATTTTTTTTTTTTTTTGATTTATTTGTATTATTTTCCTTGTGTGTGTGTGTGTGTTTTTTTCATCTGCAATTGTTTTAAACAATCATTGTAATCATTGTAATCATTGTATACAAATTTAATGTAATTATTCAGCTCAGTTTTGGCGCTGTGATTAGCAATAAAACATTATTCTATTCTATTCTATTCTATTCTATTCTGCATTATATGCATTGTTTCAATTCACTCTTTCTTATGTCCCAGCTTAACTTTGTTAAATTTATATATCTTTTTAATGAGAAACACTGAATTGCATATACTAGTACATGACACAAAAAATACAAAAATAAGTAAGCAATGAACGAGGTTGTTAAATGTGATATATGCTTTCTGGTGGTTCTTTGTTAAATGTTTGTTTGTTTTTGTTGTGATTAAGATTGTGACACGGTGTTGACTGCTGTACCCCTATTTTGACATTTTTACCTATTATGTCTGTTTGTTGTATTCACGCATCGTTTCAATATAATGGAATTTGATGCGACTGTCATACAAGTGAGAGGTTTAGCGCTATAAAACCAGGTTCAATCCACCATTTGCTACATAAGAAAATGCCTGTACCAAGTCAGGAATATGACAGTTGTTGTCCATTCGTTTGATGTGTTTGTGCTTTTGATTTTGCCATTTGATTAGGGACTTTCCGTTTTGAATTTTCCTCGGAGTTCAGTATTTTTGTGATTTAACTTTTTATGATAAACAGAATAGTTTTTTAATTGAATTGTAATTCATATAATTATACTTTCTTTTCCTTTTTGATATAAACAAAAATCTTTTTAGTGCTAGATATTTAGTTCAAAACTTGGTAGTTTCTGACAAGAGGACTAATATAATTGTGCAACTAGATGTGATTAACTTAAACAACTTTGAATTTGAACTGTTACTTTAATTGTATATACATATATGAATGGAACAATATAAAAAGAAAATAAGATACATATGGCCCTTTATTATATAGTAAAAACCAAACATTGCAGCGCTGCGAGCGAACAAGCACTTCTCTTTCAAATCTCACCACTTCTCCCTATCAATTTCAAAAAGAGAAGTCAATTCTCTCTATGATTCTGAAGTAGTGTGAGCAAAGCCGAACGGGACTTAAGGTTTGTACTCTGTCTGTCAGTCCTGCCTGTACACTCGCAAAATCAGTTTTCTACACTTTTTTATTTGACTTAAAGATATTAGTTTGTTATTTGGAATATATTTTTATCATGACCAATTACAGATCAAGGTTGAATTTTGTTCCAGTTTGGTGATTTTGTGCCGAGTTATGGTCTTTGGACTTAGAAAATTCATGCAATTAATCACTTTTCCTCAATTCTTTTCATCATGCTTGGAGATATTGATTTGATATTTGGTATACATGGTAAATTTCTGTTCTATTTGATTCAGATGATTTTCTTTTGCAGAGTTATGGTTCTCGCACTTAAAAAATTCATGCAATAATCAGTTTTATGCATTTTTTTTTTTTTTTTGTTATGCTTGAAGATATTGATTTGAATTTTTTTTTTATATAGTTTAACATGACAATTTACAGATCAAGTTCGAATTTTGTTCGGTTCAGATGATTTTTTGGCAGAGTTATGGTCTTCTGACTTAAAAAATACGCAAATAATGAGTTTTCCAGATTTTTTCATCATTTTTGAAGATACAGAGTTGACAAGTTTGATATTGGTTATATATTTTAACCATGACAAGTTACATGTATACATGTGGATCAAGTTTGTATTTTGTTCTTTTCAGATGATTTCTTGGCTGAGTTATTGTCCTAGGACAAGTAGTACTTAGGAAATATAAATTAATACAAATATTTAAATGTTGATACACCTCCATTAGTGAAACTTAATTCAAAAGAAAAACTTTTATATATTTTAGTATATTATAAACAGATTAAATGTTTAATATTTGGACTAAGTTTTTTAATATAGAATATATTACAAATTACAACGTCATTTGCAATCAGTCATTATGAATGCCTTTATATAAGTAATTTTATTATAAGATATGAATAATATTAGGATAAAGATACTTAAACTGTTAAGAATGCAATTATTTCTTTATTTCAATGATGTCATTGTTTCGAAATACCAATATTTCTTCTTTTTATCAAAATACTGCACTGTTGTTAGCAATCAGCTATTTTAATTGAATTAGGATAAGTCACTTTTATTAAATTTGTATAATATAGAGATTAAGATATTTAAACTCTTTTCTGTCTCGAATAAGAGTGCATTTATTTGTTTTCATTTTATGAAGATTTAATTACATCAAAACCATCATTGGATATAATAAACTTTTGTTGGGTTGTTCCTCAACCAATATGGTGAATTTTGAAGAAAATTTACTTTATATTTTGTTTGCATTATTTTCGAGAGTTCAATATGCATATTTCTTTATTTTATTGAAAATGATACCACGAAATTTGCAATGAATGATCATTTCATCTCAATTTTTAGAGCATTTAGAATAGTCGCGATACGCACAATCTAAGCACTCATCGGGTTTGTGAATAGCCTAAATATAAACGACAATGATAATTCTTTAATATATTTAAACGTAGTTTTATGTGCATATTTCTCTTCTCTTTTAATTCTTAAAACTTGCTGAATGATTCATAATAAACTGTCAAGCTTCTGTACATGAACGACTCATTTTTTTCCGTGGCGGAATTAAATGAAACAAAACTGATATTCCGTAATTTGTATGAGTTCAAAATGTGACGTAGTCGAGTTCAATCAGTCAGAAAGATCAATCCGTCCGATTCGTCCGATCCGTCTGATCAGTGAAAGATTTTTTCTATAAGTCTGACGGGTTGGTGACGTGAGTTTGACGCGAACTTGACTGATCAGACTGATCGATGACCGCTGATTGATCGCTAAAATAGTAACGCCTAAGGTTGCAGGTACTGTATCAGTCTATACACACTGATGTTAAAAACATTCTGAAGGTTGGTCTATATCACCGTAACATAATACTGTCGCAAATTTGCAAATAAATTTGCGATCGTATAAAAATCAGTGGGGTTTATATTGGTACTTCTACATAAAATGGATGTAGATTATAACTCGAGTTAAGTACAATATTAATGCAGGGGATGGTAATGAACAGTACTAAGGTAAGTTTAAATCCATACCAACTCGCCTCATTGCCAAATCGCCCCAGACATACGTGCCCAAGTTATAAAAAAGAGTTAAATCCCGTTTAAAAGGGTGCTTTTACCTCTACTAACCCACAGCTTACACAAGAGACAAGAAAAGAAAAGAAAAGAAAAGAGAACATTAAAGGGTTGCAACGTATACAGAGTGAATAAAGAACGAATAAGTAACAGGGTATCAGTCGAGCGCTGAAACGGGTACATACGCCCTAATAGGGTTATTTCACCTCTCGGAACCCATAGCTAACACCAGAGACAAGAAACAATTGAAAAAGATTTTTTTTTAATGTGAAATGTATAACAAACGCATTACAATCGAATAAGAAACGATTAAGTAACAGGGTATCAGTCTAGTGCTGAACCGGGTATATAAGCGCTTATAGTGTTATTTAACATCTACTAACCTACAGCTAACACCAGAGACAACAAAAGAAAAGAAAAGAAAGCATTAAAAGGATTCAACGTACCGGTATAAAAAGTGAATAAGGAACGAATAAGTAGCGAATAAGTAACAGGGTATCAGTCGAGCGCTGAAACGGGTACACATAAAAAAGAAGATGTGGTATGATTGCCAATGAGACAACTGTCCACAAGAGACCAAAATGACACAGAAATTAACAACTATAGGTCACCTTACGGCCTTCAACAATTAGCAAAGCCAATACCGCATAGTCAGCTATAAAAGGCCCCGAAATGACAATGTAAAACAATTCAAAAGAGAAAACTAACGGCCTTATTTATGTACAAAAAATGAACGAAAAACAAATATGTAACACACAAACAAACGACAACCACTGAATTACAGGCTCCTGACTTGGGACAGGCACATACATACATAATGTGGCGGGGATAAACATGTTAGCGGGATCCCAACCCTCCCCCTAACCTGGGACAGTGATATAACAGTACAACATAAGAACGAACTATAAAAATCAGTTGAAAAAGGCTTAACTCATCAGATGGACAAAAATACAAGTGGACGTGGCAGGGTACTTGTACATCCCAACAACAAAAAGACACTAGAAACAGATCTGAGAGTACTCGCAGTTATCTGACAGCTAGTTCAAAGCCACTAACAACTATTAAAAAAATCATGCATCTAAGACTAAATTATCAATCCGTACACATCCAACATCCAATAGATTTAGTGTAAAGACGTCATAAACAGTCAGAGAAAAACATGACCTTGTGCAATGCCAAGATACAGGTATCGACAGATTGTAGATCCATGAATGTGTATATGTATATAACATACTAGTAATATTTAGTTTTTTACTCGCTAATAGGGATATTTCACCTCTAAGAATCGCTAGCACCAAAGACAAGAAAACAATTGCAAAGTGCAACGTATAACAAACGTATTACAAACTGATAAGGAATGAATACGTTACAGGGTATCAGTCGAGCGCTGAACCGGGTACATACGCGCTAATAGGGTTATTTCCCATCTACAAACCCACAGCTAACACAAGAGACAAGAAAATTAAAGAAAAGAAAGCATTAAAAAGATACAACGTATAAAAAGCGAATAAGGAACGAGTAAGTAACAGGGTATTAGTCCAGCGCAAAACGGTAACATGCGCGCTGAAAGGGTAATTTCACCTCTACGAATCACGAACTAACACCACAGACACAAAAGAGAAAAGAAAAGAAAGCATTTAAAAGATGCAACATATAAAAAGCGAATAAGGAACGTATAAGAAACAAGGTATCAGTCGAGCGCAGAAACAGGACACACTCGCTTATGTAGTAATTTCACCTCTTCGAACCAAGAACAAAAACCAGAGACACGAAAATAAAGCAGTAAAAAGGTGCAACGTATGAAAATCGACTAAGGAACAAATAAATAGCGAATAAGTAATAGGGTATTATAGTACAGCGCGGAAACGGGTACACATGCGCTAATGGGGGAATTTCACCTCTACGAATCAAGAACCAACACCAGAGACACTAAAATAAAGCAATTCAAAAGTGCAACGTATAAAAATCGAATAAGGAACAAATAAGTAGCGAGTAAGTAACAGGGGGTCTGTCGAGCGCAAAAACGGATAGCTACGCGCTAAAAAGGTGATTTTACCTCGATAAACCAAGAACTATTACCAGAGATAAACAAATAAAGCAATAAAAGGGGAAAAACTTATAAAATCGAATAAGTAACGAATAAGGAATAAGGAATAGGTAACGAATAAGGCATAAGTAACGAATAAGTAATAATGAATAAGTAACGAATAAGGCATAAGTAACGAATAAGTAACGAATAAGGAATAATGAATAAATAATCAACTTGACGACCCTCAGATTTCCCCCTTCTACAACTATCACTTGTTTCCTGTCAGAAAAGAAATTTTAGATCCAATTGTGTTTCCCTCTGATGCCATAGTGACCTAGTTTGTATGTTCGTAGACTGTGACTAATTTTATCGAAGGCCTTTTTAAACAACCACAATTATGCAGTCAGTTTGTTTTCCTGTATCCATGTTTAAGATAATATCCTTGATAAAGTTGATCAGGTGTGTTTCGCAGGATAGACCTCTCCTGAACCCATGTTGTAGTGGATAAGATATTTTATGTTGTCAGCATGGGTCATTATGTTTATGGGTTAGTAATTTTTAAACTAAACTTTGTTTGAAACAACTTTAATATATACATTGAACACTTAATTTCGACCCGTTACTTATTGCTTCGGTGCATTAGTTTCAGTCAATAACTGAACAGATGAAATTATATACAGACGTTCTGACAGAATAGGTATTCGAGACCCGTCGGATAGAAGAATATGTTGATATGTGATCACATATCGTTGGCTAAGGGCTTATAGTCAAAATTTATACATTTATAGTGACGCATGTTCTTTGCTTTAATCTATATAACTAACATTATTTTCAATGTATGATTTGTGTTGTGTAAATATCTTATCTTCAGTTATTACATATTAGAAACTGATAGCTCTTTACTCAATGCTGACCCATGTGTTAGATTTAGATATTCATTTGTTAAAAATAATTAGTTAAACAATCACAATATACAATTTACAAGAGTTAGTCTCAACCAACTCTCAACCAACACTAAAAAAAAAAAAAAAAAAAAAAAAAAAAAAAAAAATAACCACAATGTTGCAGGAGAAACCCTTGCTATATGGTAAATTTAAAGCATCAATTTATGGGTTACAATTGCTGTGTTCTTTAAGTAATAATGAAGTCGATAGTATCAATTTTCGTTTACCTTACAGAAATTATTCAATTCATTAGAGAGAGTAAATACATGCAGTTAGAATAAACGGTATCGCGTGTCAGCCCTATTAAGGAAATCCGCATATAACCTCCTTCGTCTAATGAATAATCTGTTAGTTTATCTATTTTATGCTACCTTATGTTTTCACAGTTTCTTATTCTGACCTCAGAACGGAAGTTATTCACTGTTTCTGTCACATTTTTAATCCTCTTACTAATACATAGGAAACTGAAACACCAAAATAAAAGTATCCTAAAATCTAATATAATTATAGTAACTACTTTTGAAAAAAAAAATATTATAAAAACTGTCGTTTTATCTCAAAGCCGTAAAAAATCCAATACAAAAAAGAACAAAAGCTGACATAAATTTCTGAACTGCGAAGCACTAAATACAATTTTTGAAAGGTTTAACTTGTTTAAAAAAAATTAAATTTGTGGTATAATTGTAATTGCATATAAAGTATGTCTAGATAAGAAGAAAAAAATTCAAAATTGATAGCAATGTTTAATATCATGCAAATCGCTCTCACCGAAAAGTGAAATTAAATAGAATTAGTTTTCATCTGTCGTTAATGGTTATAGCTTTTAAGTGAAAACTATTCTAGTCATGTTTTTTTTTTTTTTTTTTAATTTCGTGCAGTTTCATAGAAAAAATTGGTGACAAAATAAAGAAATTTCTAAACCATGCTCATTTACAGAGGGTACGACTATAATAATTCTAGAATTTCATCGAAATAGTACGAGTGTATACTCACATGTATCAAACATAATGAGTTTTACGAAATTTAAATGAAGCTATATAAAATGATTATGAGACACTTTGTAATGAATTTCTATTTAAATGCAATAACTTATCATATTATGCGATTCTGCAACATAAGTAAGCATTCTTGGTTGGACTGATCTTTCGACTTTTACTCAATTCTTTTAGACACCCATTTATCAGCAAACTGGGTATTCCATATATTTGATATAGCACAATTTCCAAAAAAGAATTTAATATATGATAACCATTCCATTGTTTTTTTTCCGTTATAATTAAATGTATGATAAAATATAAGACCAAATTGCGTTCATGTTAGCAACTACAGGTCACCCTACGGTCTTCAGAAATGAACAAAACCCATACCATATAGCAAGCTATAAAAATCCCCGACATGATAAAATGTAAACCAATTCAAACAAGAAAACCAACGGTCTGATTTATGTTCAAAACTACAAACACAATTAATAGCAACAAACGACAACCACTGAATTAGAGGCTCCAGACTTGGGACAGGCACATACAGAAGTTAAACATGTTTGCGAGCGCCCAACTTTCCCCTTACCCGAATGTAACAGCAAAACATAAAGAACACTATAAAACCAAGTTGAAAAGGGCTTGACTCTTCAGATCGACACAAAAACAACTACACGTAGTAACAAAAACAGTAAATATAAAGTACAGATCTGAGAGTACTCGCAGTTACTGAACGCTAGTTCAAAACCAAGAAAAAAAACTTATATAAAAAGGATGTATCCAAGACTAAATATCAATCAGTACACATCCGATGGATTTAGTACAAAGACGACATAACCAGTCTAGGAAGACATAAACTTGTGCTATGTCATAATGCAAGTATCAACAGGATACAGAACCGGAAATGTTAATAACTGTATAGAAATACATATTTAGTTATGTTTTCATTTATGATAACAAAATCAGTGTAACTACCGATAATAATATCCAAAGATCTTATTTCAATGTTAAATTGATGACCTGTTTAGAATACGTGTATTCAAATGATCGGTAGCTTACATGGATCGTATATAAATTTACGGCCTATATTTCTGATCCAAATTAACGTACATTTGTATTGGTTAAATTTTTTCATCAGATATGTCAAGTGTGCACTCTATTGACACATTGTTTGGTCTATAGTTTCAAAATACGATGTACACTAGTTTTATGGCGTATGAAGGATCCGACGGAATGCCAAATTTACGAAAAATTATTATTGTGAAACTGCCTTCTATATACTTTGACAAAATGCTTTAATAGTCTAGACCACATATTACAAAAAGGACAGCTATCTGCATATATTTCAGTTTCTTTTTTTAAAATAACATTTGAAGATAGTTTTCTAAATGTACATTGTTGTGGTTCTCAATACATTATTAATGGCATTGAAACTGCAATCAAATAATACCCATATAATGCATTTTGTTTCGTACAAATGGGATGTTTCTGAATTATGACCAATACACGTTTTGATGAGAAAAAAAATGAAAATTGCTGTCTGTTAAGATTTTCAGTTGCATTTACTTATGAAAAGTCAAATATCATGTGCAGTTACTTCAGATATTTTTTTACATTTTTCAATTGGCGTTTACACTAAACTAAAGCAACACTTTTAGACATTTAGTTTGAGCCTCAGTTGCAATTAAATCATCAACAGTTAAAAAATACATGCATTGAATATCTTAACCACTTCCTTTTTACGCCTGATCGGTGAAATAACAGAAGATTTATAAAATGAATGGAAATTAGTACACAAAAGGAATTTAAACTCCATTATAAATAACAATAAAACAAACAAACAAAAACACGTACCAGCAAATCAACAATAGACAATACCGTCTCATTTACTATTTCCGGTTTTTGGTGGGATTCATGTTGCCCTGTCTTTAATTTTCTATGTTGTGTTTTTTATACTGTTGTTTATCTTTTTGTCGTTTTTCCTTTTTTTGCCATGGCGTTGTCAGTTTGTTTTTCACTTGTGAGTTTGAATGTCTTTTTGGTATTCTTCGCCTCTCCCATACTTAAAGCAAGCTAAAAAAAACAACATATGCTTTTATATTGGAAGTTGAACTCATGAAGGCCGTAGAACAAAGTAAAACAAAGTCATTAGGTTTTAAAGATAAGATAAACAAAAGTAATTGAAAAAGTTCTACAGTAGTCATATCACATTTGTTTGCCATACTTGAATATAGTGCAGAAAAGTTAAGGACAATATGATTAATTTAACTGGTCAGCGTTTTAAAATACGGTTAACATTGTTCACATACCTTACCCCGAAAAAAAAAACTAACAGATCTGTTACATTTATAAAGCTGACAAATCCAACGGGTAAATCCCTTTGTTTTTACGGGTGGTTAATAAACTTGTGGTTTACTGTCAACTTTAAAAGTTCTTTTGAGAGACATTGAAATCTTATATGTTATATATTCACTATTTTTGCATGCTTTGGTAAGTTCATAATTTGTTTCATTTGACGGTTTCACTCAATGAGTAATCACTTATTAGGGTATAAACCCTATTCATAGGAAAAAAGGTCGTTCGGTATTAATTTAATTCATGATTTGGGGAGATATTTTACCCACATTTAGTGTATTAATGACAAGATTTCAAAATGAAGCGATATTTTGTAGATTTCCAGTTTTGAAAGAACTGGAGGTCGTTTGAATTTAAGCTCTAAAGCAAATGTGTAAGACTCAGTTTAGAAATATTAATACTGATTTATTTTCTGTCAGCCTAACGTCTTAAAGACTTCTGATGGATACTAACTGATAAATTTATAATACCTCTTGATTTTCGAATTCAAGGGACCAAATAAGTGGCCTCATATTTTTTCAATACAAAATTATCTTTCAAAAATACGGGGACATTCAAAACTCATAAGTCGGGATAAACTGACAACGCCATTGCAAAAAAACGGAATACAACGAAAAGACAAACAAGTTAAAAAAACATCACATAAAAAACTTAAGACTGAGGAACCCGAACTCCACCAAAAAATGTGGGGTGATTTCGGATGTTTTAAAAGGTCAATAGATCCTGCTTCACTAGTGGCATTCGTCATGTTGCTCATGGTAAGTACAAATTCGGTGATGAGTCTGATTCGGGGATACCACAATCGTGGAAATGAGAATGGGATTGTGGTTACGACAATTGGAACATATTTGTGGTCATCTGTGACACCGATATCTCAAAACGGTTAATCGATTCGTTATGGCATCAGTATGCATGATCTTAATTTTGTTATCCTCACACGACACAGATGTCTAGAAAATTTCGTTTTTCGAGTTACTACGGCATATGCCATGTCGAAAGTCGCATCTCTTTATATAGTACACATAACATTAAATGCGTAATAAAGACAAAAAAATTAAAGAATATATTCTTTATAGAATCAAAAGAAACAATAAAAAGTATCTCAGACTCCGCGTCGTCAAGGTAAGTTTTCACACATCTCACTGTTTCGATTTTTACAAAAAAAAAAACGTCCTATACATAAATGGCATTATAATTTTACAACATGTTTCAGTTCTAAACTTTTCTGTAATAAATGAGCTACGTCGGATAGAAATCGACCTTATCCAATTGAATTGCAATACTGCTGCTGGAATGTTGCTACATAGAAATGGAAAGATCACAATTGGAAAGCTGAAATCATCTCTTTTGTCGTAAAGTTTTGTTCTCAACCAATCCTGTTTTTGTCATTTCTAGACGTAATTCAAGATATGAGGCAGACTTATCTGTGTCTGTTGTATCCTTTATTTCACGTACGTTGTTAAGTATTGTAAAAATAATATGATGGCATATGAAAACTGTGATGCACTATTTACATTGTACTATTATATGTTCAACTTCACAGGAATAAATCGAACATTTATTAGTAAAGTCTTTATAATTATTATATACAAACAAAAATATATTTACTGAACATCAGTTATTTTTTGTTACAGTGTATATGTATTTAGTTTAATGTAAAGTGATGTTGAAATGTGGGTGAATTTGAGTAATATACTATTTCCTTCTGAATATTCTTATCTTGGGTTGGTTCGTTCGATTGTTTATTGTAACCATGAATGTTTCCCGTCTAACAGGTTATTTCTTTCAGAACGGACGTTCACAATACAAAAGAACATATTTTTTTTTCTTTTTCTTTTGAATGTAATATTAAAAAAACGTTTGTAAAAAATGCTATACAATTTTCAGCTTTTCATATAGAAACAATAAACGCTGACTACGCAATACCTTCTGTCTTAGTTTAAACAATTATAATGAACACATATGAATTAACTGAAGTAATTAAAGACAACTGTACATGAACCCATATTTTAATCCCTATTGTACATGTGCATTGTTGTGTTAATCTAAACACGAGTATCTCACCTGATTGCTTTCACGATTTATGGCTAGTAAACGCGAAATGAATATTTGCTTTTTTTTGTATATGACCGAAACTGATTAGGGGTTTTGGATAACTAGCCCAAACGTACAAAAGACATGAAGAAATATAACTTTGAGCGGATATATTATATCGACACGGACCTGACCAGTCTTGCACTAATTCCTTGGTGGAAATGCAGAAAATACAAAATTGAAAGTCTTTCTTTTCACTAGTAAAAGGAATCAAAACCACAACCTCTCGCACTCGAGACTGTCCATATGCAGCTAGGTTAATACTAAATATTTTCAGTCGCTCCAATTTGATTTGGTTTACGGTGATTATTTATTTTGACTGGTTACCATTTAGATATTAATTATTGTTGAATTTATGAAATATAATTACACACATCAGTTACAAAACAGATTATGTTTTTTTTTTTTTTTTCATTCTAAAACTTATGACAGTTTATTGATAAACATGTACTATCAAATACCCATTTGATTATTAGTAAGTGTTATTTTTATTCTATAGGCAATCGATGTATACATTGTACGTGTATTAGAATTAAAAAAAAATCATTTTGAAGTCATATTAAGCATAAAATATCCAGCTGCAAGATTATTACATTGCTCTAATTCGTCAATGACATATCCCAGAAATATGATATAACCAAGTATGACTCTTTCCAAACTTGCAAAAAGAGAGGGGACTAAATCTCAACTGAAAACCCAATTAATCTACTCATTGGAAATTCAAAAATTGCAAATCATTTTATACTTTTTAAAAATAATTAAAAACCCTAAACTTCAAAACTTTTACTTTGAATTAAATCGAAACCAAAACTCGATTATTGATAAACAGTAACGCTTACCTTTGTGTATGTATTATATAAACAGAATTATAGTTTGGTAAGGTAAATACACATGTATATTTCGTTGGAAGTACTTGATAAATTGCATGCTTATATTGGTGATTTCGAATTTTTTTTTAAAAGTTTTGATTTTTCTACCCTATATACCACGTTGCCTCATAATCGTATTAAGAAAAAATTCACACACCTGATTAAATGGGCGTTTAAAAAGTCGGAATGCGAATATATATGTTCAAACTCTTTTATGTCATTTTTTAGTAACAAAAAACAAAAGAACCATGTCAATTGGACCTGCTTTGATACTCTAAGCCAAATTTCCCGTATCAAACATAAGCTAAAAGAACTCGCCAAGGAATATATTTTTGTCCCAGCTGATAAGGCTGCTAACAATATCATTATTGTTTGACGTAAATTTTACATTGATGTTCTACAAAAGGAAATCACGAATTCACCAGCATTCCAACTGACTCCATGACATCTGTAACAAATATAAACTTTTAGCTACCTCTTTACAAGCAGAACCAAATACAATGAAAGTTCCAACTATGTACTGGCTTCCTAAGCTGCATAAAACTCCATACAAATATAGATTTATTTCGTCTTCAAGCCATTGTTCCACTACTAAACTATCTATTCTACTTACTAGTACACTTGGTACAATCAAAAACATGGTAATAAATTGTTCAAATAAGGCCTTTGAAAATAGTGGAATTAATTACTTTTGGAGTGTCAAAAATTCGTTGGAAGTACTTGATAAATTGCATGCTTATATTGGTGATTTCGAATCTGTTCAAAGTTTTGATTTTTCTACCCTATATACCACGTTGCCTCATAATCTTATTAAGAAAAAATTCACACATCTGATTAAATTGGCATTTAAAAAGTCAGAATGCGAATATATATGTTCAAACCCTTTAGGTCATTTTTTAGTAACAAACAAAAGAGCTATGTCAATTGGACCTGCTTTGATACTATAACTGCCCTTAAATTTTTACTAGATAACATATTTGTTCGCTATGGATATTCCGTATATCGTCAGGTTATCGGAATTCCCATGGGGACTAAATGTGCACCACTTATTGCGGACCTGTGTCTGCATTGTTATGAGTTACAATTTATGACTAAACTCAGCAAAAACCCATCGAAACAACATCTGATTCAAAAATTTAATAACACTTTTAGATATTTAGATGATATATTGGCTCTCAATAATGACGACTTCAGTATGTACACTAAAGAGATTTATCCTGCCGAACTGACTTTAAATAAAGCTAATACTAACAATGAACACTGCCCTTTCCTGGATCTTGATATCTTTATCTTTAACGGGAAGCTTAATACCAAAATTTATGATAAAAGAGATGATTTTTCATTTCTTATTGCTAATTATCCATTTTTAGATGGTGACGTTCCCTTGTTGCCATCTAATGGTGTTTATATATATCTCAACTTGTTCGATTCGCTCGTGTATGTAACAACGTATTTGATTTCAACGAAAGAAATCTCTGTATTACTGAAAAATTATTACACCAGGGTTTTCGATATCACAAACTAGTCAAAACATTTACTAAATTTTATCATCGGTACAAGGACATCATTCGTAAATATAAATCAACATGCAGACATCTTATACGTTCAGGTATTTCACATCCAATATTTTCTGGTAATATTCTTTACAAAGCACAAAAATGTCGGCATTCACCTCAAAAGCTAACCAAACCTTTAAACAGACTTATTCGGAAAGGATATAGTTACGATACTGTTGTCAAGTCATTAAATATTGCATATTTTGGTATTAATATTGATTCACTCATAGGGTCTTTGCATCAAAAATAAACACATTTATTCTAAAACCAGTTGTTGGCATGATACGGGTTATGTTCTTCTCATATATTGTATGATGGTATGATACTAAACCCCTAACGGGAGGGATTGTACTTGATTTGCATATGATGAAGACATAATCTTTCAATCAGTTTAATTGAGGTCTGGAGCTGGCATGTCAGAAACTGCTAGTAGTCCTTTGCTCATTTGTGTATCATTGTCATTTTGCTTAGTTTCTTTTGTTACCTATTCTGACATCGGACTCGGACTTCTTTTGGACTGAGTTTTACTGTGCGTATTGCTATGTTTCTTTATTCTACATTGGCTAGAGGTATAGGAGGAGGGTTGAGATCTCCCAAAACATGTTTAACCCCGCCGCATTTTAGCGCCTGTCCCAAGTCAGGAGCCTCTGGCCTTTGTTAGTCTAGTATGTTTTTTAATTTTAGTTCATTTATATGTTTTGGAGTTTAGTGTGACGTCCATTTTCACTGAACTAGCACACAATTTTAGTTAGGGGCCAGCTGAGGACCACCTCCGGGTGCGGGATTTTCTCGCTGCATTGAAGACCCATTGGTGGCCTTCGGCTGTTGTCTGCTCTTTGGTCGGGTTGTTGTCTCTTTGACATATTCCCCATTTCCATTCTCAATTTTATTCGTAAACCATTCTTGATAATGAACGCGTTATTTACTGATCCTACGTCTATTTTGTCATTATCGGTGCTGTGCTTGGACTTATGCAATTCGCGGAAGTCCTGAAATTGGAATAACGTTATCCCTGACCGGCTTATGAAAAACCAGAAGGACCAATCTGTGAATTCAAACATCTGATAAAGGAGTAGAGCCAGTAACCTCAATAAACAGCCCTGTAAAGGTTTTTTTTTTAACTTCAATTATTAAAGTAAATCTAATTGGTGTGTATTGCTAATTGTATGATATTTAAAAGTATAATACGAAAATTGTATATCTACTTCACATTTATAAATATATTAGCCTGAAATAGGAATAGATTTCATTTTTGTCCACTTTTCTAGAAATGCATTAACTTTTTCCACCTTTTTTCATGATTTTGTATGTGACGCCACCCTTCGCCCATTGAATTTTTTTTGAAAGTAAAGAATAGGGTATATAAAGAATATTTCAGCAAAAATATTTGTGGGCGAAGGGTGGCGTCACTGTTAATTTTTCAGAAAACTGTCATAAATATTGCAGAATTATGCCCCCAAAAAATCAGGTTTTTATGAAATTCCCCTTGATCATGACGTCACAAATGTGTCCCAAGTCAGGACCTGTAAGTGGTTGTCTTTTGTTGCTGTATATCATAGTTGGTTTTTCGATTATTGTTTTGTACATAAATCAGGCCATTAGTTTTCTCGTTTGAATTGTTTTACATTTGTCATTTCGGGGCCTATTATAGCTTACTATGCGGTATGGGTTTTGCTTACTGTTGAAGGTCGTACGGTTATCTATAGCTGTTAACTTCAATCAAAACAACAAAGTAATTAAAAACAAATTATATAATAATTACAAAATTGAGGAGTACGTTCACATTTTTTTTTTGCAAGTTTAGAAAACAAAAGACTAATAGCCCTGGAAATATGCAAAATTAAGAAAAACATTTTATGATTTCTTTGGTCTCTATATTTGTGATTTAGTAAAGTAAAAGTGTTAACCAGTGTTATTATATCTATATTCCTGTTGTAAAAAATGTTTTGGTAATGAAAAAAATAAGTCCTTTGAAACCTGAGACTTCACTGCGAACACGCGTAATTCGAACCAACTGAGATGGACACACTGTAAAACGACTGTATTTTTCATAAAGTTGCAGTCTATAAATACATAAATACAGGATAACGAATACTATATAAACTTTATTCTGATAACCGCTGTTGGTACACATTAGTCAAAATATTAAAACTTACTACAGTCATTTAACATTTGCAAAACATAGATGTATTTCAAAAAAGTATATAAAACAACATTTGAATACAATAAACAGGTTAGAGGTAAAATGTTACATACATGCGTGAACAATCTGGTTTTCACAAATATAACTTTGATAAATGTACATGTTTTGTCTAACACTATTTGCAGAGTTGATCAAGTTGATATTCTTTACGATTTGACCAGAACTACTGAGGTAATAACTGCTTTCTTTCGTCATTCTTAATCGGTTTAACAATTCATAATATAATGGCACTCGCCACCAATTTCAATCTAATTAAAGAAACGGCCGAGTCTGTTTTTTTCTCGACTTTTAAACACTTTGTTTTCAACACCGTTGCTTTTAATGTATCATCAATAGTTTACAATGAAAATAAAAAGCACTTTATTTTTGTTAGAGTGTCAAATTTAAGTGGTTTGTAAATGCTTAGTTTGAAATGCTAGATTTGGAATTTCTTCAATGTTACATGTGTTTAAGAATCTTCACGCCCTCATTTTCTTACAAAATTTTGATCCGTGCAATAATAGAAGGTAAGGAAATGTATAATGGAAAATTGTAAAAGAAAAGGAATAATAACAACAACACAATACAAAAACAAAAACAAAAGTTTAACAAGTACCAGCAAGACAATAATGGACAATATCGTCCTAAAGAAAGATATCGTCTACTGAAATCAAGGTAAACAATTATGCTCTAATATCGGAGTTTGTATGACGAAGATTCAATATAAGTAAGTCAGGATATTATTAAGGACTTGAACAATAAAACATATCTTAATAAATCTAGTGTAACAGTGTAACTGCTTTAATCTGGTTTACGGCTATTTTTTATATAAACTGGTTACCATGTAGATATTAATTGTTGTTACGCAAATTCACAAAATACATACATATGAGTTTAACATCGGTTAGAACACATTCTAAATTATTCATAAATATAAAATAAAATTATGATTATGATTATGATTAATGAGTTTTACTGTGTTTTTTTTTTTTTTTTTTTTTGGTGTTTTATGACCTTGATCAATTGGTGTATAGATTTATCAGAATTTAGATATCTGAGTTTCAAAATCATATTAGACAAGTTAGATCCCACTTCAAGATATATCTAAATGACTATAATTTATCAATGTGATACCTCAGAAGTATGGTTCATACCATCATTTCAAATACCCAAACGGGGATCAAATTTTCCTTTAAAGCTTAAATGAATAAACATTTTTTGGTCCGCAATATTTGGTAATACATTATATTTTAAATTTATGATAAATTATTAATTTTCTGACTCAAATCACTTTGAAAGGTACAACACCTACAATTTACAAAACGAAATGATAAACAAAATAAAAATAAAAACAATATCACATTAAACCACATTTTCTGAAAACATAAATGATTATGTCTTTAATAAGGAAATTTTCAAATGAATTTTTAAAGGGCCAAAAACGAAATTTAAAGTAAACACCTCTTTACTCAAGTTCTTTACCAACGACCTTCAAATGTTGTAATTCACTATGTATTGACCAAAGTTAGTAATGATGTTATTAACAAAAAAGTAAGGTGATTATGCATATTCCTAATTTCAAAGGGTTATTTATTTCATTATATCAGTTATGTATCGGTGGTAGTGGCTTCGTACGTATGGCTGAGCTTGTTGGTGGTCGCGGTTGTTCCGGTAATGGCGTTAGATTTCTTCTCAATGCCTCATTTAGAGGTTCTGGCTGTGAGTATATCGTTGATGTCATAGCAAATGGAGACATTGAGCTTGCAAGAGGCTTGGTCTTTTCATTTAATGTTCCGTCGTTTTCCAGACATTCAACGCTTAGTTTGTTTTGTAGAGAAACCTGTTTTACTCTCGAGTTATAATCTTTTGAATTTGGATTTTCTGTAAGAAATATAACTATTTGTTTCAATATATTTTTTTTATTTTCATATAATTAACATTTATAGATATAAAAAACATTAACAAAACACACACACATGCATTAAATGTTAAAAGATAAAATCAGTTAAAATCTATTACAAAAATATTAACGCCTTTAACATCATATGTAATTTCTATGGCTGAATTGTTCCATTGGTATTGCTTTGTCACGTGGTGATAAAGAGTCTACGACTAAATCATCCGACATGGTTGGTTCTCTCTTCAAATTTAATTCTGAAATGAAGAGAGAACTGTTGTTGTAGATCATCAGTATCACCTCAATTACGTTTTATAATTACACCTACAACTCTCATTTATTTTTGTGTCCTGTCCAAATGTTGTGTTGATGTCTTTCTTCAACCAATTTGCTGTTTTATATTAATGTGTCTCGCTCGGTATTGCTTTTATACTTTCCTGACAACTTATATTAATTTGCGTCCCTGCCTTCGAATTATATTATTATATTCACAACATGTTGGAAATTAAAATAACGATCTGTGCACATTTAGTAAAACCTTTCTTTCATAAGTTAAATAACTTTTTGAATGTATTTATATACTGTTTCTGAATAATAATTATGATTCATTATAGTGTATTAGTTGACTTTAACTAGTTTGATCGCATCTATATCATTGAACTTGAAATAAAACCCTTGGACAAAAGATATGAGTTCAATTTTCCAATTGCTAACTTATTTTCATTATTTAAGGATTTTTGTTAGTTCCCACAAAAAAAACCGACAACTGTAAAAAGCACAACCTTTTAAGAGTCTGTTATTAATGAATGGTAATTTTTTGAATTTGTTTGTTGTTTATTTATTAAATGTGCACTTACCGGAAAGAGTAAAATCTGAATCTGGTGGTAGAGGCTGCTTTATATCGGTGCAATTTCCTTTGAGTGACTGCCTATGTTGAATTTGTGATTTCTTTCCTTTGAAGTATTTCTGGTATATGAGGAAAGCAATAATAATTATAGCTATCAGCAATAGAATTGACAGGACAGCACCAACCACTGCTGCTGTATTACTACCCCCTGAAGAACTTTCACCTGTTGATGGGTTAGTATTGCTGCTATCGTTATTAGATGTCGTTGGCATCATGGTAGTAGTTGAAGTTGTTGTTGTAAATACTGGGAAAATAATATAAATATTTCGAAAAATAAAAAAGAAAAAATCGTGTTCCTTAATTAACTGTTGTCTCCTTTCGCCTTATCCCACTACATTTTTTTGTAAATTCGCAATTATTAATGTCTGTTGATTTTCGATCATGTGCCTAAGCTTTTTTGGTAGTATATAAGAATCATACGGATTTCAATTTTCATCAGTTTGCGATTAACCTTTCTGAGCATTATTTTTTTTTTTATTTTGGGTGGTTAATCTTATTGTACAGAATGTCTTTTTTGCACTGTTGTAAGTAATGTCTTGTATGCTTTTTATTCTTTTAAACATGTCCAACTTTTGTGTATTCAGGCACCTTAAATTAATTCAAAGAAACAGATTTTAATTAAAAGCAAGTATCGAATCATGCCATATTTATTGTCTTCAAACCAAGCTGTAAGTCTTTTTCCCGTTCGTATTACAGGTTGGTTTAGTTTTTGCATAAAACCCGAAATAATTTTATTACCGCAAGTATAACTATTATTGGAATTGTATATTGAACTAAAGACTGGAAGTTCTCACATATTCAACGAATATCGAGTTCAAAGAAATATAAAAGCGAAACTTGTATTTTGAGAAATTCCGTTATGAAAACTTATACCAGTACAGTTATTTATGATCAGCAATTTTAAATTGAAACAAATGATTTAAATAGTTGTCGTGACTTGACACTAATTTCTAAGAATCCTCACATTTCCCCAGATTTTGATAACAGAGCTATATACTGATCAATACAACATTTTTAGCATGCGTGACTGCATCAAAGGGCATGTGTGTCTTCTTTTATGTGATGGCTAAAGCATTTTTTTAAATAAATTTAACACTATCTGGAACATCTAAAAGCTCTTAAAGACTCTACTTACGACATGTTTCTGAAAATACAAACATAAAAATAGTCAATATTGTACCCAAAGATGATTAAAAATTGATATATTTGCTATAGAAAATTTCAAATTGTTTTATCATGTATTACGTAGGGATTAAACGAATAGACAAAGTGTTTCTATCGTTATATTTACTTATGATAAGGCGCCATGTAGTTTTGAACATTCAATAACAAAATTGTCACAGTTGTTTAAATCTCGTTATATGGGAATCTCAGAATCCAAATATAATCATAATTATGAAACATCCTACTGAAAAATAATGATTTGGCTAAGAGAACTTATTACTAGGCTTCTTTCTTCTCTTTACTTATGTACAAAAAAGTATACTTTGGTATTTGGTGTATTAAGTATAAAGATACGGGAACTTTTGTTTTATTTTGCAAACGTTAGACGTCATGGTGTGAAATTCATTTAATTGATAATTGTACTCGTATCTTTCTTTTCCAATTAGCATTAAATATTTTGGTCATATACCTTTTTCTGGTTGGAGCCAGATCTCTCACTGTTCCGTTTTTGGATATCGTATTGTGGGAAGATTTTAAATATATCGGACCAAAACAACGGAAAACGTGGTTGTAATTATATAGTGAATACATTAAACCAGGATGTGGTATTGGGCAAAGTACTTTACGCAGACAGGTTCGGTTTTAATTTGAAATGCATTGATTTTCATTTTTGCATAACATTATAGTATGTTATTTCTAATAACATACCATATTCTGTCAATGCAATGAGTACACTGTCAGCATGTGATGTTCGATTTGTTGGAACTTGATTAGCTGCACATCCGCCTGGATTTGTACTAATGGAACGGGTACTTCCAGATTGTGATACCGCCTGCAAAAAAAATGAGCTATTTATAAAAAGAATGAAAGATACAGTTAATATCAACTCATTTAGGATAATATAGAAATTATGGAATATGATTTGCAAGCTATATAACAACGTAATTCTTGGTTTTCTGATAAAAAAATCCTTTGTACAAAAATCATAATGACTGACAATAATAAAAACCTATCATCTCAAATGTGCGAGATTGCTAAAACAAATTTGTATATCAATTTTGCATTTTCGTCCATTGAAATTTAGTAGACACATGTATCTTGGCGGTATCTCCTAAAGAGGTTTATTTTTTTCAATACCTATAGTAAACTCAGTATGAAAATGTAAAAAGTGGAATAAAGATCGTGAATTAGGTTTTCCGAGCCATGAACAAAAAAACGATACAAAATCAAACAAATTATATATAGGCTGAAGTGTTGAAACAGAGATATTTTGCTTTAGATTCTCGCCAATTAAGAGTTTGACATATAACATTTAATTTAGATGTGGTATCGTTGTAAATGAGACAACTATCCACTAGAGTCCAAAATGACGTGGATTTAACCGATTATAGGTCACCCTAATGCCTTCAACAATGAGCAAAACTCATACGTAAATTAAGCTATGAAAGGGCCCGGCATGAAAAATTGTGAAACGATTCAAACGACAAAACCAACGTCAAGATTAATGGCAAAACAATAAACGAAAAAAAGATATAACAGACAGCACACAACGACAACCACTCAATTACAGGATCCTGACTTGGGACAGGCAAATACAGAATGTAGCGGGGTTGAACATGTCTGTGAGCGCTCAACCCTTCCCCGAACCTGGGACAATGGTGTAACAGATAAAACGAACAGTAAAAATCAGGTGGAAATACTTATTTTAAAGATTATGTTGACCACTAAATGTCGTTTGGTCACTGTTTCATGATTGGCGTAAATCCGAATCTCATTTTTCTCATACAATATTTATAGTCTGGTAAAAGTATTTCTTTTCAAAGACCCATAATCAAAGTTACATGTATTCACACTTGAACGAATTCATCCAAATTCATTGAATCATGAATAAAGGACAGGACATCATATTTTCTATTATATTGAAGTACATACAAAGTAGATGTTCAACAAAAACATACTTCAGTTAAAACACACACAATCATAAATCTCATAGACGTAGAGTGGTCGACATCTACCTTGAGTCGTTTTGGAACTTCATTGAAGTGTAAGCTTTTGCTCCAAATTTAAGGTTACACTTTGACTGTCAGATAACAAATAGCAGTCAAAGTACAGTTAAATTGTTTTTTTTTATTCACCTGCATACAGCAAAAATATTCAAAAACTTGTTTTATTAGTTATTTTTACTTACAATACATGTGAAAATTGGATCTGTTCCATCAGAATTGATCAGAATGGTGTAGTATGTTGATCCAGATTCAGTCACGTTTGCCACATTGTAGAATACCCCACTAGCTAAAATAAAAGATAAACTGTCGGAAAATAGGTTAAATATAAATTAATGTAACCCTAATTAAAAATTGAAATCACGTTAAAGCAAACATCGTTTTAAATTAGTGAACCTCATACATATTACACAAACTTACGGAAAAGTGGCGTAACTATTGAATTATACGACACGTGAGTTTGAATGTCACTTTGGTATCTTTCGCCTCTCTTTTGTTGAAAGATATTAAGGATGTTACCGTTGCCTTGATTATTTCGTAAGCTGAGGTGACATCTTTATCTTTCTAGCCTTTGTTAATTTTGTGTGTTTTTTTTTTTTTTTTTTTTCTATAATTTTGGTTTATTTGTATGTTTCGGAGTTTAGTGTGGCGTCCATTTCGCATTTCTCTGAACCAGTAAACATTATTGTTTAAGGATCAAGTTAAGCCCGCCTCCGGATGCTCCGGGTGCGGGATTTTCTCGCCGCGTTGAAGACCAATTGGTGCACTTGGGCTGTTTTCTGTTCTTTGGTCGGGTTGTTGTCTCTTTGACACATTCCCCGTTTCCATTTTCTATTCGATTTCATACAGAAAGCAGAGTTCTCAGTGAATGCAGAACTCAAATTAAAGTCACTGTTTTTTATTTGAATATTAGATGCTAGTCGACTATTTTTTACACTAAACTGAGCTGTAATTAAGAAACAAAATTGTTTGATATAAGGATAAATTTGTTTGTTCGAATTCGATTGATAATAATATAAACTTTCAATTAAGGGCATTTATTGTTTGGAATGACTTACAGATCGAGTTTGTGTACTTTCCCGATGTTTCGCGGAATTATAACCGACTTCACACCGAAATTTTATGTAAATTGTACTTATTCGGACTTTCACATCATGCCTGCAGAGGAGCTATTTTTTGTTAATGAAATACGGGTCTAGTTTCAGTTTACTGACTTTTTGCGGAATTACAAATGTACATATACGACGGCCCCTTGACCTTTTATGAGATTAAGGGAAATTGTATATGTCCAGGCTATGAATCTAAGAGGGTGGTAAAGAGTTATTTTTTTGCAACGTGTTTTGCCATTTTTATTGCATGTGCTTCCGTGCATGAATCTCGTTAATCACCGTGTTTCGTTAAATTGGTAAAAAAAAAGGCAACGTGCGAGCATTTTTTTTATTTTTTGTTCATAGAGAGGTGGCAATTTTATTTCGAGTTTGTCTGTGTACATACCCAACCCCACCCCCTCCCGACCATTTTGCGAATGAAATATAAAAAGAGCCATTACGATTTCATATATATATTTTTTAACAGGGATAATGAGCTGACGTAACTAAGCAATATGAAGGTGAAGACTGTCATTCTGTATAAGTGTATATACATCTTAATTCAAACAATAGCATTTGAAAATATTTTAACAGGTTAACTGTTTGTTAGATTACGTGAGTGCAATTTCGTTCAGATCATTTAATTTGTAAAACATGCAAATCAAATATTTAATTCCACACAACTCACTTGAGCCCATGACCAATGTTGCACACTGGGTGTAGTTTAAAACAGCAGTGGTTCTGTCTATACCTCCATTCACATAGCATCCATCCCAGACAGATCCTGTACCTGCACATGATGTACTGGTACCGTCATTAACAGTGTAGGAAAACACTCCAAGCAGAGGATCAGGAAAATACTGTTGGAGGTGAACAGATTGTTGCATATCTTTAAAAATATGTAAATTGTGTCATATACTGGTATTTTTAAATAATAGATGATGATAGTGATTGCTGGCTGTTAAATGTTCATTTGTAAACTAAATGCATGCTTTCGACGAGAACATGTTAAGGCAATTTGAATATGAACCCTGTTTTGTATTAGACCGAAACGCTGAGTCGGATTTGTAACGTGCTATTTCATAAGATAACAGTCCGCAGAAGGACATGTCACCCTAAAAGACACATTAATATTCTAACTCCGAACCTACCAGTATTTCTCTTACTCCTTAATGCCGCGAGTTTAGTAGGGATGCAACAAATACCAATTGTACCGGGATCGAACCGATGACTTCCCGCTTTCGAGACGAGCGTGATACCATGATACCACCGAGGCTGTTAGAAATGCTTTACCCACAACTTAACCGACCATTTTGCAATTTATGAAATACACTGTAGCAAAGTTTTCTATTTTATTTTTTTTTTATTTTTTTTTTTTTTTTTTGTATATCGTATTATATAAGTATTTCTTGTGGAGAACAGTATTGTTCGTGTGATTTCGGGAAGACCAAGTCAATACGGGTAGGTATGGTTTTACAACAAATTAATCTGAGAAATCTCAAAACGTCAAACAGCAAATTCATATTTGTTTTTCTTTGTATATGTACCCGTTTTGTGCATCCCTATACCCATAACACAATTAAATGGATTGTTAAATGATTAAGCATTTAAATCTTATATTACGTATGCACGGTACATAATACTGAATTTGAGTTTATGCAACACACGATGATTGTCAGATTATATGATAAATAATTAACGTGTTCACTATTACTCACCTTGCTTCACTAAAACATTATATTCTCTTGTGTCTGGGCCATTTGTATGATTACAATACTGTGCAGTACTGGTGTAACTTGGATCTTGTAATTGATCTAAAAGGAATACTCTCTTACCAGTGAAATCTTCTACGTCTGGAAACAGAAATTAAAACCAGTCTCATCAAGAAGATGTACAATAACGAACATAATAAACATAATTCTACCATAAACCTTATGAGATTCAACCGTGCAATGCATGCAAAATCAAATTCGAAAGCAAACACAACGACTGTAGATATCTTATAGTTATATGTGTGACATTTACTCAACATTTCCTTTTATTCACATCAAAGATTGAAAACTATTGCAATTTCATACGATCTTAGGTCAGGTTCTTTCTTACATTAATTTCAATCATTTTAAGATCCATAAACACAGAAGCAAACAGAATGGCAATACAGAAAAGCCTTGGACACTTCTCCTGGTGTATATAAGACGTTGTGGTGTGCAGTATATTATTGAATACAGCGAGAGGTGAAAGCTAATTACCAGGTCAAAACGTCACATTATACATTGTTTTGGAAGTTACCGTATTTGACACATTACGCTTTGTTAAACTCACCGTTATTTCATAATTTATTTATGATCGCCGATACACAATTTGACTTTACAAATCTATTGTTTGAGATATTTACTGCAGAAACTGCTTCAATTTTGTATAATTATTATTTTTCATCGTGCATAAAAAATCAAATATATTCACGTCACTTACATCATAGTTTACAAATGCAAAATATGTTCATACAGATTCTTGCAGATAATATTAATGATATCAATTTTGTTTGACATCATTTGAATAGCAGGCGATATTTATTTGAAACTAACAATAATTATAGAAATGAGTCTCTCAAGGAAGGAAAATACCGAAATTGTATATTTAAATCGTGAGCATGTGATTAAAAGTTTATTGCAGACGTATAATTCAAGCCGTTTTAATAAATTGATTTTCTTACTATTGTATTCTCAGACGGATTATAAGATGGAACTAATTCATAAAATACGTGTTTTGATTTAAGATAAATAGTCCGTAAACAACTGATTTTTTGACAGGAACAAATGAGTTTGGGGCTTAGAAAATGAACTCAATAAATTCTGTTGAAAAAAAGATTAAAGATCAACTATTCATTTCTATCTCTGTCCACGGCAACAGTCATTTGAAGAAGAAAAATCTTAAAACTGAGTAGACAACACCATGGCCAAAATTAAAAACGACAAAAAGACAAATAACAATAACAAACCATGACATACAAAACTAAAGAATGAGCAATACGAACCCATACAAAAACCGGAGACGGACTCAAGAGGTCTTGAAGAATTAAAAATTTTAAAATGCTCCACTAATGACACCCTTTATGATACTCCTGTTCACATAAGTTTGCGAGTCTTATATGGTGATAAGGTATCATACAATACCGGAAAGGTCATTATTTCTTATCTTTTCCTAAGACCATAAACCATCGGTCATGTACATTCTCTAACCCTAAAACTTGACAGAAAATAAAAGTTTGAAATAAAAATATTGTTTTCAGTATACAGGATAGAATAGACTTTTACCGGTAGAAACAACACAGTACAAATACAACATGCAAAACTTAAGTAAAAGCAACATGAACCCCATTAAAACAAAACAAAGGATGAACTCATGTGCCCAGAAAGGAGCAGTTCCTGCTCAGCTAGTGACGCCCGTCGTCTTTTCCATTGCAAGTTAAATACAGTGATACGTCACATCCAGTACTGTTATGGGACGACTTAAACTATACCATTGGGAATCCTTTACGCAATAGTTTCAAATGTAAGCAGTAACCCTATATCAAGGAAATCATGACAGGAAACGCAAGCCGTATAAATTTGTATCTGCTTAGAGATATTTACTCCATATGTAGGCGCTGCGGAAATATTGCTACACAGAAATAGAAACAATGGACTTAACTGAAATCATTTCTTTTGTTGTAAAGATTAGTTCTCAATTGATTGTCAAGTACTAGATATAAGTAAAGTAGCAAGAAGCAAAATGTATCTGTGGTATCCTTTATTTCAAGTTCATTGGGACAGATGCAATCAACTAAATCAAATTGAATTATTCAGTGAAAGAACATCATCTATATAGCGGAACGTCAAGTAAAAAGATATTGCGTAGTTCCTTTCGTTTAATTCATAATTGAAATCTTCCTCATCATAATAATAAAGGAAAACCAGCATCTACCCAGGAGTTCCAATTTAGTAAGTGTCGTGAGAGTATGATATCCGTTGAGTTTCACTTTGGCTAACACATTTTGTATAGAATCGGGTACACCTTTTACATTAAAGATTGTTTGAGTCGCTGCTTTTTTTTTAAACTTATAGAAGCAAAAACAAATAATAACTATTTAATAACCTTACAAATACATATACAATATATGTATGTTGTCGGAAAATATAAAATTTATTTGTATGAGCTTTAGAAACAGGACGAAAAGCGAGGCTCTGCCGAGCTTTTCTCCTGTTTCGCAGCGAGTACAAATAAATTTTATATTTTCCGACAATGTACATATATTGTGTTTATCCTGAAATTACTCCCAACACTTGAATTTAGTTGTTAAAATCTAAATCATTGTCTCAGATTTCTCAAAGAAATCGACATAGTTGAAACGCGGACCGCGAAGAGGACCCCAAAATGAACTGGTTTGGAAACAGAAATATGCATATTACCGCTTGCTCAACATAGGAGTGGGGTTACAGGAGACTTTATTTGTACAAGTACAAATAAAGCAAAAATTTATTTGTATACCTGTTATTTGTACATTAGTAGGCTAATTGCAGGATAAACATATATAGTGAAACTAATCATAAAGATCAAGTAAGAACATGTTTAATGAGTCATCGATACATATTAGGCGCGTTTATAAATGTTTTTATTTCTTGTAAACATTGAACATTGTAAAGTGTGGACATATTAATTTTGTAGGTTAAACAATTCGTTCACTTACATCGTCTTAAAGTCATATGATCCTACAAATTTAACAAAAAAATATTTTATTTGACTATAAATACAAATAAATGTGAACAAAATGTAGACGGCAATATGGTTAAATTTTATGTTTTCTGGTTGTTGTTCTCATTGGCTTTTACCCGACTTCTCCCTTATATTCATAAAGCAATTAAGCATATTTGGTCAATACCATGCTATTCTCTACACCCCCTCTTTTTTTCATCAAAAAAGCAACAACAAACAAAAACGTAGTGACAACTTACTAGACCGCACATAGTATGAATAGCTGTTGGTTGTTAGGCTACTATATTCCAGACAATAGATGGCATAATAATCCACTCCAAACAAATGGTTATGCGTATCACTTCTGCGTACATAAGACAAGTCATGTAATTTAAATTTAATTATTAATAATATGCGAATTAATCAGCTGCAAATGATAAAAAAAATGCTGAACATTGAATAAGTAAAAAAAGTACAGTCGAGACAGCTCACTAAGATGAAAAGAATACAAAAAACACCATCATAATAATTTAGAAAGAAAACTGACAAATGCCAACACTAGTCTGCAACAAATAGCCTGATCACCCTTGACTATATATGTCAGGTATAACATAACAGATTGTATCTAAAGAGTGAAAATATATAACGTATCAACTGAACTGAACGATATAATTAAAAAGGGTAAGCATCGTGTCATTCTTTGATAAGTCGGAAATTTAAGACATAAGTAACATGTGCATGTCGTGCAATTATCTTCGATTCTGTTTAATTGTTAACTTCAATTCTGAATAGGCACATTCACACATGGAGAACTAATTCTGCTGAAATAGATTTTATAAATTATTCACATTAAATCGTTAATAAGTTTCGAATTGATTATTTAGTTGGTGGACAATAGCACAAAAAAACAATTTTAATCGCTTCTAATCATTTATGTAAAAGCCCATTTTACTGAAACTTGGTTTCAAATTTAAAATGTTATATCACTGTGTTCGTTCGTGGTGCATATAGAGTATCAGCAGAAATGTAAATTGTCAGTTGAAACACGGGATGGCATTTGAGAGCTGATGCTTAAAATCATTAGTTTTGTTTTTCAGCTAAAGAACTGTTTTCCTAAATTGAATAGTTACATGAATCTAATTATAAAACTTGTACCAGAGTGTAGCCCTTTAGTGTCCAGACAAGTAATTAAATGTATTTTTCTCTGTGTTACAATTCACGAAAAACGATTAGAACTCATTTAGTAAATAAGATTCATGTTTTTTTTTAATATATTGTTTTTTGGGGTTTTTTTTTCCCCTAAAAAAATGGACGACAGTATTGCTTTCAATACTTCGTCAATAATTGCATTTTTTATTTGTCCCTTAATTTTTATGAAAGTTACAGCGGGTACGTGAGTAGACAGAGGAATACAAAATAGAATATTTATGAGGAATTCTTTTCGTATGAATTTTGTTTAACTTTACCCAAACAAGTCACATGCTTTCATACAAGAAATTGTTTTCAAAAAATACATTGATAGTTGCTTCGTTAGTAAAATGTCGGGAATATTTTCCCATATTCATTTTGTACTAAATTACAAGGTGTTAATTTACTCCATGGAAAAAAGATCATACCTAAATACTAAATAAGAAGAATCACTTTCAACACAGGTAAACGTGTTCCATACAGCAGCATTTATTGTGAGTTGCCAGCCACTTGTAACTGCCAAAGAACTAAAAGTTACAACTCCATTGGTTCTACTGTCCCACCAATTTCCGGTCAGTTGTGACGGAAGAGTACAGGCACACTCTGGAAAAGAATGTATTAAATGAAAATTATCTATTTTCTCTTTATTTTAATTGTTTTCTTGAATACGTGTGTATTCTGATCAATTCATGGGAACCAAAATTAGTTTTTAAAGTAAACTTTTACCTCATTTGGTCTCTGGTAGAGAGTTGTAGTATTGCCAATCATTCCATATCTTCTTATTTTTTATATTACTTGATTTGATCTGTTTGATGTGAAATTTCCTTATACGTACTTTGGCTGGTATTAAAATGTGAGAACAAGCGATTTGTTGATCGGAAGTTAAATTATTTGAAACTCGCTATCAACGACGTTGAGATTTTTGTTTTTACAATACATTTTCTGGTTTTGATTTACTTCTAACTAGTTTGCATTAACAAAAGGAGATTATGGGTATACGTCAATGAGGCAGTTTCCCAACGATAAAAATAACCAATAAACATCTAGCTCCAACATACAGTCTTCAAAGACATCTGTGGCTATCCAATATTTCAAGCTCTACATCACCCTGAGTCTATAAAAGTTGTGAATAAAGTTTAACAAAAAAACAAAGATCTGCAACTAAATTCTTATTCTCTAAATAACTTATACAATAAGATATGACATACGGCATACTACTTGTGCGGTTTCTAACTTTAAACAGGCACATGCAAATGTAGCGGGATTAAACTAGTATTTTATATCTCAACCTCTTCCTTTTTGTTTTTATCTCAATCAGAAAATTAACTAAACGGACCTGCTTTGATACGATAACTGCACTTGAATTTTTGCTAGATAACATTTTTATTCGCTATGGAGATTCCGCATATCGTCAAGATTTTTCATTTCCTATTGTTAATTTTCGTTTTTTAGATGGTGACGCTCCCTTGTGACCATCTTATTGTGTTTATATATCTCAACTTGTTCGATTTGCTCGTGTATGTAACAACGTATTTGATTTTAACGAAAGAAATCTCTGTTTTACTGAAAAATTATTACACCAGGGTTTTCGCTATCACAAACTAGTCAAAACATTTACTAACTTTTATCATCGGTACAAGGACATCATTCGTAAACATAAATCAATATGCAGACATCTTATACGTTGAGGTATTTCCCATCCAATCTTTTATGGTAATATTCTATACAAAGCACAAAAATGTCGTCATTTACCTCAAAAGCTAACCAAACCTTTAAACATTCTTATTCAGAAGGGATATAGTTACGATACTGTTGTCAGGACATTAAAGATGGCATATTTTGGTATTAATATTGATTCACTCAGGGTTTTTGCATCGGAAATCAATACATTTATTCTAAATCCAGTTGTTGGCATGATACGGGTTATGTTCTTCCCATATATTTTATGATTGTAAGATACTTAACCCCTAACGGGAGGGATTGTGCTTGATTTTCATATGATGAAGACATAATCTTTCAATCAGTTCAATTGAGGTCTGGAGCTGGCATGTCGGTAACTGCTAGTAGTCCTTTGTTAATTTATGTATCATTGTAATTTTGCTTAGTTTTTTTTGTTAACTATCCTGACATCGGACTCGGACTTCTTTTAAACTGAGTTTTACTGTGCGTTTTGCTGTGTGTTTGTTTATTCTACATTGGCTAGAGGTATATGGGGAGGGTTGCGATCTCACAAAACATGTTTTACCCAGCCGCATTTTTGCGCATGTCCCAAGTCAGGAGCCTCTGGCCTTTGTTAGTCTTGTATGTTTTTTCTAATTTTAGTTTATTTATATGTTTCGGATTTTAGTGTGACGTCCATTTTCACTGAACTAGTACACATTTTTGTTTGCCAGTTGACGCCCGCCTTCGGGTGCGGGATTTTCTCGCTGTGTTGAAGACCCATTGGTGTCCTTGGGCTGTTTTCTGCTCTTTGGTCGGGTTGTTGTCTCTTTGGCATATTCCCCATTTCCATTCTCAATTGTATGTAGTACTTTAAATTACACACTATAAAATACTTCTATAAGAAAAGCACTTAACTTTAAAATAACAGCTTATAGATAACAAAAATCTTCAAAAAATAAAACCTGTACTGTATTAAAAATTGCTTGCAGTTACAAAAAACCAAGTGCAAAGTACTTAACCTGCTGATAAGAAATCATGCCGTTCTATAATTAATGAATATTGTTGTACGTCAAAGCATATTTCTTACAGCATTATATATTATATCATGTAAAATTTAATTGTTCATTCACGAAATGAAATCCGGATATAATTGCCAAAATCCAAATCATTTTCTTTGGACTTAAATTATTGGTGAATCTATTTCCCCCGCTTGTTAAACTCCGGCCAATGTTTCCCCTTTTATATTTTGTTTCGTTTTTTTTTTTCTCACCGTTAGTCAAATGGGTCAGAAAAGTAACATCCGACAAGGAAAACGAAGCAAGAAGGAAATTAACAGATATCTTATTATAACAGTTTTATTAGAGTTGCAGCTCGGGTAAAGCTGTGTTTAGAAGATATGAATTTCAATTTAATTCCACTATTATACAACTGTAGAAAATATAAAATCTAAACTCTCAACTTCTTCACTAAATGAAAAAAAAACTCAGTTATCGACTATAATAGGTTTCTTTTTTTGTTTTGTCCCAATCACGACCTGCTGAGTTTCAAGCTCGTGAACACTAAGGTGAAATGGGAAAAACTCGACTTCTTACAATCACATCAAACGGAAAATGAGAAAAGACGGACTCAGGTGCTAAGATGAAACTTATTACAAATGAAAATTAGATACGATGTGTTACGAATGTTGTTTTTTTTTTTCTTCAAGAATTCATACTTTCAATTTAGAAACTTATTAACACGAATTAAATAAGTAATATTAGCCTTTTCTATCTACGCGCAATATCAAGAAGCAGCTATCATTGTTAAAAGGTCTCAAATTGGCAAGACAATACAATGTATTTCATTTAACGACTATAGTATTATTTAAACAGTTCTCGTTAGATAGTACAATTAAGTGACTTACCAGATTCAAGAAGAAATGTAGAGAAGAAATAAGTTAAAATCAATGATATCCCTCTGTACATATTGCATATGCCAGTTTAATCACCGTCGAATAATGAACTCCACATTTCATTTATTTATTACTTTATTAAATATTATGAATATGACCACATATCACCACGTTACACGAAATGAAAATCACCAATCCATGCAAGTGCTTTTAAACAATGAAAAATGAACTGTATTGTTTTAAAATCAATGGGACACAATTCGTTTGTTTATAAGTTTGATCGTAAATAGGTGAAGAATATAAATTATGAGGTCATCTTCAATCTTACACTTCTGTATTAAGACGGTGTTTTCTTTTAAGTTTAGCAAAAGTAATAGAAAAGAAATTAAAAGTTTAACGCCCTTGATGGTTCCCTTTTCTCATTTTTATTTTGCATTGATCCATTTAAATTGCTTTGTTACTTTTCTGCTATAGGTCTAACCCTAATTTTTACATGTCATTAAATTGAAAATTTCAATCTTCAAGGTTCTACATAAACATACAGTCCGCCAAAAGTTAAGCACCACCTATTTTTATTGCATCGAAATTTTTTCATTTTAAAAAATCAATTATTCCTCGAAAAAGAGAAAACATTCATGTAGCTATTTTGCTAACATATACCATAAACAAAGCATAAAATTAAGTTTGGTCATTTATGAAGGTTCTATGCATTTAAGTTTTGCGTTCATAGAAATAGTGTAAATTACACAAATCAAAAACGGAATTTAAGTTTCACTGTGAATTTATTTTTTTACAACAATTAATCACCCAATATCATTAAAACTTTCTACAAATGATCTTTGGCATGTTCGGCAAATTTGATGTCAATACTTGATTCAATAGGATGTGTAACCACCTCTCTTCCGGTACAGTTCCATAACACGGCGTCTCATACTCTGTACAAGCCTTCTGAAATTTAGTTGAGGAAATCTTTTCCATTCATCAACAATTGCCACTCTTAAATCGCCAAGATTTGCAGAGGTGGATCTCTACGATTGAGATTTCTGCCAATGGCATCCTAGACATGTTCGATAGGGTTCATGTCTGGAGACATGGAAGGCCAAAAGATAAGTGTCAATGGCTTCTTGCTCTTTGTATTCGGTTACGATCCTTGCCCTGTGTGGTCTAGCGTTGTCGTCTATGTACAAGGGTCTTGACGCAAGTGGACGATTATCAAAATGAGGGACTACAATGTTTTTAAGCACCAAATCCCTGTTTGGCTGTCCGTTCATGTTACCCTGCATAATATGCATACCCAGCTTACAACGGTATGAGAAACAACCCCATACTGTAACACCACCAGCACCGAATGTAGTCGTTGGGCAAATGTTGTTTTGGTCATAGGCAGATTTATTTTCCTGTCAAATTCGTATTCTGCCGTCTACTGGTCATAACAGAAACCGACTCTCATCTGACCAATGATTTTTTGCCAGCTTCTCATGTTCCAGCGTCGATGGCCATTAGCCCTTTGAAATCTGTTTATACGGTGCTTAGCTGTTAGAGCAGGTCTCTTGACAACACGACGTGCTCTTAGGTTGCCTCTATGAAGTCGACGGACCAATGTTCGAACACTAACACGACCACCTGGAGGCCAGTGGTGTCTAAGCTGCGGGGCAGGGGTAAATAGGTTGGCTTTAGCACAACGAATAAGCAGTCTGTCATCACGACGGGTAGTTAAACGAGGTTTTCTTGACCTTGGTCTATCATTTATAGTTTCTGTGTCAACATGACGTTGTACAAGTCTGACAATGACGGTGTGATTAACATTGAAATAGTTACCTATGCTCCTAGTGCTCCAACCGTCATTTGACATGCCAATTGCTTGCCAACGTTCAGCCACAGATAACTTACGCCTTGCCATATTACACAATGATTTGATGAAGGTCAAATTTCACCTGTACGCGGGACAGTAGGGAGATGATTTAAAGGTATCGAAACAGTGTATTTGTAAAAGTGCAGATGACATTCAATAAAAAGTTGCTTGGCGGGTTTATCAGAGTTCAATATTTTTGGTCGTAATGAGTTTTCTTAGTTTATGTTAAAGGCAATTCATAACATCAAACATTAATATTTTTTTCGCAATAGTTAAAACATATTGCCAGTTATATTTAGGCGGTGCTTAACTTTTGGCGGACTGTATAGGTGACAACAATCCTGTAATAATGGAAATCATTGTATTCGATTAACACATAATATGATACCTACCATTTCCTTTCAGTAATAAGTAAAGTTGAATCACTCCATACATTATCTTTCTGGGAATATCAAACGTGCGTTTTGTGTTTCGTTGCACTGCCATGCTTTAAAAATTGAATTTATATTTCTGAAACACTGCAACTGACCTAACAAAGTAGATGAGATAACATTTTATCACCAAAGTAATCATGGTAAACTCCTGTTAAATATCAAGCAAAAGTGCGTTCAAAGTTTTGAATGATATGCAATTGCTTTTTTGCGTCTTCAAAATTATTTTTTGTTTTAAAAGTCTCTTTTTTTTCAGATAAACAGCTTGCACGAAATGAAAACAACATTTGGAGAAACAAATAAAACAAAGTACTTACTTTTAGAAATTGATCTCTTTACTTGTTCCACACTTGTTAGTTCGACAAGTCATAACCAAAATCCATGTCACCACGGTAGTATAAAATACACAAAGGTATTGAGCGCAAACCTCTTTAGATATTATCTCCACCCTTGATTGTAAAGTCCTTGCTTAAATTAAGGAAATTACGATCGATACGGGGTTTTGTGTGAATAGCGGATACAAAATGGGTACCCCATATAAATCAATAGGGGCACAGTCCATGCCTTGGTAAGTAAAACCCAAAAAAATAATTCGCATCAACAGAAAAATAGGAAAAGCACAATGGCATCACATGCATATGGTAAAGATTCTAAGAAAGTTTTATAAAATTAGGATTAGGGATTTAGGAAGCGCATATGAAATAAAATACTATGGTGTGCAGATGTGACGAACATCATGTCATCCCAATGTAAAAATAAAAAATCATTCAGTTAAAGAAATAAAATAAGAGGTGCAAAAGTGCATCATAAAAGTAATGCTCAGTGAAAGTGTCAACAAATTCTGTCATCGGTTCAGGAGAATTTGCGGATACAAAACGAGATAGCAGGAGCATGGAGACGGACATGAGGATTCCCTATCAATAAAACCCGGAAGGGGGATGTATTATAAGAGGATCTGTTGGGATTGCCAATAGGACAACTGTCGCTAAAGAAAAGGATGTTAACAATTACAAGTAACAGGTCACCATTGCATTTGAAAACGAGCAAAACTTAGACCGTACAGTAAGCTTTAAAAGGCTCTACTATGGCAAAATGTGAGACAATTCAAAAGAGAAAAGCAATTACTAGTACCTGTTTTATACTAAAACATTGAACAAAAAACAAAGGTAGTGAAAAAAGCGAGGAAATAAAAAAACAGATCTTTATATTCACTTTCAGATATATTGATGATGTCCTGAAACTCAGTAACCCATATTTCAGTGAGTGCTTGTATTTCATATATCCAAGTGAACTTGATATTAAGGATACTACCGAAACTTAAAGCTCTGCTTTATATCTTGTTACTTTCCTTGATATTGTCACAGATGGACAACTCCACCATGGAATCTATGTCAAACGCATTAATTTCAACTTTCCAATAGTCAAATTACCATTTTTTCCTAGTAACACACTCTCTGTCCCACCATGTGGCGTATACATATCTCAATTCTTACGTTACGCTCTTGTATGTTCACAATATCCGGACTTCATTAACAGAGCTATGGGGAAAAAGACCTCAAATCACCAGCGAACACCATAGAATCTATGTCAAACGCAATCTTTTCGCCATCTTAGATCCTCAGGTACCAGAATTGTCGTCTGATCTGTTAATTAACCGATTTATTCTATCCCCGATTGCGACATTTTGACTGAGTTTGAATTGGCATGTCGGTTGACGCATGCATAGTAGAGGATGCTCGACATTTCGACGCATCTGTTTCGCTCCTTTTGGAGTTATCTTTAATGTTAGTAGTTACCCTAGTTTGTATCTTCTAAATAGATTTATTAGAATTGAATATCGGTAACCTGCTGTTGCCTCTAATTAAGCCATGCTAGTTATTTTCATGCTTTTGAGAGGCGTTCATTTGGTTATGCGGGATCGATAACAAAATTACGCAGCCACATCCTGACGGAATAGGGACTTTGCATCCGATGCCTCGTGCCAGGAGATTGTCACGATCTCCTCACGTTAAAGAACCCTTGCAACAAATCTTTGATAGGTTCGTAGAAAGCGTATTGTTAAGCAACATTTCTCCCCATCTCCCCCTTTTCCTATGGCAGATCAATTTACTTACCTTCATTCTATTTTAATTTTCAGCTTTTAAAGTTTTGATAACATGAATAGTTCTTGTTGGTAAAACAGTTTAAATCCTACATAGCGTGTACGTGTTTAAATGACTTCAAAATATCTATAAAGAAGTCACGTAAGTCTTTTGATAATGGCATACAAGCTTAGGAATATAATTTTGTTGTTTGTAATTAAAATGTTTCTACATGCAATTGTAAAAAATAAACAATCAACAATTATTACGAATTATTTCTGCGTATGATAATGTTTTTTAATTTTTAATAGAATGTACAAGTTAGACATGGCACACTTGCTATAAAGATAGATTAGCAGTAATTTGAATAAGTAATGACGTATTAAAAGAGAGGGGGGGATACAAAAATGATATCTTAACTCAAAAGAATCGAAGAAGACCTGACTACGCCATGGCAAAAAATAAAAAAAAAAACGCCGAAATGACAAACAACTTTCTTCAAAATACAACTAGAAAACTAAACGCTGAGCAACACGCACCCTACCAAAAACCGGTGGCGATTCTAAGGAATTATTATTAAATTTTTGATTTGAAATTTGAATACACAAATTGATTGAGTGCAAAATGTATCTGGGCTTATGAAGTCGACTGGACAACAAATCATACTCCTTATTATTACCGAATTCAATCCATATATGGGAATTGTACTCGGCATCATGTGTGAAAGCAAATTGTGTTGCTTCGAACATGATAGATGAGTAGCAATCTTCAAATATCTAATTATTTAGTGAATAAAAAGTACTGCACGGAATGCACAGATAAAAGAGGTATTAACAGGACCAACTTTGCATTCATTGTCTATACATGAAATAGAAGCACACTCGCGCAATGCATCATGATTTTCTTAAAAAGAACAGGTATGATAAGAGTCATTATTTGGCCCCTAAAATTGCAACAATAGTAAACTCATCCAAGCCTTCCAAATTATGTCAATTTTATTGATAAAGAATCAGGTTAAAATAATATGGACACTTCAGTGCATATATGTCACTTGTGATGTCACTACGAGGTCATAAAAGTAATGAAACTTACGTAATTGACATAAATTTGCCATTTCCATATCAAATTGTCCGTAATAAAGAAATTAAGCTTTCAACTGCCTTAGGCAAAGTTGACCTCAGACTGATTTGGCTATTTTCTTAGGTTCTTTTTGGTCTAGAGCTTTTCAACTGTTTCGGTTCTTAAACATATACATTCTTGTATTTCAAATATTCGCCTTTGAGCGTTCCTGGTTAAGGTAAATCCAGAAAAGCGCTTCGGACGCATGAAATTTATAACCTGTTGTTTTCATTTTTTACAGCACTTGTTCAAAACTGCTGGTGGACTATCAGTCCCCGAGCGTATGCTCAGCTCAGTTGTTAGTACTTTGGTTCTAACATGATTTATAACTAATCTTTCTCAAATTTTCCGTTTATAAATTTAAAATTATAAAGAAACTTGGTTTTTCAACTCCCTCAGGCAAAGTTGATCTCAGACTGATTTGGCATTTTTTCTAGGTTCTTTTTTGGTCATATATCTATTCAACTGTTTCGGTTCTTATACATCCTTGGCTTTCAGATATTCGGCTTTCAGCGTTCTTGTTGAAGAGAAATCCAGAAAAGCGCCTCGGACGTATGAAATTTATAACGTGTTGTTTTCGGTTGTTACAGCACTGGGTCGATACCTCTGCTGGTGGACTATCTGAATGCAAATAAATTTGTTGCAATTCATTTAAAGCCTTCTTCTCTAATGAGAAAGGTAAACATGCTAGATATACTTACTGGAGGTGTGATGAGATGAGCGAAGCTGTAAATTTTCTTCTTGATAATATTTATATACGTTTCGCCAATAAAGTATATCGACAGATAGTAGATATTCCTATGGGCATCACTTGCACCCCTTTAATAGCAGACTTGTTATTGTACTGTTATGAATCTATCCCATCGAACTAGAGATAAAGGATACTACAGATACAGTTAAGTCTGCCTCATATCTTGACTTACATCTAGAAATTGACAATGAGGGTCGGTTGAAAACAAAACTTTACGACAAAAGAGATGATTTCAGCTTCCCAACTGTGAACTTTCCATTTCTATGTAGCAACATTCCAGCAGCGCCTGCATACGGAATATATATCTCCCAATTGATACGATATTTCCGGGCTTGTGTTTCCTATCATGATTTCCTTGATAGAGGATTGCTGCTCACAAGGAAGCTATTAAACCAAGAGTTCCAAATGGTGAAGTTGAAATCATCCCTTCGTAAATTTTACGGACGCCATCACAAGTTGGTTGACCGTTATGGAATAACCGTTTCACAGATGATATCGGATATGTTCCTTATGTCGTAACTACAATACCCTTCCCTTTTCACGAATGTGACTTACCGAATTAGACTATTTACCGGATTTGTAATAACATAAGCAACACGACGGGTGCCACATGTGGAGCAGGATCTGCTTACCCTTCCGGAGCACCTGAGATCACCCCCAGTTTTTGTTGGGGTTCGTGTTGCTTAGTCTTTAGTTTTCTATGTTGTGTCATCTGTACTATTATTTGTCTGTTTGTCTTTTTATTGTTGACCATGGCGTTGTCAGTTTGTTTTCGATCTATGAGTTTGACTGTCCCTCTGGTATCTTTCGTCCCTCTTTTATGACCAAACGCAGAAAAAGACGCGTCTAAATTGCATTTAAGTGATAACTTCAACAACACTTACCGTTATCTTGATGATATTTTTTCCTTAAATAATCAGGAAATTTCTAAATATATTGCCGAAATTTACCCAAAAGAACTTACTTTAAATAAATTAAATATAAACGGTAATAACTGTCCTTTCCTAGATTTTGATAATTCAGTTTTACCCGGAAAACTCTACACTAAAATTTAAGACAAAAGGGACGAGTTTTCGTTCCCTTTTATTAATTTTCCTTTTTTGGACGATGATGTTCCTTGGCACCATCTTACGGTGTATCTATATCACCACTCGTTCGCTATGCCCGTGTCTGTTGTGACTTTTTTGTTTTCAATGAACGTAGTCTATGTATTACTGGTAAATTATCAAGTCAGGGATTTCGGTACCACAATTACTTAAAACCTTTACTAAATTTTTCCATAGATATAAAGACTTGGTTTGGAAGTTTGGCTGTAGAAAACTTATTTTAAACGGGATAGCATAACTTAATTGTTACGCAGATGTTGTTAACCGAGCCCTGAAATTTAGATACGATCCGGGTAAACTTATTGATCCATTTAATAAACTTATTCTAAAACTGTAATTAGATCTTTGAATATTGTTTTTATCGGTATTAATATTGATTTTGTTATCAGTAAATTAAAATCGAACTAAATATTATTTTTCATATACATATGCACATCCATGGCTCTACAATCTGTCGATACCTGTATCTTGGCATTGCGCAAGGTTATGTTTTTCTCTGACTGTTAATGACGTCTTTATACTAAATCCATTAGATGTTGGATGTGTACTGATTGATGTTTTAGTCTTAGATGCATGATTATTTTATTAGTTGTTATTGGCTTTGAACTAGCTGTCAGTAACTGCGAGTACTCTCAGATCTGTACTTAGTGTCTTTTTTGTTGTTGTGGGGATGTATAAGTACCCTGCCACGTCCGGTCTGTGTTTTTGTTAGATATATTTCTGCCCTGTTCAACTGATTTTTATAGTTTGTTCTTATGTTGGACTGTTACAACACTTTCCCGGGTTATGGGAGGGTTGGCGCCTTCAATCTAGTTTAATTCCGCCACATTCTGTATGTGCCTGTCCCAAGTCAGGAGCCTGTAATTCAGTGGTTGTCGTTCGTTGCTGTATATCATATTTGTTTTTCGTTCATTATTTTGTACATAAATCAGGCCGTTAGTTTTCTCGTTTGAATTGTTTAACATTTGTCATGTTGTGGCCTTATATAGCTGGCTATGCGGTATAGGTTTTTTGTCATTGTTGAAGACCGTACGTACGGTGAACTATAGCTGTTAACATCTATGTAATTTGGTCTCTGGTGGAGAATTATTCTCATTGGCAATTATACCACGTCTTCGTATTTTTTATATCAGTCCCTGAGGGTATCATCAGCTCAGTAGTAAGTTCTTAGGTACTGACATGATTTGTAACAAACCTTTCTAAAATTGTTCCTTTATAAATTTTGAAATTATAGAAAAACTAAGGTTTCATCTCCCTCAGGCAATGTTGACCTTACACTGATTTGGTCATTTTTTAAGGTCATTTTTGGTCATATAGCTCTTCAATTGTTTCGTTTCTTATACATCCTTGGCCTTCATATATTTGGCTTTCAGCGTTCTTGATGAAGGTAAATCTAGAAAAGCGCCTCGGACGCATGGAATTTATAACGTGTTGTTTTCATTTTCACAGTACTTGGTCGTTACCTCTGCTGGTTGACTTTCAGTCCCCGAGGGTATCATCAGCTCAGTAGTTAGTACTTTGGTACTGACATGATTCATAACAAACTTTTCTAAAATTGTCCGATAATAAATTTTGAAATCATAAAGAAACTAAGGTTTCAACTCCCTTAGGTAAAGATGACCTCAGATCGATTTGGCTATTTTTAGGTCCTTTTAGTCATATAGCCTCAACTGTTTCGGTTCTTATACATCTTTGGCTTTCAAATTTTCGGCATCGAGCGTTCAGAATAGTTTGAAGTCCTAATGCTAATATGTTAGACAAATGCAAACTAATCTTCGATAGACTAATGTGTTATAATTTTTGCCCCAACTTTTTGGCAAGCAAAAAGTATTTTGAACTCCCCTACGGACACACATTTCAATCTACTCCAACGCCACTACCAAATGTTCACTTACAACTAGACTTTGTTTTGTCACCTGAAACTTTATAAGTTTACAGTTCTACAAAAGAGGTCAAACGTTGTTGACGGTGATTTATTTGTGACAAGGGGACTGTGGTTGTTATGTTAATTCGGCCCAAAGAGATTTATAATAGTCTGATTACATTAGTAATAACGCAGTTTATATAAATAAGAAGGTGTTGTATGAGTGCTAATGAGACAACTATCCATCCAAGTCACAATGTATAAAAAGTAAACAATTACAGGTCAAAGTATGGCCTTCAACACGGAGCCTTGGCTCACATCGAACAGGAAGCTATAAAGGGTTCCACAATGACTAGTGTAAAACAATTTAAACAGGAAAACCAACGTCCTAATCTATATAAAAAACGAGAAACGAGAAACACTTATGAACCACACCAACAAACGACAAACGACAACCCTAACCTGAAACAGTGGTGTAACATTACAACATAAAAAGACACACAATAAAATTCCAATTGAAATGGCTTAACTCGATCAAAAAGACATATTCACAAATATAAGTAAATATATTTGTGAATGAATAAGTTTGATCTATGACACAATATAATTAAAAAAGATATTTCGATGTCAAAAAGACAACTTTAACCTAGAACAAAATGGCATTAAATAAAGTTACGTACACAGGTTAATTTAAATATAATCATTTTGTTGTTAGGAGTACTTAAATATTTTTTAATTTCTTAATTTATTCTACAACGATTATGTCAACATGATTCCAAATGTTAATTCCGAACCCCAAAACAAGCTTATGAATCGCTTTTGTTTAAATAATATGAACCAGCAAATGCAACTGTTGAAGTATGAATTTGAATTTGATACAACACAGCACATGCCCACGATAACATTTTGTCTATGATGTCTTGGATTACAGTATTAATTAGTTTGTTTGCCAAAATATGTATGGAGCTGCCACATGCAATATTGATATAGTAAATCATTAGCTTGTTCAGATTTTAACAAAAAGAATGCAAGCAAAAACGTGCAATATTCAATATTGTGACATTTTGATAATGGATATAAGAAGATGTGGTATGAGTGCAAATGAGACAACTCTCCATCCAAGTAAAAAATTATAAAAGTAAACCATTATAGGTCAAAGTACGTAAGTCTGGATTAGCATGGCAGATGATGCATGAAAAGCTGTAGACACTAACATTGTCGACTTGCCGTTTTCATTTCAAATGTAGTTTATGATATTGATCATGGCTTGTATTTTGAAAATTGATGAATGAGATTTGAACATCGGTTACATCTGTTGCCTCTACTATATATATCTGATAATATGATTAGTCATTCATATTATTGTTTTAAAATATGTACTTCGATCAAAAATAAAATACTTACCATATTTATCTCGACATGATTAAATTGATACTCGATAACGAATTACAAAACTGTATTTATTTAACTTTGATATTTAGTATATATAAACATCAATTCAATGATTGGAAATTATCTTTAAAACATTATATAATTGTATTTTTGTTACACACGATGATGAAGGCCATAGAAAAAAATGCATATAAATAAATACGTTTAGTACTAGTAAATGAATAGAAGAACGAAAAATCAAAACAAAAAACATTATCGTCATTGAAGCTAAAAACGTAAAATTTAATACAGTACAGAAAATCTGTCAGTTAATTACCTCTCTCTCTCTACCTTTAATTGCACCCTTCAATTAATTGAATAATTGTATAACTGTATCTAAAATTCGTCTTTAAAATATGTAGTTTGATTGCCAATGAGACAACTCTCCACAAGAGATCAAATGACACAGAAATTAACAACTATAGGTCACGGCCTTCAACAATGAACAAAGCCCATACCGCATATTCAGCTATAAAAGACCCCGAAATTACAAATGTAAAACAATTCAAACGAGAAAACTAACAGCCTAATTTTTGTATAAAATAATGAACGAAAAACAAATATGTAACACAGCAACAAATGACAACCACTGAATTACAGTCTCCTGACTTTGGACAGGCACATACAGAATGTGGCGGGGTTAAAAATGTTAGCGGGCGCCCAACCCTCACCTAACCTGGGACAGTGGTGTAACAGCACAACATAAGAACAAACTATAAAAATCAGCTGAAAAAGGCTTAACTCATCAGATGGATACAAGTAGAAATACATCTAACAGAGTAGACGTAGACGGGTACTTGTACATCATAACAACAAAAAGACACTAAGTACAGATCTGAGAGTACTCGCATTTACTGACAGCTAGTTCAAAGCCAATAACAACTAATACAAAAATCATGCATCTAAGACTAAATTATAAATCAATACACAGCCAATATCCAATGGATTTAGTATAAAGACGTCATAAACAGTCAGAGAAAAACATAACCTTGTGCAATGCCACGATACAGCTGGTATCGACAGATTGTAGAGCCATGACTGTGCATATGTATATAATAATTACATTTAGTTTGCTTTTTATTTACTGATAACAAACTCAATATTAATACCGATAAAAACAATATTCAAAGATCTAATTACAGTGTTGAATTGGTAACCTTTTAGAATAAGTTTATCTGGATCGTTTTTAAATTTCCGGTCTCGGTAAACAACATCTCCGTTAAAATGAGGATGTGCTATCCCGTTTGAAATAAGTTCTACAGGTACAACCAATTTTTATATCTATGGAAGAATTTAGTAAAGGTTTAAAGGAATTTGTGGTAACGAAATCTCTGACTTAATAATCTACCAGTAATACATAGATTACGTTCATTAAAATCCAAAACGTCACAACAGATATGGGCATAGCGAACGAGTTGTGATATATAAACACCGTAAGATGGTGCAAAAGGAACATCACCATCAAAAAAACGAAAATTAACAATTGGGAACGAAAAATCGTAAATTATAGTGTAGAGTTTTCCGTGTAAAACTGAAATATCTAAATCTAGGAAAGGACAGTTATTACCGTTTATATTTTATTTATTCAAAGTAAGTTCCACTGGGTAAATTTCGGCAGTATATTCTTGATTATTAAACGAAAAAATATCATCAAGAGAACGGTAAGAGTTGTTGAATTTATCAATTAAATGCAATTTAGACGGGTCTTTCATGAGTTTCGTCAAAAACTGTGACTCATAATAGTACAAAAACAAGTCTGCTATTGAAAGGGCGCAATTGGTGCCCATATGAATACCTACAACCTGTCGATAAACTTTGTTTCCGAAACATACATAAATATTATCAAGGAGAAAATTAACAGCTTCAATTATATCACCACACCTCCAGTAAGTATATCTAGCATATTTACCTTTCTCATTAGAGAAGAAGTCTTTAAATGAGTTGCAACAACTGTATTTTCATTCAGATTTAACAAACGATCATTCAATTAAATAGGAAAACTTTGTGGAAGTGTAGTGTAAAGAGTTGAAAAGTCAAAACTGTCAACAGAATCAAAAGGACCACCAAAAGGGGCGTAATGTATCTAAAACATCCAAAGAATTTTTTACACTCCAAAAATAGTTAATTCCAATATTTTCATATATTTTATCACAAAAGTTAATGATAATTTCTTTGATAGTAGTTGTTAAGGAACTAGTTAAAAGTACTGAAAGATTAGTTGTAGAACACTTACTAGAGGCCGAGATGAAACGATATTTTACTGGTTTTTTGTGCAGTTATGGTAACCAATACATAGAAGGGACATTCAAATGTTCAGAAGAGGCCTTAAGCTGTGATGTGGTTATGGTATGATTGTTTACTATATGATTCTCTGCGCACGGAATTAAATGTAGATGAATTTAAAATTTCATTCTTTAGAACGTCCGTGTAGTATTTACGGCATATACCACCACCACATTGTTAGCTGATTTGTCGGCCGGTACAAACACAAATCGCTTTGAAAGTTCTTGAAGTTTGTTTCTTATTCTAGAAATAGGCGTATTATGTACTCTTTTATATATTTCAGAATTATTTTCAAAATGTGATATTCGAATATCCACAACATTCATACATTTATTTAAATAAGAATCAAGAGATTTTTTATCAGATTATTCCCGTTTACACCAATTTTTACAATACGATGAAAGAGCGTCTTTAGACCATTTAGAGAGACTTTGTCGATATCGGCACCAAACGTCCATTTCACATGACATTTAATCATCCTTTCGTAGAAACTGGTCAAACGAGTAGTGTATCATTAAAACCAATGTTACAATATATATATGTTCGATACCATTTACCAACCGGTTTTAATTCATTAGTATTAATTGTTAATATAATTCATATTGGGGTATAGTACACAACACAAAAGTATTCTATAAAAAAAATTAGTTTACACGTATAGACCTTATAGAATGAGTTCCTGTGTAATAACCTTCATTTTAAACAAGGTTATATTTTGATATCGATAATTTACATCTGTCTGAAGATCAAATTATCATTTTAATTTGTCGCTGTTTTGAATATCCTTCTGTTTTGTTTAAATTTGTACATGCCTTCAACTTACACTGTTTTTTTTCATGGTCAAAATTAGAAGACGAACTAACTTGATTTATTTTACCATTTTTTTTTTATTACTAAAAACAGTATGAAATAAATACAAGAATATCACAATTCAATATGAGTGTGAACAAGTCGATATAAATATGTCAAAAACAATGGTAAAAGCATCAAAGTTTCTCCATATATTCATTAATTAAAAATCTAGGTGGTAATACAAGAAATTATACATATTTGAGATGTTATTGCTAACGTATTTTTATGTTCTGTTTGCAGATGTAAGACATTTAAAAAAAACTTGATGCTATTTGTTATGAAGATTCATAGAAAAGTTCATATATTTAATTAATTCTAAAATGCACATATATGGGAGAGACAGACGTAGAATTAGAACGTAGAAAATAGTCGGTCGGACATTTCGCATGATAGAGGTTTTAAAGGACAAAACCTATGTATAAGCTATTTGTTTGAAACTAAAATGAAAACAAATAAGTAATGCAATACATGCCCAATCCTGCAGTTTAAAATCAGTTTTCTACTTTTATAAAAAGAAAGTCAATGAAGGGGGTGTTGGTATTTAGTTTGCAATTAAATCTAACATGATCGTATTTTGGAAGTTCTAGTTGCAAGACAGGAAGAGTGGAATACTTTTGAAAAAGAACAACAATTTTTACTCTCTTGTTTCTGTTAAGCAATTCTTTTCACGTTCACGGCCAGTTCCCATCAATTGAAAACACTCACATGAGAGGATTAAAGATTGTCTTCAATTAGAACAAGTTCAGGATCTTTAACAGAGTATTAAAGCCCAAAATAATTCAATCAATCAAACAATCAAACAATCTTTAATGAATTCATTCCTATGCCTTAGTTCTATTACTTGCAATTTCTAATCCGAATTAAGATAACCGGTATAATGATGATTATCAATACTGTTTCAGGCATTTTATGTATTTCACTTATTCATCAATATCTATGTTTACTTCAATATGTTCTTTATGGTAGAACAAGGTATTGGTCATAAGCATATTCAGGAACAAAGATTGTAAGAACATAGACCAGAGAAAAATATAAGGGAAAGTAGCATTATCATACTTAAGCACTACCTTCGAATGATAATCAATCTTTAAATGTGTTTATACATGCATTATATTGTTTCATTTTGCAAGCAGACTAACACATTTATATAAACTTTTAAAGTACATGTCAAACAGAATATACACATGTTTGTTTAGGTTCTAAATGCATATAAATAAAAAGACTGTTGTATTGCAAAAACACATCTCAAAATGTTTCTTACTGTATTCTAGTGAAATGCGTAGAATAGAGTATGACTTGTGCAATGATAATAATGATTATATGAACAGTGACTGAATATTTTTAATGAATAATTTAAAATAAATAAATGAGATGACTTAAATTAAAATGATGCAAAACTTTATGTTGCGTATAATTTTCTCCTACACTGCATTTGTGGAAGTTACATCTACACTAATGGACCTTGAAAGAAAACACGGTCATATACAGAACAAACAGGTCAAAGATTCCGGGCATATGATTTTTGCTACGCCAGACACGCGTAAAACATTTCACAATGTAATTAGGCATATTGGAACAAAATGTAACGCTGTTGAAAAACAGAGGCTTATAGTACGATAAAACAAAAAACCAAATATTCAAATTGAATAAAGAAGTAGATTTGTATTTTGGAAAATATGGGCGTAAAAGTAAATAAAACAATACGTTATTCTACTCATCAGAAAAACCAAACGCCAAACAAAAATGAGAAACACAACCTGGTGATCTATAGGTTACTACAAATTGATTATCTACATTGACATTGAGTACTGAGACCATTCGAGCACAAATTTGTGATAAACATTGAAATTGACATAATGGGATTCATTTCAAAGGGAAAACGTCTCAGTGTGTATTTGTTCTTGAAAATGTTTTTGACAATGACATTGTTGTGTTATTGCAAACAATAATTATCAGATCTATACAAATAAGTTGACATGAATCAGGTGAACAGCTGGTGGTATGGGATAAACTTAATATCTTTGAACAGACATAAAGATATCGTTATCATTAACATTGATAGTAATTGGGAATATACAGTTAGAAAAAAAGGTTAAAAAAACATATTGTACAAATGGACAACAATATCGATGATAACACTGTCTTCATCTGTGCTCTTTTTCAACAGCTCTTACTTATTATTTCAGTTGTGTCTACACAACACAATTCTTTTAATACTGATGTATGTGAACAAGTGGCGAGTGCATACTATCACATCCATTCTATCTCGACTTCATGTTCTTGTTATTGATGGTAGTGGTTGATTTTTATTTTCATCAAGAGGTGGCACTGGTTTTTCTATAGGTGGAAGTGAGTTATTCTTTTCCTTTGGTGTCTGAATATCAACTACGACCTTTGGAGATGCTGGATCGATCGCTGTAAAAAAAAATTATATTGTTTCAGTTCATTACAATTCTAAAATAAAATGTTTGAACTTGCTTCACATCTACACTCCAAACTTATTGGAGTGTATTTGACCTATGTCATTAGAATGTTGTCTAGACTTACCATCCACAAATATTAATCATACGAACTACAATAGCAAATACATTTGTTATTGAAATATCTTTTACAGACCAGGTTACAACGATGAAAATACAAATTTGTTGAGTTTGACTTCAATTAACTAATACTGAATCAATACTGTTACTGTTAATGTTTGATCATGAAAGTTTATTGTGACTAGTATTAACAAACCCGTAATCCAAAACGCTGTAAATTACGAAAATGAACCCTTTGAATGTAGATATTTTATAGGTCTTACATTGATTTACACTAAATTCTATATTTGTATCGTAAAATTACGTGAAAATTGTATATATAAATGCCATCGATCATATGTAATCATAATCATAAATATAGGAATATATATATATATATATATATATATATATATATATATATATAACTATAAACTGAAATAAATTGTAGCGAAAATTATATCTTCTATTACTACCATAAATATTTCACTAAGAAAGAAAATGTTAAATTGTATTACATGTATTATAGTATACATAGTATCTAATAAAGAAAAACACAGCTAATGCCAAGCCGTAGTACAAGGTACGGTTGAAATTTTATTTAGCTTTCTGAATACGTTTTTCTTACGAAAACAGCTCGGAACCAAAGTTCCATATTATTGTATATTTCGAAAAACCTATGCTGATCCTCAATATTTAACTATTTTTAGTATATAATACTTCAAACAGTGCTAAAATGCCCTCCTTGCCAAAATGAAAATACGTGGTCCACCTGATGGTTATGAATCAATACTTACAGGCACATTGCAATGTTAGACTTAAACAAGCTGATAAATAGTGATAAAACAGTCTCAATGTCTGCTTTAACTTTTCTTTTGAAATAAATATGATAAAATGTCTTTAGTTCAAAGTTTTCATTCTGATGCTTAGGGATTTCAAACTCCAGTCAAATCACAAATGTCCCACTTAAAGAACCAATTTATATCAATGTATACGTTAGTTTACTTCAAAGTTCCCTTTTGTATATGTAAAAAGTGCGAGTTTATATCTCGTTGAACAAAAATATTATTACAACCTTTGGAGACAAATTAGAAAACTTTGATGTAATACACGTTAATATTGCCAATTTAATCAAATAAGTTTCCATCGATTTACTTCATTAGCAGAAACTGATACTGTTATTACTATAACCATTAATACTAAAATGATGATTTAATTCAATACTAAAATGCATACATTTACTCACACCCTGGGTGTATTGATAACGCCATTAGTCTTGGATTCCTCGTCTTATTGGATGAAAAATTACATTTTTAATTACTTATTTACCTTTAATTAATAGTAAACTTAATAAAATGAATTTGTTGACCGAGAATAAGCTTGCTTTTGAAATTTTTAATCTATACTTTTACTTATTAAGAAGTTGATAGAAATTCATTTATCCTTTATTGAATTTTTTTTCAATAAACGCATACGAGCTCATATCTACTTAAGTATAAAACCAGTCACACATATGCAGTGGTATCATATGTCACAACAAGAAATTGTTTTATTAAAAGCTGTTCTGCGTTTGTATGCATTTTTTTTTTAATTTAAAACATGAACATAGATTCATTTCTTTTACAAAATAACCATAGAAGCTAGTTTTCAAATAACCGTATCCTTGTTGGGATATTAAAGAGACATAGGGCAATTAAGGACCATGCATACAGAGTAAACAATTTCTTTCACTAAACATGTTCAACAAACGTACTTATAATCATTAGTGATTATGACCCAGTTATCGTTTCAATTCTGAATAATGTGTTCATATGAAGCTTTGTTTTTTTTGCCCACCAAATTGAAATATATATGTGTTACTTTACCACGGAAGGTAGTCCTACTGACCATGTCGAAGAATGGTCTCAAACATATGAGTCTTTCGTTTTAACTACAAAGTATACATTTATATCTTTACAAAGCACAACATTTAGTTTTACCACTTTTTTTTAAACGACAAAAATACCACGTCTACACGTTTAGTAAACAGAGTCTACACACAACAAATATAGGGAATACAAAGAACATAACACAAGGCTCATGTTTTGTGTCAACTAATAACAACTAAGAAGGTAATAGAATACAAAGGGTAAACTTGGTGACCTTTAACAATATTCATGTTACCTATGTTGGACGGAAATATAATACTACGCCTGTAATTTCTGGCAGTAGACGATCCATCTAATAGAGAATTGTCCATAAACAAGATGTATTAGCAATTTATCAACGATGGTACGGTTTGTCATTATTGGACTTATGACTTTCGAATGTTTAAATTCTTATTTTATTACCGATGGATACAACTTGTTACAGGAAATGAAATAGCTATTTGAAATATATTCGAATACTATAATTTCAAAATATGATGTGAAAAGGATTTTTTTTTAATCGAATTGATATATGATGAAAATAAAATAATGATTCCTGGTCATTATTGATTAATTCGATTTCAGTGCTCAAGACTCTTTTAGGAATAATAATTTGATGTTCTGGGCCCTTCGATTGCTGCTGTCACTTTGTTGTATACCTCAAGAGTCTTTCTATTATTCAATGATAACAAGTTCTCAGTTTAAGCTTTAAAATGCATATAAGCTTTTAACAAAGTCAAACATTTTAAATTTTGTAATTTGAATGCACAAAACTGCATAGAAATATGAACTAAAGCATTTAAATTTCTAGACAAATCATCAATAATTTCTTATTCCTTACATTATTAATATGCATGTTTGTTAATTGATATATTTTTTACCTGGTTTTTCAGCGTTTTCCTCAGATCCATTCTGTACTTTTGACTTTTGCCATGGGAACGGTTTTTTCTTATACTTATGATAAAATATAAATCCGCCAATAGCACCCGCTATTAAAATGATGAGTACAACAATTACGCCAGCTATAATTCCAACATTAGAAGAAGAGGAAGACGCCACAGACGCCGACGTAAAAGCTGTACAAAAAGTAAAACAGTTATATCTAAATATTTAGAGATTTAAATGAGGGTTAAAAACAAATTCGTCAAAAAGTAAACATTGTTTATATATGTTTGAAATAAAAGTCATATAATAATTTAAACATATGCACATAAAATCAAAATTTCAAGCAATTCATATGTTGGTGATATTTAATGTTTTTAAATGTTGATCTATTATGATTTTTCTAATATCTTTCTTTTAACATTTTTATTTACATAAAATATTTTGAAAACGAGAAAAAATATAAATTACTTACGACAGGTTTCTGAAAGAGAAAAGAGAAACACACATATATATAAATATGTTTTAAATATCAAATTAAACCTACACACAATAATACACACACATATATATAGTGACTAGAAGATCAACCTTATATATATATAAGACAAAGTAAGACAAATATAGAAAATTAGATAAGTATCGAATCGTCAAAAATCGGAATGCTACACAAACAGAAAGAAAATATAAAAGTCTTACGATATGCTGCAATGAAACTGATATAAAATAGCCATATACGAAAAAGATGTTATAAAATCGTATAGACAAATATTTCGGCTAAAATAAAATTGAAAATGGAAATGGGGAATGTGTCAAAGAGACAACAACCCGATCAAAGAGCAGAAAACAACCGAAGTCCACCAATGGGTCTTCAACACAGCGAGAAAATCACGCACCCATGGGCGGGCTTCAGCTGGCCCCTAAACAAAAATATGTACTAGTTCAATGAAAATGGACGACACACTAAACTCCAAAACATATAAATGAACTAAAATTAAAAACATACAAGACTAACAAAGGCAAATGAACTGAACTTCTTCTGTGTCATATATAAATGAGTTAATAGACAATATGTAAATATCTCCGAATTCTGCACAAAACTTCTTTCACCTGGCTATCAAGATTTTTCATTAGTAACGCAAAGCCGACATTGGTCCCTTTTTGAAATGTTTGATCAAACTAAGAAAACAATATTATCATTGTCATATAAACTTTTAACCATATTCGTAATACTTTGATCTAGAGTAATTGTTTGTTTACACGACGGAGCACCTGAGATCACCCCCGGTTTTGTGAACTTGTTTATCTATTCGTCGTTATTCTGTCTTCGTTTTTTTTTTCGCCTTTACGTTGTCTCTTCTCTAAATGAGTTTTGGTATCTTCCGTCTCGTTCTAGTACAATGCATGTAGAACAAATATATCGGTGAAAATAAAACGGTTGAACTAATAGAATGGGAATACCAATAGAACAATAACTATATATATGCTGACATTAAATACAGCCTACCGTAAGCTGATAACGATATTAAGACACTGGCTGCATCTGACGTCCTTGCAGTGGCGGACTGTCCCTTTTCACAGCTTCCTGGATTTGAGCTGACTGATGAACCTGATACAGCCTAAAATTATTTTACAGAGAATAGTTATAAAAATATCTAGTCAGACGTTTTAAACCTTTTTGCTTGCCATTAAAGTAAAGGATTGTTTTCGTTTTTGTACCAACACGGGTCTTGATTAACAAGAAAAGAATTGAAACCTATCATTATGGTCATAGTGTCAGTGGACTTTATAATTCTCGAAACTTGCACTGAATATTTAGATAGGTTGAAAGTTGACATTTGGTCATTTTATTATTGTTGACAAAGATCGAAGTATGTTAGATGTGTTATTAATTTACATATTTGATGGACACATGAATATATTTACCAAACATGTGAATCGTGTACTCGTCGTGGAATCCGCATTTATGATAATAACATAACTGGTAGAACCAGAAGTTATGTATTTTGTAGCGTACAATTCACCATCGGCTGCAATAAAAGAAATTCTAAATTGTAATTTAGAAAACTAAGCCAAACAACAATTGTAGCAGGAACTGTTAAGTTTTATACTTATCACATACATTTTTTTTTTAATCGGGTTCATTTTGCACTTTTATGGAGACTATTATTTTCCTTCCTGAAGTTTTCTTTTTCATGTTTTTACCATTACCATATTTTTATTCATCTATCTTCGACTCAAAACAATGATAGTTTTAGAAAAACCCGCGGTATGTTTTCACGTATTTCTTTTATTCAGGTAACTTTTTTATAGACATGTAGTGTTTTAACATTTAAAATACTAGCATAGCATGTAACTCAAAATATTATCAAATCATCATGGATAAGGTGACATTAAACAAACTTTAAAAGGGCTAAACGCACTAAGACTTCTACATGTTGAAAATATATTTGTACTGAACTAGAAGGATTTATACTGTAATGACACTGATGAAGCCGTTTAAGAAATGTTCCTCGAAGTTTACTAAGAAAAAACCAATTACAAAATGCATTGTTTGGCTATCGTGTGTTTGCTTCTAGAAATTAAATTCAATATTAAGACTTATTATTTGAACTCTACCAACGCAAAATGATAAGACAAAAGTGCATATTAAACAATCAAACACTAATTAGACTGATATTATAAATGAATGCTATTCATGAACAAAATGGAAAACGACATAAGACAACAATCAAGACTCAAAGAGAAATGAGGTTTTATAAGAATGCATAGAGAAAAATAAGCCCTAAATTTATCTGTTCCATGTCAATTGTGCTATTGGTTGGTTGTCACGACGGTGTGTCGCCAACATGTCCTAAATGCATATGAAACCAAATAAAAAACCATAAAAACAGTACAAGCGACAGGCAAATTACCACAGCGAGACAACAGTAAACGAAATGATAAAAACTGACAGCGGCTAATATGAACTAAAGAAAAAACGTTTCAAATTTGCTGCGGAAGAATATGATGACATCACATTAAAGTTCAATTACAGTGCTTAAGACTTTTGAAGCATATGTGTTAACAGGTTTGCTTTAAGATAAATTCATATATCAATTATGAGTTTCAAAACAAAAGCAAAAAAAGACAAAACAAAAAGAGATTCGAATTTAGTTAATTTTTCAAAAAAAGATTTGCAACTTGCAATTGTACAATCTATCGAAGGAAAATTAATCATAATATTGAAGTCGGGATACATTGTATGTGTCTTATCATTTTGTAATTTAAAAATGAGAATTTATTTCATGTCTGCTTCTTGAACAACACAGATATTTAACAAGCAAAAATATACTTACTTGAGTCAAACATGGTTGTACTACATTGTGTATAATTAAATGAAATCGTTGTTCTATTTGAACAAGCATCCCATACAGAACCAGTACCACAAATACCGGAGGTCGAGGCATCTGTAACTGTGTAGGCGTATACTCCTAGCAGCGCATCAGGAAACCATTGCTTTACGTTGGCCTGCTGATCTGAATAACAATGAAATCTTCACTGTATAATTGTTATATAAGTTTAATCTTTATGAATTATGAACGCACTGCAGCCTAAAATAAAGTCAAGCTCTTTTCTACATGTAATTCTTTATATGCATACAATCTAACTATTTTATACCTTAAAGTTATTTTAAACACTATGATTTACCTTTAAAAAAAATTTAAAAATCAAAGTCAATTAAATATTCCACGATATTTCATTGATAATTCGAATTTTGATTGACTCTCAGACGATTTCATGGGGGAACAAAACACAAAAGGTAAACCAGTTTCATTATGTTACAAAAAATAAAAACAAAAGGAAATCCAATTATTCATACGAATATTGTTAGATAAAATAAAGGTATAGTAAGATCAAAAGAACTTTATGACAAATAGCCTTATAAAAACGAAAAGCCTCACACATTTTGTAGAGAAGCGTTTGGTTGGTTTTGGAAAGTTTATTATCTTCGCGGCCAACGACCAAGAGAATTACATCAAGATAACTTAAAGGGTGAAAACTTACTCTCTTTTACTAAAACATGGAATTCCTCAGCACTTGGTCCAGAGGTTGGATTACATACTGAACTAATTGTTACTCCAGCATTTGCAATAGATACTTCAACAAATGACACCCTGTTATTGCCAGCGTCAACTTCTATATCTATTAGTATACAAATACAGCTTTAGACTGATGCAAATAAAAGAACATTCATTTCTTTGTTTGCACCTTATGCTTCATCGATGAAGTAATAATGATACTTTAAAGTACATTCACATCTTTTTGTCACATAACAATATAGAAATGTTAAATTGAAATTTCAAAGATCCTTTGTTATAAATTGTTTGTAAACCATGCGTCTTATAAATGAACCTTTTTTGTTTGATTTTCGGTACAAGATATTTTTTCTGTTGAAATATAGTCGATGCAAGTGCATGCGTTATTTTTGTTTAATACTTAATATACCGACCTCTTATACAAATCAGTAGGAATATACGACGGAAAAGAATTGACAAACATGAGATCGATATTTTGGATAATGGTTTTTGGATGAAGCAATATTACAGATCTTAAGGTGTTTCGAGCTGCAGAAGAAAATGTAATTCAATTGCTATCTAACATTGTTTTCATTTTCACGTCACAATATCATGCGATGTTCAAGACAAATTCAAATAAATAGAACGTTTGTTAGAATAGAAAATCAAATCAAAGGTCTTAGGTATTCAAATGCAAAAACGAATTCCAGTGTTCACTGTTACGATTGCTACTATTTAACGATATACGTTTTTTCGATTACAGTGATGATGAAACGAGTAGTATAACAATTGTTCTCTAATTCTCTAATTCTATATAAATTTTTAACATGTACTGCTGAGTGATTGACTCAGTGTTGACGTGGGAGTCAAGTAGAATTTTCTTTCCGTCCACTTATTTTATTTTAAAGTCACAAAAAGTCGGCAGTACTGACACAAACTATTCGAAAGATAAAAATTTACAAAAAAGACTCGCATATCTATCAATTCATAAAAGAATTTTCCCCAGATATTAAAGGAAAGACAAGCCTCTCATTTCGAAACTTGAAAACTTGAGTCTCCATAGTAGAGGAGAATCGTATCTCGCTTTATGAAGTGGTAGAAGCAAACACCATAAGAATTAGAAAGAAACATTAAATCATTAAATCAAAAAGACACAAATACAAAGTTTGAAAAACTTTAAACAGATAAAAAGATTGAAGAGTACAAATAACATTACAAGAAGAATAACATGCAGATGTACTCAACTGCCTGTTCGTGCTTAACAAAGAATGGTGAAAACGTAAAAGAACTGTGTACAATACATTTATACTCACTGGAATCAAGATAATAATAATAACTATAGTCGGTTATTTTTGTATATCTCACACAATAAAATCCGTAGTAAAAGGTCCATAAATTTGTTCATTGTTGGTACTCCTGGAATTATAGTTCAATCATCATTAAGATTAAAACGTAACAAACAATCAACCACATCCGAATAACTAGTTTAAGTATGTTTTTTACTTAAAAAAAATGAATAATGCACTTTGCTAAAAAAAAAAAAAAAAGAGAGAACTATAATTAAATCAATCAACGATCGATTTCAAAATTCAATTTACGTGTGGACCAATTCAAAACTTGATGAAAAAAAGCATGGACTTTTCTATTGTTGAATAACGTATATCGACCTCTTGACGGTTTTTTCGTTATTGTTTTATTTGGTTAAAATCGTGTTCAAATCTTTCCGAAATCTTCGTTATTTAAAGGGGCATTAGCTGTCAAACTCATGTTCACCGATTTGACTCAAATTCTCATATATGATTTATAACATACTAAAACGTATATCCAAATTACAAAAAGTTTAAAATAAACAATGAACAATGCATGGACTCGATAATATGTATCAAAATTGCGTGTGTATTTTGTCTAGACGTCATCTAATTAACCATCGAGATGACCTCCGAAGACTGCCGACGGTCATATAACCCGATATGAATATAAATATAAACAGATAGCGTCCACGTACAATTGGATTTTTCTAGGTCTGTTTGATTTCAAATTGTAGGTTAAAAAGTATGTTTATTTTCGGTTTTACCTGTATAAGAATGTTTGTTTGTGGATCGAAACAGTCAACCAAATGGTTCATCCGTGTTGGACTTTCAATGTTGACATTCTTTTCCTTTTAATAGCTGAATACATGCGTAACCCTTCTCTAGCTAAGGGGTTAAATTGAAGGTCACATGAATACGTGTATAATCTAAATTTGATATTGCTTGCACATAAGCAGTTGTTATGTGGAATCAGTTTTGTAAGAATGACATATTTGTGCTATGATTTGGAATTCCAATTGCTTTTTGTGTGTCATAATCATGCATTTCATTTCTTAAGTAAACAAAGTCCATAATTTGAAATAAATAAAAAAAAAAAAAAAAAACACTCTGAACATAGATACACGGTTTACAATTTCGTCTATAAATGACTCATCAGTGACGTGCGAATCAAAAAAGTCCAGATAAAGTATGAATTTTAAGATGACCCGATGAGTTTCTTGTTTGGCAATATTTTATTTTTATAAAATATTCATGATTTAAAAAAAAATATTACCGTATGTTTATCTTATTAAAAAAAGTCATTGCTTTGTGCATAAAAATAAGTACAAATAATCTTCATACATAATCCACCAAAATGACATGTACTCGTTTTCATGCTAGTGATTAAAATCAGTCGAAAACATGCGTTTTTCTCATGCCGATGTGTCTATCATGTACACATAATAATATTTTTGATTTAATAATACAATCTGAAATTAACAGTGAAGATCGCGTTTCTTTGTTTACAAATATAATGACGTCATAAATCAAATGCCTGATAGTATGTCATGGGGTGATTCCGAAACTAAGCTATATTTCTGTTTGTTTTGTTCACACATTGTTGTCAATATAATGGAATTTTATACGACTGTCATACAAGTGAGAGGTTTAGCTAGCTATAAAACCAGGTTTAATTCACCATTTTCTACATGAGGAAATGCCTGTACCAAGTCAGGAATATGACATTTGTTTTCCATTCGTTTGATGTGTTTGAGCTTTTGATTTTGCCATTTGATAAGGGACTTTCCGATTTGAATTTTCCTTGGAGTTCGGTATTTTTGTTATTTTACTTTTTTAACATAAATATTATGGAAGAATTTAGTAAACCTAGTCATTTTATTGTTCAGAACTCCATCATGCAGACTCTGATATATGGTATTTCCACTTTATATATCTGGTTATTGTATATGATTCTTATAATGTCATTACACAAAGTATAAACGAATGATCTCCGTAGTTATACGAATCAAAATTATTTGATTAATTCAATTTTGAAAAAAAGAAGAAAGACTGTTTACATGGCTAGCTATTAGACTTCGTTTTCGGTCATAGGTAACACCTACCTCATAGTGTAAAATTCAAATTAAACTCTTTCCTATAGAATTAAGTGACTTACTGAATAGCCAATGATTGCTGTCACTTTCAATACAAGTAAATTCAGACCAAGTTTTGGAAAGTGCTGTAACATCCCATCCAGTTGTTAACTTTAAGTTACTGTTTGAAAATACAACAGTGCCTCGTCTGCTGTCCCATACATTTCCATCCAATACCGTTGGCAGTGTGCATGCACAGTCTGAAAGAAATAAGTTAACACTAATGAAGGTTATCGATTTGATGCTGTATGGAGGACGAGCAGGCTAGCAGTTTATGAACCATTCGACCAGTGCCTTTAAATTTTAATATGTTGTTACTGATAACAAAAAAGGGGTCAAGTTCGATATTGACGATTTTCATTTTTGCGGTCAGCAGTTATGGTCATTGATTGATTGGAAAATGACACTTATGTCGTTTTCATGCAATAACTTGTGAACAATTTAAACAATGCATTTCACATTGTAATATGGTGTTACCGATGACAAAGTTAATGTCAATTTTGATATTGACGATTTTCACTTTTGCCTTTCAGGAGTCACAAATCATTTGAAAATAAAACGGCTAAAAGAACAACAATAACAAAATTGTATGGTACTAGTAAGCACCACGAAACAAAAAAACAAAAAACAAGGGATGCTCCGGATTGCTTGTTTTGATAAAGCATTCAATTAATAGCAAACGAGCATTTCAGCCTACATATGAATGATTGTCATAATGAATGAGGAATATCTTGTGAAAGTTTGTGTTTTTATGTCGGGTCTTTTATAGCTGACTTTATGGTATGAGTTTCGTCCATTGTTGGAGGCCATACGGTGGTCTATAACTGCTTAAATCCACGTCTCATCTGAAATCACACCACTTATTTTATATTACTTAGATTTATCTCATTGGAAATGTGGAATTCCACGAATATGACCTACCGAATTAGACTTATCACCGGGTGTGTACTTACATGAGCAACACGGCGAGTGCCAAATGTGCAGCAGTATCTGTTGACCCTTTCAGATCACCTGAGATCACCCCGGTTTTTTGGTGGGGTGCGTGTTGCTTAGGCTTTAGTTTTCTATGTTGTGATTTGTATACTGTTGTTTGTCATTGGTCTTTTTCGTTTTTTGCCATGGCGTTGTCAATTTATCTTCGACTTTTGAATGTCTCTTTGGTATCTTTCGCCTCTCTTTCAATTTTGATTTTAGTCTATCTTTAGGTTGGTATAAGTGATGAAAAATTCTTGATCAACAGTAAATATATGTGATATTATAATAATTGCCCTCCATTTATAAGCATTTTTACCGGCCTTTGAAAGCATATCAATTTAAACGGCATATGCATGTATCTTATACGTTATTGCATTGTTTTGACAGAGCATTCAAATTATAATATTAATTTCATTGTTTTACGTCAGAAAGCAAGTGCGTAGAAGATAGAAGAAGAATTTAATAAGATGATGAAACGTCCATTGAAATTTTTTTTCTTTTTCTATATATATAACTCTTTATATGCATCTTATACTTATGTCTTTACAAATTATCAAATACAACTAATACACTTAAACACCAGAGTGTGCTTTCATTTCAACTGTTGTTATCTTTTATAATTTTTTTTCAGTGTACATTAACTTCATAGAAATGTTATTGAAATGAACGATCCATGGCATTTATTCCCATTTATTAATTTATTTCATAAACTTTCAGCGTCTCAATATGAGCATTTTGCTGAAAATTATTCTATTGTTGACACATACGGATGCTGTTTCGTTGACATATATCCCCATATCTTCCTTTTTCATAAACTCGTTTTCATGGTACATGCATTTGTTTTGTATAGTTTAATAGACAATTTAGTTAGATCATTCATTATATACACTCCTTTTTAGAGTAGTCATGCAAAACTATGATTTACTATAGTAATCCATTTTATTGATCTGAATATAAATGAGTTTTGTTTGTATGTTTATTTCAGAATTAATTGAAAAAAATTGGAACCTAATGAAAAAGGTTATTTTCAAAAGAAATTGCACCATATAAAGCGAATGATATTTGTTTTTAAATCTAATGTTGTACCTATACGATTTCAAAAGCAAAGCAAAAATTTCTCATTTAAAACATTTGGTTTTATAAGGTAATCAAAGAACCGTTGAAAGACTACGAATGTGAAATGGTTCTTAAGCCAGTGAGGATAATCTAATGGGCAATGCATTTATATAATAAAACAAAATAAGATATAAGAAACAAAACAAACCTAACACAAAAACAACAAAACTGCCTAATTAACACAAAATAAAAACAGTAAATATACTAGATATGCAGGCTACATGCGCAAATGTTGACATAGAAGGAACACACAATTGAAAAGCACCTCACATTAGAACAATCATTCGCCAATTGTGTATCTAACTTCCAAAATAAGTTTAACATATATTCTCGCTATTACTTAGTCTAGTAAACTAGCGTCAAAGGTCATAACCATCACTTGCATGGTTTGTAGAGTGTTGTATAACCTTTCGTCGTTTTTCATTTTTTGCTATAGTTTTTTCGGGCTATCTTCAATTAATTTGTGTGTCGATTGTTCCTTTGGTATCTTCCGCCTCTTTTTCGCATACTACTTCTCAGTAATCAAAGTAGCAAAGACAACAGTCATGACTGTTTGTTTCACAGCGGAATTACAACTTCCACCGTAAATTTACAATTACATATATTTACTTATCACTTAGAAATAAGTGTTTGAAATGATAGAAAGCTTCCAAAAGCACAGCTTGAATAAGTTTATCTGTTTTTATTATTATAAGTGGAGTTGACTATAGTGTATCATGTCAAAATATACTTTGATTTCCCTGTTACAAAGAAAATTGTAATCTGATATTAAACTGTCTCTAGTCACACGAGATCGGAGGAACGTGGTCTCTATAGACAAAAGAGAGGCGAAAGATACCAAAGGGACATTCAAACTCAAAAGTCGAAATTAACTGACAACGCCATGGCTAAAAAAGAAAAAGACAAACAGACAAACAACAGTACACAAAACACAACATAGAAAACTAAAGACTGCGCAACACGAACTCCACCAAAAACTGGGGGTGATCTCAGGTGCTCTGGAAAGGTAAGAAGATCCTGCTCCGCATGTGGTACCCGTCGTGTTGCTCATGTAAGTACAAACCCGGTGATAAGTCTAATTCTGTAGGTCACATTCGGGGACAAATGTTCGGATGTATATGTGCTTTGGTTTGTTTATGTCAAGGAGATAATGTCTTGTTGACGTACCCCAATATCTCTTTATAGCCATATGTATCCATGTTTTGTAATAATGGTTAACACCGTCTTAATGTTTGAACTGTTATGACCCTGTCATCACGGGTGATAATATGGTTGATTTTAAAGACTAACACAGAGAGCTATGAACTGTACAGGGGAATCCATATTAATGCAAGAAGATGTAGATACAGGTAGATCACACAGTAACCATAGAAAACAAAATAACGAACAAGGCAAATCAGTAGGACCACAAAATGTCTCTTAACAGATAAGAAATGTCCTTCTCGCACGTCCAGTTTACTATTATCACGGAATTTGGCGATTTCAAAGTTGGATATGTGACATAGACACATCTCTTCCTGTAAAGGTATTCAGCAAATATTAAAAAATATATCATTAAGTTTTGCAATGTTAAAAAAAGTAAAATATAAACACTGATATTTCGTGCAAACACGATGTTCTTAACCGTGATCCATACGCATGACCATGTTGCAGGTTAAAATTGTTTTTTTTTAACTCAAAATGTCCCTTTTTAATTTCTACGCACAATATAGACACGACTACAGAAAGAAACAATGGAATGTGTTTGGTGTTGGTATTTCAAACAACAAAACCACGGCTACAAGTTAAACATTACTAAGCAAATCCTTCGTTTTAGATAACTTCCATTTAAAATTTGGGTATCAAAACGTTGTGACCCTTATATATTTAAGAATAAAACACAAAACACAATGCTAAAACTAAACTTTTCTTTATAGTTTTTAACAAGTACTGTATTAGAAAGACAACTGAAATTTGTGTTTAAATATTTGTATTTTGTATCTATTATTACAGACTGTATGAACTAATAAAACAAATATTGATAGCTTTAATTTTTTCCCAGTAAGATAGATATTGGTTTTGTCTGCCTTTATCATTAGACTTATTGACCTCAATAAGTCTTGAAGACACATTCTCAATACTAGTATCGAGCTCGATTTAAACAAGAAAACACTAATTGTCTGCAAATTACCAAATGTTTACTTTCCTGATCCAGGGTTTTGACAGAAATCATTGATTTGCTTATTTTTATATGATTGAATCCTATATTCCAATTAACACTATCTAATTAAGAATTGTAAAGTAATATGATACTTCAAATTAAGCAAAACAGTTGTGAATGTGTTTTTTATACTTGAATGGTTAGGTTTTACTGTAAAAACAAATCGTGTACATAGGCTTTCTTATACATGAAAATCCTTTATTTATTTTGTCCAAATCGTCAGAAATGTAGTGCTATTGAATTATTATCCTCCTGTACTTAGTGGACAGCTTTTCCGTATTCGGTGACCTGAACCATGACATCTTGTGCTAGACAATTCGGAAATCACACAGGGTTAAACTTCGATGACAAAAAGGTAAACAAACGTGGAAGGAAGATAGGTATAACCGTTTGTGAACAAAAACATTTGACGCACCAAATCAATTTACAACTGTTATGATAAAGTTTGACAAACAAACAGGAACTCACAGAAAGTTTTTGTGTTGATTTTTAGTCAACAGATAACGATAGGTTAAATATCGTGAGAAAGATGAAGAACTGGATCTTCCATCACTGTATTGGATACCTAAACTACATAAGTGTCCTTACAAACAACGGTATATTGCTGGGTCTTCCAAGTGCTCCACGAAACCTCTTTCTAAATTATTAACATCTATTCTATCAGCAATCAAAGCCGGGCTCCAAAGTTATTGTGAAACTGCCTATTCTAGAGGTGGCGTGAATCAGATGTGGATACTAAAAATTCCAAAGATCTTTAAGAGTACATACAATCTAAGACTCTCTCATCTTGCAATAGTGTAAAACATTTGACTTTTCTACACTTTACACAAGTATTCCCATTCCAAACTAAAAGACAAATTGAAAGAGTTGGTATTACTTTGTTTCATTAAAAGAATGGCGAACGTAGATACAAGTATCTTGTCTTGGGAGGATAAATCCTACTTTGTAAAGATCACTCTGATTCAAACAAAAATCTCTGAAACTGACATTATTAAGATGCTTGATTTCTTGATTGACAACATATTTGTTACGTTTGGAGGACGTGTTTTCAACAGACTGTCGGAATTCCAATGGGAACCAATTGTGCCCCTCTTCTTGCCGACTTGTTTCTTTATTATTATGAGGCTGACTTCATACAGGAACTTCTTAGGAAGAAAGATAAGAAGTTAGCAATATCCTTTAACTCTACGTTCCGCTATATAGATGATGTTCTCTCACTAAATAATACAAAATTTGGTGACTATGTTGAACGAATCTATCCCATCGAACTAGAGATAAAGGATACTACAGATACAGTTAAGTCTGCCTCATATCTTGACTTACATCTAGAAATTGACAATGAGGGTCGGTTGAAAACAAAACTTTATGACAAAAGAGATGATTCCAGCTTCCCAATTGTGAACTTTCCATTTCTATGTAGCAACATTCCAGCAGCGCCTGCATACGGAGTATATATCTCCCAATTGATACGATATTCCCGGGCTTGTGTTTCCTATCATGATTTCCTTGATAGAGGATTGCTGCTCTTCGACATCAACACCCGAAGGTTAATCAGCAGCAACACTTAGAATGAAGTATTTTTGTCGATTATACCTTATGGATTCGTAATAAATGTAAAAAAACATGCACAGGACTTAAATTAGTATATATGCATGCAGTGGTTCGATAATTTCCGAAACAATTTTATTGCCAGAAACTAGTTTCATATGACTTTAAAAATATTTATAAAATGATCCAAAACACTTAGCGTACAGTCCAACTGGCCACCTTTAAGAAAATGTTACACAAGAGCTACTTATTGCCACCATGTATAATGAATGAGAGTGAAAGTATTCAATGACACCGGTGCATAGTGATGGAATCAAGCTAATACAACAGACATAAACTTTAGTCTGGGCGAACATAATTTATGTATTAGTTGTTATTAGCTTTGAAAGTAACTGCGAGTACTCTTATAAGAGTAAGGAGTTGTAGATTGGTACGTTGTGTCTTTTGTATTTAAGTTAAATGATTTTGTTTGGTTCGTTTATATTTTGAGATTCAATCCATTTCCAACTGATTATTACAGTTTGTTATCATGTTGTACTGTTAATCTATTGATTTTCCCAAGTAAGGGAAGGGTTGAGCGCTCACAACCGCGATCATCCCCGCCACTTTATTTATTTGTCTTTTTAAAGTCAGTGCCCTGTAATTCAGTTGTTGCCGTTGGTTGTTTTCTATTATATCTGTTTTTAGTTTTACTGTTTTGTCAAAATCAGATGTTTATTTTTGTAATGTCGAGACCTAGTATACCTGACAAAACAGTATGGGTTTTGCTCATTTTCGGAAGGCCGTACGCCTTTAGCATTTATTGATAATAGCCAAAATTAGTAGGGTATTTTTTGTGCACTAAAACACTGAAACCTCCTTCAAGACTGAACGAAATAAAGAACATAATAAACTTTGTGAATGAAGGTATACTTAAGAAATATAACCTTTGATTGCGTATGTCAATTACGGCCTATCTTCATGGGTACAATATTCTTAGACATTTCAGCTATGTTTGAATAAATCGATAATACGAGACACCTAGAGATTCAGATTACGAACATTTGATTAATATCAGATTTAAACAGTATACATGTACAATTAAAAACATGTCTAAACTATTGTTTTCGAATCTAACTTTTAAAACCCATTCAAATGATCCAAACATTACCCTAAACGAGCAACTTGTTATGAAAAACTATAATTGTCTCAGTGAACATTCAAAAACACCAATTAATCAGTTTTAGATATTAGAAATTACAACTTAGAATAATTGATAATTGAATTATAACTCAATCTTTTATTGGCATAATTTGCTATCAATTGTATATATAAGTACCGCAATTAGTGAAGAAATATATGACCCAAAGGGACCCAAAAATAATAGCCAAATCCATCTAAGGTAAACTTTGCCTGAAGGAGTTCGAACCCTAGTTTCTTTATGATTTTGAAAATTTATAAACGGACGATTTAAGAAATGTATGTTATAGCTCATGTCAGTACAGAAGCATTGACTGATGAGCTTATGCTACCATCGGGGACTAATATTTCACCAGCACTGGTATTGACCAAGTGCGTTAAAAAACAATTTTGAAAAATGTTTGCGTCCAAAGTGAATAATTATTGATAGCGTAGTAATATAGACAAAACAAGTCTAATTATGTAAATGTACCTACTTTCCTTCGGCTAAGTGAAATTACATTTTTCGGTATTTAAAGAAACATGGTATGAGAGTACAACTATTTCCTCCTTTATGGACATAACAATACATCTATAATCATTTATTCAAACATGCACTTGCTTTAACCTTAATCCGGAATATTTTTTTAAAAGACCTTCACAGAAGATTTTATGGATTTTCGTTGTATGGTCTGATTTAAATAATCATACATTACATGTTATTCATGTCAAACTAAAATCATTTTCTCTAAACTTTACTGATAATGAACTTAATAAATATTGAAGATTAAAAACTATAAAACAGTACTGCATCGACTACAAACAAGATTTCTGAACAATACATGATTTTGGACAGGAATTTATCTGACAAAACAACTAATATTCAATCCACAACTGAATATTTATATAATAAGACATTTCATATGATGTTAACTGAGTCAGATTTTCAACGTGGTAGTTCATAAGGTAACAGGAAGACATATTACCCTATCTGGACACATTATTCTGACTCTGAGCCGACTAGTCTTTGCTCTATTATCTTTATGCCGCTTGCCAAGCGGAGAAGAAGCAAATACAAGTTTTTAAGTCTTTGGTTTCACTGGGTCGGGGTGGTACCCATGACCTCGTGCACTCAAGACGAGCACGCTACCACGAGACAATGATAGTCTTTATTTCCTTAATTCATATAAGATGGACCAGAATAGGAAACAAGATAACACTGTTGAATCTAAATGGTGTAATTATTTTTCCTGAGTAAAAAAGCTATAACTCCTTATTTAATTTTCCATAAAGACTTGTCAGTCTGTGACACTTTCAAATTTATAAGGAGTATGATGAATCTGTTAAAGTTGTTCTGAGGTAAAATTGATACATATATATATAAGCAAAACTAGTAACCCGAGGTTACCTCAATATTGAGGTTTTCCTCAATGACAGTCTCTGTTTCCTTAACTTATTTTAAACAGGTCGTCTGAATATGTCATCAGTAAAAGCTATTGATTCTGAATTGTTTTGCTTTAGTTTTGTTACTTGTTGATTTCCTTCTTTTTTTGGGGGAGGGGGATTTTATTTATTTAGTTCCTTTTTTTATTACTGAAACTTTGATCTTTTATAAATTTTGTAGATGAAACCCTCCCTTCGATTGAATGTCGCCAACGCTAAAAAAAACTATTTTCGTTCATTTTATTTTTGCATTAACATAAGCATAATAACAGACTTCGCCATGTTATCCTTTTTATTGCAAATAACTTGAGTATTTTGACTTTTGTACCGAACATAGCTGTTGTAAGTTTTTTTCTTAACAAACGGAATGTCTCATACATGTTTGGTGTTGTTTGGTGAGTTAGGTATTGAAAGGACTGATATATTGTTCAAAAAGATAATAATTAGACATGTCGGTTTGGGCAGCAAATTGTATTGTTACTCAAACAAACATAAAAATAATCAGAAAACACTGTTAACATGTGCACCTATATAACAAAAGTTTACAATGTAAATAATGGTAAAATTGACGACGTAGCTTTTAGCACAAGCAAGTTGTATTCAAATTTCGGTATAAAACAACCTTTAACAATGCCTATTTATTTCTTCTAGCATTTACATGCTTTCATCTTAATTAAGAGTTTTTCAAAATGTCATTGTAAAAGATTTTAGAAATTTTTGTTGTATAATCTGATTAAATAATTTATCTTTAAAGACAACTATAGTTGATGTAAAATTAAAGCCATTTCTTTATAAAATCCCACTTTTGTGGAAGTGATCTGTGTGTCAGTTATAATTTTATCGGACTTATGATTAAATGCAATCTATTAACTAACACCTGAATCGTTCACTTACTCTCTTGTAACTACAGAAAAAGAGAACTATGGACTGTTGCTGTTAAAAGACGTTCCAACAATTATCAGACTAAATAATATAGAAAACTACAATTCAGGATATTAAGTGAGTGATAGGTCTACTACCTTCAATAACCAAATGAAATCGACAGTCAAAAGGAATATATGATTATTCATTGCAATATTATCACAGTAGTCAGATTTTGAAATGAAGGACTTAAAAATCCTAACCGATTTTTTTCCAGTCTGTCAACTGTGAAACATACATACTGCAGACAGAATAATATCATACTTGTCCGACACATAGCTTGAGGTCAATGAAGGTCTGCTCAGTCTGTGTTTTAATATTCAGTAGCTTTAATTTACTTGTGAAAACATTACATACTGAAGATTAAAAACAAATGAACAGAACTAGATCGACAGCAAACGAGATTTATGAACAATTTTGGGGTTTTGACAGGAATATACTTGAAAATACATGTATCTAAACAGAACAAAACATAACTGTACCATTTGTATGTTCAGATATGTCATAAAATGTGCAGATCAGAATGTCGGTTTCAGACTAAGACTATTTCACTTCTTTGATAGTACTAGTATATGTATTCGCAATTCTATTAATTAAAATCCCTTAGGGTGAAACACATTTACAGTCCTTGGATGGTGTAAACTTCCCACTAACACCATACACCATTACACCATTCACCATACACAATTACACTATTCACACTGTGCCATTACACCATACACCTTACACATTGTATCTACACCATCCGAAATTACCCATAATGCAATTTAATTTCAAAGAAAACGTGCGACTACAACATTATTTATTTATTTTAGAAAATGAATTTTGATCACAATATTGTAAATTAATGTATAAAATTAAAAATCAGTTCTTATTAATATTTTGCATAGTTTTAAACTTTGATAACCACACTTTATATACACAATCACACCATTCCTCATACACCATTACACCATTCCCCTTACACCATACACCATAGCACCATACACCTTCTACCATTGCACCATATACCATACACCATTACACCATACACGTTTTTTTGGGAAGTTTACACCATCCAAGGGCTGTAGAAATGAATTAAATTTAAAGATATCTTTCATATCTTTTTTCATTGTAAAACATACAGGTACCATAAAGGTTGACGTCATTTTAAATATCAAAATCATGTTTGTTTAAAACTCTATCAATCAAACTACACATCGGTGTAGCATGTCTTGGTTTGAACCGAATAGCAATTTAGGTTATATCAATGATACAAATTTGGATGTCCCTAAAAAGTTCTAAAATGTTATGATTTTCAAACGATTTTCAGAGATATATGTTGTGATGAATCGTTTTTTTACGTGATATTTTCAAAAACGTACTAGAATTTTTGTTTACTAATACAAATATTTTAAACCAGATTACTAAGGTGTCTTACTAGTTATTGTATTTTAGATACGCGTAGAAAGTGCAAAGAAGGAATTAAGGGGCTTATGCAATTTAGGACGACAAGTTTTATCTTTGCAATATAATATAAAGATCTGACATGTTATGGTCTGCTAATGATGATACATGCAGGATCGTCGAATGGTTATCCATCATGTTCATAGGAAAACATGTGTAACCAAACTCATCAACGTTACCAGGCTTATAATTTTGAATGCAAGATGCTCTTTCCGTCTACAAAAGACTTATCAGTGACGCTCGAACCAAATACGTTAAAAGGCCAAATAAAATACGAAGATGAAGAGCATTTTGGGCCAAAAAACTGTGAAAGGTTTTTCCAAATACAGCTAAGGTAATCAATACCTGGGTTGGAAATTCATTATTATTTCGAACAATTCAAAGTTTTGTAAACAGTTAATATATAAATATCACAATATCAATGATAATGCATGTCAACACAGAAGTGCTTATTAAGATGATTTGGCTGTGACTAAGACATGAATAGAAATTCATCTCACTTCTGAAACTGTTGCAGTAGGGGTAGGCAAATAGGAATAAAATGAAAATGTAGTTTTGTTCTCATGTAGCATAATTGTAAGAATTAATGTGTAAACGAAATCTGAGTCGTCTAAGAAACGCCTATGATTTTTCCTAGAATCCTTTTTATTCAGAATTTTTCCGGGTACCATGAGATACCTTAATGTAAACATTTGAAATTATAATTTGACAATTCACTGATGTTGAAAATGGAAATGTGGATAGGATGTTATCAAATCCTAAATGGCTAATTAATTGATATTAATGTTATAAGATAAGTAATAATTTTGCTATCATGTATTTTCTTGCAGGATGTCCCATCTTTTTTTTTTTTTTTTTTTGTCTCAAACCATACACGAGCCACTTCAATACTAGTTTGTAATTGTCAAATGTTTCTAAATTCCAATTTACTGTATTGTATGATTGAGTCCAATTATTAATAGTTTGTTAAACTAATACGTGTGCTAGCTGTCTGCGATTGAAAATGTTGGTTATTTATATTTCAGTAAGTTTAGTCTTTAGTAATGAAAATGTTGGGTTATATTTCTTGTCCTGATAGTAAATTTATTTAAGGTAATTCCTCTTTTTTAAGGTTTATGCAATGAAACGTTTTTCGATAAAACAATGAAATTAGTAAAAATGACATACTACGTAGGCCCATGCTGATGTGGGTTTAATGAATAAAAAACGATATCCGTGAAGAACGTCAAGACATTACTTGTTACAATACACAAAACAATGAAAAGACACATGTAGGGTTTAACATTCGGCTTTCAATTCACGATTTATGGCATGGTGTTTTCCGTTTTTATTGAACTTGTGATTTTTTATTGTCCCCTTGCAAACTTCGCGGACGCAATCACGAGTTGGTTGACCCTTAATGGAATACAATGTATGTATTTCACAGATGACGACGAATATGTTCCAGCTGTCGGAACCATAATTCCGTCTTCTTTTCCTCGAATATGATATCAACGAATAAGACGTGCCATAGAAATTTTACTTTCATGAGCAACTCGACGAGTGCCACATGTACAGTAGGATTTACCCTTCTGGAGCCCCTGATATCATCACCGGTTTTGTTGCGTTGGTAATGCACAGTTTTAAGTTTTATGTGTTGTGTTTTGTAGACTGTTGTTTGTCTTTTCCTCGTATAACGTTTTTTGCAATGACGTTGTCGTTTTGTCATCGACTTATTAATTGAAAGTCCCTTTGGTATCCTCCGCCTCTCTGTATCATCTCTCACTCTAAATGCCTATATCATTTGTCCATTTATTGTCGCTCACTCCATATCTAACGAAATTGAACGGGGATTTTCCTTAACGTATCATCAACACCAGATTTTTTATTTCAAATGGACAAGTAAGAATTACATTAAGGAATGTCCTTGCATGCCTTCAAATTATAGGCATGAAATTAGAAAAAAAAAAACATTCGTCTGAAAGACAAACTTTTAAACAAACTGCAGTGTATAAACATTGTAAGTAATAAATATATATATCTCATGACGCATCAAATGTACAAAAGAATGAAGAAAAGTCACCTTGGGTTACAATGAGGAACAAACAATGTTTAAATGTTTATCTATATCAATGAAGCAGATCACATATAGACTTACATTCTATAATTCTATACCTATAGAAGAACTAGTGAAAAGGAAGGAATGAGTGGTACATGTTCATCAAATAAATATTTCTATTGATTAAAAACTATTAATCTGATATATAAAAATATATAAGCCTAGTTTTATTACATGTACCTTTCTGAATAAGAAAAACAGATTAAATACCGAATTGCATCTTTAAGATCAATTTATTATTGATGCAATTTGTGCAATTTATACAAGATTCTACTGTCATATTATTATTCATTATGGTGAGAATGTATCAAGAGTGACCTTTCAACAGTTTAAATAAAAAAATAAATTATGAATGTGAATATATAGGTAGGTAGGTAGGTAGGTAGGTAGGTAGGTAGGTAGGTAGGTTTGTTTCTTTTTTATCTTTAAGGTAGGTATATAGGTAGGTAAGTAGGTGTACTTATATCCGTAATTTAATAACAAATTTAAAAGAACTAAAGCCATCATTTCATTAATTTATTTCAGCTAAGTATTATAATTTCAGAAGGTTTTTTAATCCTTACTAAAACAGCTCAGCGTCAGTACTAGAAAGAGTTGACAATATTGGGGCGAATTCTGGACATTTTATTAAACATTCACTGCTTTAAATAGCACACGACGTTTGTTGTAATTTGCAAATTGAGTAGTTATCTAAACAATAAATAGGAAAGACAACCCAAACCTTAACCAAACATTATAAGTGTACTTTGGTCCTTTGTGTCCGTATATATAAAGTTTTAATTTGCAAATACATGTGGGAAATAGTATGTACTTCTTTTATAATTTCAACGTTCTCGTCTTCAAAGATATACCATTGAAAGGTCCAGTTCTCAACATAACATATATAACGGGATGTTACAATATACGACTCTATCTGCAAGTCGTTACAAGGGTACAAAGGAACAGAATGATATGTTTGTTCTTTGGAGCCATTATAACCCCTCTGGTCTCTGCACAAGCTTATACTTCAGTGTTGTATATATTTTGTACACATGTGTGAGGGGTGGCCAGGGGTAATGGAAGAGGGGGAGGGAAGTGAGGGGTTGTAGAAGGGGAGTAAAAATAGGGATAACCTTGACCGATTGTCGTCTTGGAGTAAGGGGAGGGAAGTAGCGGTAGGAAGGAATTGGTAGTATTGGGGTGGGAAGTAGGAGTTGAGGGTAGGGAAGTGCGAAATCCACCCCTCATATGGGATATGTTGTGAAATACTCTTTGGCTGTCTTGTTTTTTTCAAATTTCTCTCTAGGTCGTGTTATGTTCTGGAGAGTTTCGACGGGTTTTTTTTTTTTTTTTTTCGTCTATGCAAGAGGGTTGCTACCATGTTTTTCTAGTTTCCATATCAATGCAAATTTATAATCATATTATCGTAGAAAAATTAATTATTTCCTTTGTAGTGTGAATACCCACATAGAGTAGATCCCTCTAGAGTATAAAAACCTATACTAATGTATGTAATTTCATCTGTATATTAAATATTGTGTTATTAGGAAGACAATAAATAATGTAAGGGATTTTGGTAGTTGCATGACTACTTTTAATTTCGTGCTTATTTCTATAGTCATTTTTTTTTTCAACTGCATTAGAATGACTGCCCAATATGTAGTATTGTCCTGTGTAGAAAACGCAATAATTGAGTGCGATTTATATTTTACGAGGTATCATATTCTGTCAAATCATACTTTCAAATTAACAAAAAGATGATAAAAAGGATAATTATAGTACCGTAAGAGGTACGGTACAAAACCAAAAATTAAAGGAACCGTGATTTAATTACAAATATCTGTTCTTTAATGTTTAAATTATGATCAAATTTCAAAAAAAAATATTAAAATACATAAGGGTATGTTGGCTAGAGACAAAAATTTTGCTGCCTTTCATCGGGCCAATAGAGTAATTACAAGTTTTTGTTTCACAGATGAGAAGAGTCTACTACAATAGCCCTATGGTATGCCTTCTGAAACAATGGGTTTTTACCGTCACCATTAGGTTGATAGGCTATAGGACTCTTTATTATGTTGTGTCATCATTGTTGATCTCTTTGGCATCGCAGAAACATCATGGACGGTCATACATTTCTTTCGTATAGGACATCTATATTTTTGTTTTTAGAAATAATATTTATAAGCTTTAACTTTTTTAACATCAGATTTGATGACAATTAGGTATGTTTATGCCCCCGCTGCAGCAGAATGGCATTAAGTGTTACCCTTGTCTGTCTGTTCGTCCGTCCGTACGTCCTAAAATTAGTTTCTGTTCAGTTTGCGTCAACCAAATGGTGTGAAACTTATATACAATACTTATTAATACAACACTCAGATCAAGTTCGAATTTGGGTGGCGTCACTTTTACCGTTCTTGAGTTATGTCCCTTTATAACGTTATATATGTACGCGGGGCATCATCTGTGTCCCATGGACACATTCTCCATTTATTTCTTATACATTCGACAATAAAAGAGCGGTTTACGTTCTTGAAAGAATTTCCTCCTCTTTCGTCAGGACACTTGGAAATCCTTTAAAGATAAGACTAGAACCACTTTCCTTTGAGATTTTCACTTGTTGGTATAACATTTTCAGCCCACTCCTTTAACATAAACGTAGAATGCCCTCTGTAGGAAAATTGACTTTTATTCAATGTAAAATGCAGTGTATTAATCTCCTGATTTAAATAAAATTATCATAGCTCAACTTAGGTATTAAATGAAAATGATATAGGCCTTATGCTACTAAAAGTACCACAATTTTTATAAATGAAACTAATTCTTCCTAAAACATTGAAAAAGATTACCTATTTCGAAGTGAGACAATAATAGTTAAAACTTTTTTTTTTTTTTTTTTTCGTTCAAAGCAAAAAAGGATCAGACACAAGTAAAATATACTTATGAAGTCTTCTTTACAATACAATATATATAACAATACAAATTGAATGTGATCATGCATTATATGATATAAACAACATAAATATCACTTGTCTATACTGAAAAAATGAAATGGCATAAAGAAAGAACGACAGAGATTAGGATGATGATGATGGTAATGACGATGCTGTGCGTTTAACCTAATTACTTACAATGATACACATACATAGAAACAAAGAGTATTATAATACCAAATGAAATGCTGGAGAAAACAGATCTATAAAAAAATACTCACCTATGTAGTCAATCTTTAAAATGGTGAAAATAAGTAATCGGATCGCAAAAGTCATGCAAGATTCCATTGTCATATTTGTATTCATTATGGTGAGATTGTTTCAAGAGTGACGTTTCAACAGTTTAAATAAAAAAATAAATTATGAATGTGAATATATGTAGGTAGGTAGGTAGGTATGTTTTTTTTATCTTTAAGGTAGGTATATAGGTAGGTAAGTAGCTGTACTTATATCCGTAATTTAATAACAAATTTAAAAGAACTAAAGCCATCATTTCATTAATTTATTTCAGCTTAGTATTATAATTTCAGAAGGTTTTTTAATCCTCACTAAAACAGCTCAGCATCAGTACTAGAAAGCGTTGACAATATTGGGGCGTATTCTGGACATTTTATTAAACATTCACTGCTTTAAATAGCACATGACGTTTGTTGTAATTTGCAAATTGAGTAGTTATCTAAACAATAAATAGGAAAGACAACCAAAACCTTAACCAAACACTATAAGTGTACTTTGGTCATTTGTGTCCGTATATATAAAGTTTTACATATGCAAATACATGTGGGAAATAGTATACACCTATTGACTGGGTATGAGGGTAATAGCAAGTTTGTTGTCCCTGAGATACCAACTATTGCTCGAGGCGAAGCCGAGGGCAATAGTTAGTATCAAAGGGACAACAAACTTGCTATTACCCTCATAACCAGTCATTAAGTGTTTTATTATACCGAACAAAAAACTTTCTAAAAAACCACATACACCATTGCAGAAAAAACCAAATAGTCACATAGACATGCACAAGATGAACTATCAGGTTTTTTTTTCACCCGTGTGGTATTTGTCAATATTTTATTTACTGTAATCAAGACCAGGAATCCTTGTGTTAAAATTCCCGTGCATATGATAAACGCTAGCTAAAATATCTTACCGTACACCAAAGCAATCCCAGATTATGAAGATGACGACAGACCAAAACCATACATTTGTTATGTTTTAGTTCTTAAAATATGTCGCGTAGATTTTCTTTTTTAATTGCTTCTGGTAAGTATATTAATTTGAAATTAAGACAGATACATACAGATTATACCGTTTACGATATTTTAGAGTTTAACGTTGCCAAGCGCACAAATCCAAGCAGAATAGTCGATGACGTCATTGTTGTCCAATGAAAAATAAGTATGAAAAAGTACGGGAAATATGTTTATAAAACTATTGACCGGGGTAATAGTCTTTGAAACTATTGACTGGCAAATAGTCTGTGGAATGAAATAGCACAAATATTTCATTCTTTTTTATATAGAAAAAACATACTGAGGTATAATAATATATACTATTTTTATAATTTCAACGTTCTCCTCTTCAAAGATGATCAAAGATATACCATTGAAAGGTCCAGTTCTCAACATAACATATATAACGGGATATTACAATATACGACTCTATCTGCAAGTCGTTACAAGGGTACAAAGGAACAGAATGATATGTTTGTTCTTTGGAGCCATTATAACCCCTCTGGTCTCTGCACAAGCTTATACTTCAGTGTTGTATATATATATTGTACACTTGTGTGAAGGGTGGCCAGGGGTAATGGAAGAGAGGGAGGGAAGTGGGGGGAGGGGGGAAGGGGAGTAAAAATAGAGATATGCTGGGAAAATTCTTGACCTATTTTCGTCTTAGAGTAAGGGGAGGGAAGTAGCGGTAGGAAGGAATTGGTAGTATTGGGGTTGGAAGTGGGAGTTGGGGGTAGGGAAGTGCGAAATCCACCCCTCATATGGGATATGTTGTGAAATACTGTTTGGCTGTCTTCCTTTTTTCAAGGTTCTCTCTAAGTCGTGTTATGTTCTGGAGAGTTTCGACGGTTTTTGTTTTCGTCTATGCAAGAGGCTGATAGGCTATAGAACTCTTTATTATGTTGCGTCATCATTGTTGATCTCTTTGGCATCGCAGAAATATTATGGAAGGTAATACATTTCTTTCGTATAGGACATCTATATTTCTGTTTTCAGAAATAATATTTATAATAAGCTTTTATTTTTTTTACATCAGATCTGATGACAATTAGGTATGTTTATGCCCCCGCTGCAGCAGAGGGGCATTAAGTGTTATCCTTGTCTTTCTGTGCGTCCGTCCGTACGTCCTAAAATTAGTTTCTGTTCTGTAACTTCAGTTTGTCTCAACCAAATTATATACAATACTTATTACTACAACACTCAGATCAAGTTCGAATTTGGGTGGCGTCACTTTTACCGTTTTTGAGTTATGTCCCTTTATAACGTTATATGTAAGCGGGGGCATCATCTGTGTCCCATGGACACATTCTCCATTTATTTCTTATAAATTCGAAAACAAAAGAGGGGTTTACGTTCTTGAAAGCATTTCCTCCTCTTTCGTCAGGACACTTAGAAATCCTTTAAAAATAAGACTAGAACCACTTTCCTTTGAGATTTTCACTTGTTGGTATAACATCTTCAGCCCACTCCTTTAACATTAACGTAAATCGCCCCCTGTAGAAAAATTGACTTTTATTCAATGTAAAATGCAGTGTAATAATCTCCTGACTTAAATAAAATTACCATAGCTTAACTTAGGTATTAAATGAAAATGATATAGGCCTTATGCTACTAAAAGTACCATAATATTTATAAATGAAACTAATTCTTCCTAAAACATTGAAAAAGATTACCAATTTCGAGGTGAGACAATAATAGTTAAAACATTTTTTTTTTTTTTCGTTCAAAGCAAAAAGGATCAGACATAAGTAAAACATACTTATGAAGTCTTCTCTACAATACAATATATATAACAATACAAATTGAATGTGATCATGCATTATATAATGCAAGCAACATAAATATCACTTATCTATACTAAAAAAATGAAATGGCATAAAGAAAGAACGACAGAGATTAGGATGATGATGATTTACTTACAATGATACACATACATAGAAACAAAAAGTTTTATAATACCAAAATAAAATGCAGGGGAAAACAGATCTATAAAAAAATACTCACCTATGTAGTCAGTCTTCAAAATGGTGAAAATAAGTAATCGGATCGCAAAAGTCATGGCAAAAACTTTTAAAATAAGAAATAGCACCGTTCTTGATGTTGTACTATTGTCAGTAAATAAATCCTAAAAAAAAGATCACATGGCATCCATTGTTTTCTTGTAAACATAAGAACAAAAGTACACAAAATAGGTTACTAATTACAGTATATGTGAAAAAATTAACACTGACTCCTATGTATTACAGGACTGAAATCGAATACCGTTTGAATATTGATAATCATTTAACCGTTGATTTTCAATTTCAATAGCAAGGTACGTCACGGATTTTGTCTCGATCAAATCTGTCATGGGCTCAGGAGAGATTGTTCTTATCAAATGACTATTAATTAAGATTTAAATTGTTAAGATCCATAACAACAATTCTTTTTTAACACAAATGATCTTATGAATATTCATGAAAGAGTTCATACGTCCAATTTTTCACGTGTAGATTTAACATGACCAGAGAGACTTTTAATTTCTCATAGGACAAATATTGTTTAATCAATCTCAAAAAGTGTATGACTTCGTAAAATTAAATGAAAAAAGTATTCATTGAAAAATCTTATTCACTGTACAGAGAAGGCAACAAATATTTTCTTTCAATTGGTTTTTCTCTAATATAAATCGATATTTTCATCCGATATTATACTTCGTATTGAAAGGTTGGAACAAGCTTTGGCTAAACAGTATAGACTAAACACAAACATATTTGAAATCTAATTGAAAGGACTCTCAGTTAGATCTTTGTGAGGTTATAAAAACTTTTGTATTGATTTACTAATGGTACATGCACATTTTCAATACCTTTCCTGTGTTAACAAAACACTATAAGTCTTTAATTTGATATTGGATATGTGTGTTCAACTTGGTGTAAGGGGCAAAACTCTATATATTTAAAATATCTATGATGTAGTGATTTTTTTTTCTAATCGTGAAAATTAAAACTTAAATTAAGTGGGCGTGGATATAATTTTTGAAATCACGATGGCCACTAGTACTATAACCTATGAATCAAGACTTTCGTCAAAAACGTAGAAACCCGGGCATTTCTTTTGTGCTACAAAACATATTTCATTTGCTCTAAAAGAAAAACACTTTATTTGAGCCATTAAAACAGATTGATATTATAAATGATACAATAATACTTTTTACAAGTTTATATTATTTACTTGTATTTATTTCTTCTTTTTGCCAGCATTTTATGTTATCCCTCGTCAGCACGGAGAGGTGGCAGTAGGTGTGGAACAGGATAAGTTTCGTAACATTTTGGTTATAAGGTCTTCAACAAAAATCTACAGCTTTTAATGTTTGCATCATAAAACTTTGTGGGTCACCAATTTATGAGTACCCTCACGCAATCAATTAAATTCATTTCAAAGCCAACTACAACTAATAAATAAAAAGCGATTTCCCATACTAAAAGTATGTGAAAATATATTCCATCTAAATGTTGAGGTCGATGGCTTACTGACGCGAAGTTACAAAAAAAGCGTTCAGGTTTATATATATTATCAAACGGCGAAAGGGCAGCAACTCATGAGAAATATGATTAAAAAGAGGTAATTACAGCAATGCTTTATATCTGTAGTCTATGAAGTCGTAACGTGAACATCTGTTCATTTCGCCAATGAGCCAATGAAATAATGTTTGAATAAATTAATTAAAAACGGTATTATTTATATGATTTTACCTCTAAACAAGATTCAAGCTACATATAGTGATCAAATGTAGCAACCATTCATTTACTCATAATGGTCCCAGAGGTGCTTAAGACTTGAACTTACTAGAAACTTATTAATAAATAAATATCCCAAGAAATATCAAACTACCGTGACAATTTATGATGAAGTGTTTATCTAGAATCAGAAATCACGATATCAGATGGTCCGTGGAAAAGTAAAGAGAAAAATAAGGAAAGAAAAATACACTGTAAAACAAACAAACAAGTGAAAAAGAGTGTCGTGTAAACAATGCAGAGTTTTAGATTTTTAAATATATTGGCCTCCAGCATCACCGAAGAGAGATTTATTGTCGAAATACGCATCTGGTGCAGAAAAATAGGTACCCTTAATGTTATTTGTTTATTGTTTACGATTTAATAGAAAAATAAGGAAACGCGATAAAATTATCAATGAGACAACTATCCACCAGAGACCAAAGGACGTAAATGTACGCAACTAAAGGTCACCGTAAGCCTTCAACAATGAGAAAAACCTACCGTATAGAAAAAACATTGGGGTAAAATGCAAGCATTGTCTATTGTCATGAAAACCGTTATAGATAGAGAAGATCTGACACGTTTAGAACTGTTAAGGAAGAAATGAAGGAGAAAGTATCAATATAACTTTAAAAACTCATAAGTCGAATGAAAATGTCAAGATCAATATATTATCTGTTTCGACCAAAACTGTCAGAGGTTGCCTTATAAGAGCTATCAAGGACGTCGTTCGGTTTATCAAGGACTATGTTCCGTCACCTGCATTTGCATTAAATTGCATATTCTGTTCATTGAGTATGCTACAGTTCGTTAGGATTGAATTTGGTATATTTTATTTATTTTCTAGTTGACTTGACGTTTTTGGGAAATAGTAATTAGTATTTATTAAAATCGTTCAACATCGCAACGAGAACAACAGTAAATTTAAGAGTCAATTGTTTGTAATCTCTGAATACAAGTAAAAGGTGACAACAGACTCCTTCTAATCTTTATTACACTCTATCAATAAAAGTTTGAGGAGAGGATATTTACGATATTTGCATCTAACCATGACAAAAACACAAAAGAAAGTTAATGTATAAAGAATTATTTCATGACAAAAATATCCAAAATACAACATAGTTACATAAAATTACAAATAACATGTCTCTTGACGAAAAAATTAGATTTAACTGATTTACTCAGTCCGTTGACAATTTGTAACCACAAAACTTCCTATGATGTTCAATTATAGTCATTTCGTACCCTAACCATTTCGTACCCTGACCATTTCGTACCTCATGGAATATCTTTATATATATATATCATTTCGTATCTTATGGAAGATTTATAGGAATGCCATTTCGTAATTCATGGAATATTTATGTGTATGTTATTTCGTACCTTATGGAATAATTATATGTATCCCATTTCGTACCTCACAGAAGATTTATATGTGTGCCATTTCGTACCTCACGGAAGATTCACATGCGTATATATGCCATTTCGTACAATATTTCTCAAATTGAAAAAGCCATAGCAAGTTCTTTGATTGGTCACATATGGTGCAAATTCTTATGCAAACATTTTTATTCATGGCTATCTTCTTGAGTGAATATCCCATTCCACTTCATTTCACGACAAAACAATTGTTAATAACTATAAAACAGTCGCAGACAATAATTCCTTTGTTTGTTAGTTAGTAAGGATAAACCCTGCAAACAAACAAAATATAATTAAAACTATTAAAGTTTCCATGTATTGCTTAATTAAACCAATCATAGGTATTTAGAAATTTTCTACTGCTGGAGGCATTCTATTTATGTTATAATATAACTTTTTTTTTATTATACATTTTTGTGTTTTACAAAATCTCAAATACCGATGGTGGGGCAAAATTTCAATGATATACCAATATATATTATACGAAATAGTAAACATGTATTTAGTCTATGATGTACGAAATGGTTAGTGCAGTTGGCCCATAGGGTACGAGATGGTTTTGATCATGGGTACGAAATGGTAAATGTTGGGTACGAAATGGTAATTTTGGCTACGAAATGGCAGAGGTACGAAATGGTCAAGGTACGAAATGACTTGCTACCTTCAATTCAAAGTTGTGTACTCTTCGGTATATCGATGGATAGATCAGGCGGTATACAAGTTACATATTTAAATGAATAACAATAAAAAACTTATATGATTCACAAGGAATATAATCAGTTTCATTTCCAGCAACAATTCTATCTTTTGTCGCTAGGACGATATGTTTAAGTGTGAATAATTCATTGAAATCACAGATGCTTCCTTGGTATTCCTTGTATCGCTATCAGACGAATAACGAAAGGTAACATTCGTTATACAACGCACAAACAGGTTATCTTCATTCAACGATATCGGAATTACTAAAATATTTAAACACAAAATAAGAAAAAATAAACGATATCTTATATTGGTTTTTTTATTTGAAAAAAGAAAACGTTTGAACAATTTATGCTTGAAAAACATCGAAAGAAGATAGCAAAAGCAATCTTAAGCTTGCTCCTCTATCTTAAGGGCATACGATACAGTTTTGATCCCGCAATGATTTTTTACCAAAATTTGCATACAAGCTATTTTTCACCTAGTCAATTCAAATATGTAATAAAAAAATATACCTGCAGGTGCTTCTTTAAGAGATAAATGGGGACGAAATTTTAGACATTTACTCAAAATTTCGGTTTTTTTGGACATTTCTATCCTTTGGATAGACATACATAACTTTTTTTGTTTCAAAAGATAAACAAAAGCGGATTTTTGTAAAAACATTTGGAAAATCTTCTTTACATACGTATGCTCTACATTTGTATAACAATTCTTTGGAAATAATTAATTTTTATCAAAGTTTCATGATTTAAAAAAAAAAAACAGCATTTTTTTTGCTGTATTTTTATCTAATTTAAAAAAAAAATCATCGGTGACTTTTTCATAAAAATTGGTACAAATAATCTTTATACGTAATCACACCTAATGTCATTTTAAAAAAGAGGGGTCCATGAACTCGTTTACAAGTTAAATCAGTCTGAATGATAAAAATCAGTCGACAAATTCATCTTTTCCTGATATGTCACAGTTTGACGTCGCGAAAATAGCGCAAATAACATTTTACGTTAGCAACGTCATTACCTCCCCTGTAACTGTATCGTATATACATAGGATAAGAAAAAAAAGCAAATGTTGTCTCATTTTGGTGTAATTCTAACTTAGAATTGACGAGTAGTTTCAGACTAGAAAGGGTCGATTTGTTGAAGTATACTTAGGTATCAAATTTTGTGTTGCAAAAAAAGGGGGTGGGGGTTATTCTCTGGACAATCATTTTCGTCAACTAAAATCATGAAACAAACTGATTTTTTTAATGATATACAGAAACAAGATATTTTTTTTTATAAATCAATACGTTTTTAACTAATTTACAAAAGAAACAAACTGTAATTTCTTTTTTACTGTCCTTCTGAAAGCAATTTTTTGTTTCCAATATATCTACCAATTATTGTTATTTCAAACCATGCTCCAACAACAGATGGATGGTCGGTGTCTAATAAAAGTAGAGAAAGTACCAGTTGGGCGTGAATCGTTTTCATTTCAAATCTGGAGATAGCTACCAGTAGAATTTTTCTTCCTGAACAGCCTAAATATTTTAAGGAATAGGATATAGGATTGTTTTTGCAAGATTGAATGCCATTAGTGGATTGGAACATATATAAGGTTCTTGTCTAACCCCAAGACATCACCAGATTCAAATATATCTATAAATATGAGTTCTCTAACCAAAGCCATAACCGACAGTAAAATGTGGAAAATGAAAACAGGCTCTACACGACAAAGAATAAAATGCTATTTTTACTGATAGAGACATCACATTCACTGAAAAAATAAAACAGCACAACATACAACACTGAAAACTAAAGTAAAAAAAAAAAAACAGAAGTATATTCATGAAAAAAATAGGGGTGAACGCAATTGTTCCGTGAGGGTAAGCAGTTTCTGTTCCATTATAGTAGCCCCCGTCGTGCAGCTCGTTGCAAGCAAAAGTTTGGTGATGAGTCTCATATATAAAGCATTTTTGATATATAATAGACGGGCTTAGTTAGATTTTGCATCCAAAACATCATGACAAATTAAAAGTAAATTAAAACAAATTCGGAGGACAATATACGTTTACCTTCTACAGATTTTTTTTTTTGTTTTTTTTTTTTTTTTTTTTTGTGAAGTTTGTCCTTCGTATTCATATTTTTTGATGTTATAAAATTGCCGAATTTTTTCACAACTGCGAATTGACCCCTTTGAGTACTTTAAAGTTGGTACATTATCATATCACATTGTACAGCATAATGTTGCTACATCCTCATCTTTTCTTTAATTTGTTGATCTATTGGACCACAGTCCCAGGGTCGGGGGAGGATTGGGCGCCCACTGACATGTTTAACCCCGCCACATTCTGTTTGTGCCTGTCCCAAGTTAGAAGCCTGTAATTAAGACAATCCAGAGGTTGTAGTTTGTTGCTGTATATCCTATTTGCTTTTCGTTTATTGTTTTGTACATAAATCAGGCCGTTAGTTTTCTCGTTTGAATTGTTTTACATTTGTCATTTCGGAGCCTTTTATAGCTAGCTATACTGTATGGGATTGTTCATTGTTGAAGGCCATATGGTGACATATAGCAGCTAACTTCTACATCATTTTGTCTCTGGTGGAGAGTTGTATCATTGGCGATCATACCACGTCTTCTTATTTTAACATGATCTATGACAAATGTGAAGATACCAGCTTTAACAGTGTCAGCTTCCTGTTTCTCCAATATAATAGCATACCCTCTGCTGCCATCGATTCCTTGGCCTCGCCTGAATTCTTCAGGCTATTTAAGTTACAGTGAAAACCGGAAAATCACACTCTGTTAATATGCTCACCAAGAGTATAAAAAGAAAGTGATCATTTTCTACTTTCAGCTAGGGTTGTACTGTGATCCATAGCCCTTAAGCTTTTATTTGATATCAACACGATACTTTTCCATTATAACCTGTTCTAATTTGCTAATATATACCCAATTAACAATGTTCTTACCTATACGTTTTTTTTTATCACAAAGTGTTCATTAAATAAAACAAATAGTAGTCCGATTTCTACAGAAGCCCTAAAATTAAAAAAAAAGAGCTCAGAATCTTGTCCTTCCTTTTTTCTGCATGCAGATTGGAAGAGGGGAGTTTTTGGTTAAAAATGAATACTTCTGTTTAATAACGTGGATACACAAGAGACATGTATGTATCTTCCAGCCGCTCGAAAACTTTCTAAACCATTGGGAATAGCATTTCAAGAGAGATTTTGGAATTCTTATATAAGTTTATAACAATTTCCTAAGTCAAAAAATGATACATAAAGAAATCCAATAAAAAATGAAAACTCACAGGATAGTTTGTTCAAAATCAATCTTATTACTAATACTATAAACCAGATCATATAAAAATAAGGAGACATAGTATGATTGCCAATGAAACAACTATCCACCAAAGTTCAAATAAAATGGATATTAGCAATATTAGGCCATCGTACGGCCTACAACATTGAGAAAAACTCATACCGTATACCCGGCTATAATAGGCCCCGATATGAAAAATATGAAACAAATCAATGTAGAAAACTAACGGCCTAATTTATAACCAAAAAAATTACGAAAATAGAATATGACTGACATGAACCAACGACAACCACTAGACCACAAGCACATATAATGGGTGGTAGGGTTAAACATGTTTGAAGGGCCAACCCTCCCCTAGCCTGGGACAGTGGTGTAACGGCACAACACAAAAAGAATAATCAACATTTCTCATTGATTTCAGTCCAAAATAATGCAACAATTGAAACTTCATGACTGTATGAATGCTAAATGACAACATCATGTTGAAATATCCTATTGTTGCAATTTATGGACTGCAATTTGACACCAACATAATTTTTCCTTAAAAAGTTTATTTGATATGATTTCTAAAGTTGATTTGATATGCTGACTAAAGTTGATTTGGTATGATAACTAAAGTTGATTTGAAATGATTACTTACAACAAATGAGACTAATTTTGATTGTAATTGGTATAGTTCTTGGCCACCATTGCTTTTTTCGTTAATTTTGTCACTTTCAAACTTTTATGAGGGCGGATTCAATATACCGTTATTTACTCATGAATCAGATCGTACTGGTTACCGGAACGTTAGATACACCATACCTCATATCTGAAGAACAGGCAATATATTCCCTCAATTTTAGAATTTATTCATACATTTTTGTTTTATTCAAAATTATCAGTCAAAAAGTGTTCTACAAGGATCATCAACTTTCATTCAATTAAAAAAATATATTCTACATAGTTTGATTTTTATACCTATGCGAAGGACCTATTTTGTTTTAAATAGGTACTACTTTCCATTCTTTTTGACCGAGTTCAAGTTAGTAGTGTTACATCTTACATAGTCTACCCGAATTATTTGCCATATACATAAGTTATTTCCTGCTAAGTTATTTTACATATATCTCGATGTGCTCCGTAGTTGTCTAAGTGTTTGTATTGTTTTTGCACGCTTCAATGTGATTGTCGGGATAAATTATGACAGTTCATGTTTGATTTCTTTGCCAGATTTATTTTATTGATATTACTGCATGGCTTTGTTCTTCAATTCACAGTTGTGGCGTGAACGTTAGTTTGCAAAGAATTCCGCTCAAACCGGTCCTAGGAGCCGTTTTAAACTTGTAGTGAGGTGAGATTTTTTGGCTCCGTGTTGAAGGCCTCATTGTGACTTTGAGAAGAAGAACAGCAATAAAAGCGCTGTTCATTTGCTTTTGTGTTTATTGCTGTGCACATACTGTCATTCTGTCATGGATGGATACCCTATATCCTTTCAATTTCTAAGTGAAATTTCACATGCTTTTCAGTTATAGGAATGAAACCACTAAGTCATATCCCCGTTGCTTTCTATGTTAAATTCTACAATTTCAAGCATTCAAGTCTTTTCTCAACAAACGTATTCAGTATCCTGCGTGTGCTGAAACTTTGAATATACCTTTAATTGCATACAAGATTGCACTTGCTCCCGAAAGTTTGGTAGCACAAATATAGGTACTTCTGATCTGAGCAACAGTAAAAAATTCCACACCTTTTTCAATTTCATTTTGTTTATTTTGTGTTTTTTTTTTTTTTTTTTTTAATCTTTTGCAATGGTTCTACAGTGATCCCAAGTCCTTAAGCTTTCTTTTAATACTAAATTACCCAAGTGTTTTACTTTTTTTAAAAGGGATCAGCTATCTGCAAAGACTATTTTGTTGATACATCTTATATGTATTACTTTCTTGTTTTGCTGAACGAATCCGAATTAGTGGTTCTATCTATATCTTATGCATGAAATTTGTTCGTTATTCATTTTTAATGTATTTTCAAAACGTTTGGCATTTTTATTTGTCAGCTAAATGCCAATCGATTTAATGTAAAAAGAGAAAAAAAACGAAGACACCATAAATAATCTACTAACATCAACGCAAATCTCTCCCTCTATATATATATATATCTAAAATCTAATTACAAGTGTGAAAGGACTGTTTGATTAAAGACTACCTAATAAGGTGTATATTATAAGACAGAACTATAAGCAATGGGTTCTAGAAATGGTCAATTTGCTATCAAATAAAAACAAAGATATCTATTGATATATCTGCATTTCCATTTCTGTTAATTTAGCATCATGAATATGAAAATATGAAAATTGCATGCATTGAATAATATTTGCTAAACCACACATACGGTTGTGATACATACCAAACGAAACTGATCCGTATCAAATGGCGAAACCTATTATAAACACTGCCTCGTAAACACAAGCCTAGGCATTTTCAATAATCTTTTGAAAGTTCTCTGGTGCTTCCGCAAATAAATGGCCGCAGTAATTGTTGATGTCAAACACATGTTTTAATGATTCGCTGTTAAGAAGACTATATGAAATACCCAAGATTTCCATGATAGAACGACATAGACATGTTCATGAACTTTGAAAAGTAGCGCACGAGAGTGCATGCTTTCGGCGATTGATACCCTTTAACGTTGGACAACTGCTCAGTCATCTGAACAAGATTTGGCAGTCACGTTTTTGTTACTAGAGCTATTGGTGTTGATGGAGGTTTTACATAATGCCCAACATTGAGGAAGTAATGAAATTAGGAAAGACAATCATGGCATTAGCTATATGTGGAAACAAAAGACTTAATTAAATAGCGTCTACGTGTACGGTAGTAATGGCACTAACTATTTTCCACCAGCGATTCAGCTTCGCCTTCAGGACTAAGAAGCAGAATTAGCCCTCAATTTAAGTGTGATCTAAGCTGCAATATAAACGCTTTCGTATTTCAATTCCCCCAAGGGTGACTTGGGGGATTTAAATATGGTCACTCTTGGTATTTTCTTCGACCAGCAGCTAAAGTAGGGTGTCCGTAAATGTGTAAATGCGCAGCCACGTCCGGTCAGAATTGGGACGTTAAATTCAATGCCTCGTGTATAGAAAGTGCGACGTCTCTGCACATAAAGAACCTTTTGAGTGATCAGTCATTGACCTGTTGATAGACAAAATTTCTGTCTTTATCCATTTGTCAGTTTGGGTTAAAGTCTTATTTTGTGTAGACCCAAATGATGGTATCAAACACTCGATTACGCCAGTACATTCTGTTCTTTGGAGATATTTGATAACCCTTACTTTTAACAACTTTATGCTATGGTTATATCAACTGGACATTAAGCAACCAACAATCAATCATAAAAAATAAAATAACAAAAATACTGAACTCCAAGGAAAATTCAAATCGGAAAGTCCCTTATCAAATGGCAAAATCAAAAGCTCAAAAACATCAGACGAATGGAAAACAACTGTCACATTCCTGACTTGCAATTGTTACAGGCATTTCCTTATGTCGAAAATGGTGGATTAAACCTGATTTTATAGCTAGCTAAACCTCTCACTTGTATGACAGTCGCAAAATGGTTATCTACTACACAAATGGGTAAACTCAATTTGTCAATTATTAAAACAGTCAAAATGTCAAATATTCTTTCACTTAGACTTTTTGTTTGCATATTATAAGTGTGTTTCTTACTTTGAGGAACATAAGGGCCTAAATGAAACGTCTATCTTTTATTTCGATCCCCGTGTTGTGGCAAGTTGTAATGGCATTCAATAAAAAGTACAAAAAAATACCAATAACTCCAATTTCCGCAATGGCGAAGCAATTAACCAAAATCGGGAGATTATAATTTGCACACACGATGTTTAGACCTTTGAACGAAATAGATATATCATGAGCTAAAACTGACTTTTAATTCTTAAAACGATCGCATTTTTAATGTGATCATTTGAATAAATAAAACGTCCCATAAAGATTAGTCCACAAAAAAGCATCTCAATTACCGGTCTATAAAATTTTCAAACGACAAAATCACAGCTATAGATAGAATATTGCTTAAAAACTCCTTTTTTCGATATAGCTTTATTTTAATATTTGGAAAGAAGACTTTTTGTCACTCATTCACCAAGGAGGTGCTGACTTAATTATCGATAGAAGATACAACTCGTGGTTAATTGTAATAAGTTAAACAATCATCACCTCAATAAAAATCATAACTCTGACATATATCAGATATCAAATATCACCACAAGAGCAAATATTAATTAAAATCAAAACCCTTCTGACCACATGCACACCTACAATATATGTACAAACAGAAAGCAAAGTGAAAACTTCCTAGCATTCAAACTGTGGGAGGAGTTCGCTATGCACCTCTTATGCAAGTAAATATTCCAAAACATTTTGATTATTAATAGAAGTCAAATTATAATTTTAATAAATGTCAGACTAAAACCACTTTTCCAGTTTTAGGGATAATAAACTTGGGTGGACGTGATATACATTATTTAAATTTAATTTCTCAATCATCAAAAGATAACAACAAACTCATTTTTGGTTTAGATAAACTGGTCTATGAGCAAGACGATTAGAACAGCTTGTAAATCGTGTAACGTTGCCTATTTAAATGTTATTATCAAAGATGTTTATCTAAATGTAATTAATGAAGAAAGATTTGATTTCTTGAATATGATATAAAGATCTGACATGACATTTTATAGATTGATAACAATTATGATACAAGCATGAAACAAATATTCACAGGAAAATATGTGTAATATGATTCGGGTATGACAACGGCACAAACCTTATCTTACTTCTGACATTGGCGCAACGGGGTTAGGAAAATCGATATGAAATTTGAATGTCACAATGATAATAATCTCTTATGCCAAGAAAAGGGCTCATATTTGACTCTTAAAACACTGCTGAAACTTCTATAAAGTCTAGCGGTATATTGACAGTCTACTAATGTGATACTTTGTGTGTATAAATATAAGGGGATGAGACAACTACTCACCAAAGACAAAACGACGAGGATGTAAACAACTATAAAAAAGGTCATCTTACGACCTTTAAAAATAAGCAAAACCATTACGAACATGGTTGATTTATCAATTAGATCTTCCCACCTTTCCATGGAAATCCCTGTTGATTTAGTTCTGATTATTAGGTGGCATTAGTTCTGATTATTACGTCGTTCCTCTTTTAGGTTTAGGGTTTGTTTTGATCATTATTAGTTTTAGGTCTTTCCACTTTTTCTGTGGAAAGATCTTTTGATTTTGTTCTGAGTATTATTTTTTTTCTTCCGCCAATTTGTTTTCTGTTTTTTTATGTTTGGTTGTTTCGCAAGATGTCGCTTATCTATTTGGTATATGATATCGAACAGTTTATACGCCTTTGAAACTGACACACGTTACTTTGTAAGAGTTATTTTTCCAAATACTGTTTTTCTTGTGCTCACTTCCTTCACAAACTTAAAAGATTACAGCAAAATTATTTTACCAAATTGTTCATAATAGCCTCAGGATGTTGAGCATTATTTTGATCGAAGACATCTGGAGATGCCATACGAGAGTTCTTTCTCTTTATATATTCGATATGAGTAAAATGGATATGGTACCTCAAAAACCATAATCGATAGAGAACTAGGGTTTTTAATTTGAGGTCCTATGTCGAGCGAAAAGAAAACGAGGTCAATGTCATGTTCTATTTTTTTTTTTTTTTTTTTACCTTTGCTTGTGCATGCTTCTCCTGAAACTGAAATATATAGACAAACTATTTCTACGCAATTTTTAGTTGCGACATGTCGTAACAGGACATATATTTTCGAAGCGGTACGGAGATTTTCTAGGAGTTTTCTGACTTGGAATGTTGAAAATAAGATATTTGGTAATACAATGGAAGAATATAAGAGTTATTTTCCCTTCTGTATTTGACTAGTGATATTTTTCGGAATCAGCACATGTACAACGTAAGCTATCATCTGACACCGGAAATAGTGTTTTGACATGTTTAAAAGCAGATTTTAATATTTTCATATCACAATATTTGCATTTGGTTTGGAAAGACCTTTATTTGTTTTCTGAACAATTAGTTTTTAATTTTAAATTGACGTTGAAATAGCCTTCGATAACTACGGGTGCTCTTAGGTTGGTACTTTGTGTTTTTGTTTGTTTCTTTATTTAGTTTTTAGTGTGTTTTGTGCCGTTCAATCAAGACGTTTCCAACTGATTTTATATTTTGTTTTTATGTTGTAAAGCTACTCACCACTGTCTCAAGTGAGGAGTATGGAAACCGTAACTCCGCAATATCATGTATGTGTCTTTCTCAAATCAGAAGCCTGGCATTCAGTTGTTGTCTTTGGTTGTTGTCTGTCATATTTGTAACATTTGTACTATCTTTTATTTTCTGCTTGGTCCTAATTTTTTCACCGGGACATACACGATTCAAAAGATGAATTTATCATAAATAATCAATTATAAATACATTACTTGTATTTTCATTTTTTTTATGACACTTTTGTGACAGTTGATTTTGGAGGTTTCCAGAACATTCACTTTACTCGACGTATGTTATGCGTTTGTGGGCATGTTATTCACCTTCATCCTGTTTTCTGCATAATTTGTTCAGAAATAGAACAACATGTGTCTGAGACGACTTATATAATTAGATCTGAGATTTCAATTCTTAAGTTGTTTTGTGCCCAAATTTTGAACAAGATATCCAAATGACATTTAGGATATCTATAGTAAAAAATCATGCAACATGAACCATGCTAAGAAAGATTAATATACTTGAAGGGATTTTTTTGCTGCAAATGAAATATGTTTGTCGGAATTGACGCATTTTAGAATGTCATTTAAAAACAATTCCAAACAGGTAAACCATCCATAATGGAACATATGAAAGTGTTTTCTTATATATTTTCCCTTGATTTTATACAAATGTTAACCATTGACATTTTAATGTTTTTAAATTTTCAATCGATCGTTCATTTTACGGATGTGGGTAGTTTTTTGTTTTTTGATTGATTGTTGTCAAGCGTCTAATGGCAAATATGCCATGCTTATGCCGAAGGAGCAAAATAAGCAGTTAATACAATAAGTAATTATTTGCAAGGTGTGTTCGACCGGATTGAAGTGTAGAAAATTAGTGCATGCTGTATATGGGCTACCTTAGATTGATAGTAAACGTATAAATCTTGGTAGGAATAAATGAAAGTTAAGAAAACAAATATTGTTTTTAGTAATAGAGTATCTTATACAAATGTATTAAAACAGTCATGTATTCTTATGTGGCGATTGGTTCTAATTTTTTAATGTTCCATTAAAAATTGTGCGACAGATATATTAGTTAAATAAATATGTATAAATGAATTGTCCTCTAATTTAGAGCTTAAGTGATCGTCCAGGGTAGTCCTTTTGTCATTGTACAATGTCGCATGGTTGAATTAAGTTGTCTGTTTATGGTTTTCGCTTCTTGATTTAAAAAAGGGTTGGTGCAATGATATATAAAAAAAATTTTCAACATTTCCATTTTCATTGTGCAGGAATACAATTGTTCATAATCTGTTTTCAAATAGTTTTAAAGTGCGATGGTATTACGTTGGCGTGTTATAAAGTGTTAAATTTCTCAATCGCAGTTGGTAGAATATGAAAAAAGTTTATATGTTTAAAATTTATAAATTATAAATTATACAGAGATTTGTGAAAGGAGAGATTAGTTGAGGTCCTTTCAATGTAAAATTGGGATTTTTTAACAAAAATTTCAGAACAAATTATATCTTATTGTTGTTGCATAATGACAAAGATAATATTAATATACATGATCGATGCCTGTTCATGATAAATATCTAAGACCATAAAGATTTAATCTGACGCTCTGTTTAAACTTGAAAAATAAACAAAATGCCATTAAAGAGTTATTTTACGGGTTTGTGTATAATCTAACTGATTACATCATTTCCTCTAAAAGATTTCTTTACAGTTTGTTAAATGTACATATCTTGTTATTCGTATGTATTGTGTGCCTTACAAATATACATCTGAAAGAATAATGAAGAGATTTATTGTGGAAATATAATATCATCTGCAGGATTAATAAAAGGTTGTTTTTCTACATGTTTACGGAGTGTAGAAATTTTCCATAATATTTTTCTTTTAAGCAAATAAGACTCTTTCATGAGAGTTATAAATAAAGTACTGTTGTTAATCACTGCGTATTTTTTTTTTATTTTTTTTTTTTAAGAGGGGGGAGAGGGAGGGGAGCAAGGGAGAATTCACATTTTATATTTGAAGAAATGCTCGATTTTTTCTTTTTCTTTTTTTTTTCTTTTTCCACCTATCCGTGGAAATACCTTTTGATTTTGTTATGATTATTTTTTTCCGCAAAATTTGTTTCTTGCGTGCATTTTTTTTTTTTTTGTTTTGTTTTGTTTTTTTTTTTTTTTTTTTGAACTATGTCGCTTAGATACTTGGTATATGATATCGTACAATGCATTTAAGGAATAACTGTACTGTAGTTGAAGAGTTGCCACCGTCAATTGGCGATTTGACGGTCGCAAATGCAGTTTTACTGGCGACGCGTAGCGGAGACAGTAAAACGGATATTTGCGACCGTCAAATCAAAATTGACGGTGGCAACTCTTCAACTACAGTACTGTTATTCCGATTCTAATGCATTACAAAAAGAAATAATACGTTAGAGCTTGAAAAAATGTATAAATTTGAAATTTAATAAAATTCCGCGAAACTTCATGAATGATTTTGGCGCAAAGACGTCATGGCTAAACATGACGTCATACAAATGAAAACTTACAAACTGAAGGTTATTTCGTTACTTCTACCAGTCGGAAAGCTGACCCCGGTTTGACCCACTTCTTAAAGCAACAATGGAAGTCATGTGATTACCATATATGGGATTTTTACCAAAAAGTGAAGCCCGTTTTTGAATTTGTAGTTTTTGCATGAATTAAAACTTATTTGCTTTTAAGTGAACATTCTTGAGTATATAAGAAATATATTGATCCACTCAATTATGAATTAAACTAATTTTTTTCTCTCAAAATGTGTCTTCAAAGTCTAGGTGTTGACAAAAAAAATCGGTCACTTGAAATTAAAATCGTAATTTTCTTTCTTAACTTCTCGGGAAGCTATGCTGAATTTAAATTATGTTATGTAACATAACTTTGACTATGATATGTCAAATTTGTGCCACTTAATACGCTGTAATACGCAAATGTGCCACTTCGATGTGTCGATATTTCTGACGAAGCGGGGCCGATAGTAATTTACGAGTTACGTCCCTTTGTTTGACACACTCATGATCAAAATTATTATATTAAGCACCATATGCTGTTATTTACATGAGGATATTATTAAAATAATTTTATTGAATATATTTTGATACTAAAGACATGTGCAAAAAAATTAGCGAAACACATTTTATCACTTTTCAGAACTCAGTCTCAGTGAAATACTCAAATAGGCCCTATGTCAGTATGTCACTATGTGCCATAATATTATTATTCCAAGAGTTAATTTAATATTTATATTTTGGTAAGTATTTATACTTCTGTAACCAAATTATTTCAACACAGAAATAAATTTCTACTTTAATCATACAAGGGATAGCCCAAATATTCATGAACAATGGATCAAGACAGGATTAAAATGATCAAATACAGGAACTCCTTTTCATTACTGATACCTGATCCTACCTTTTTCATTTAAACTTAAACCATTAAATAAACGAGACCATAACGAAAGTATTCTGAATGTAAATTCTTCATTATTTGAAATAAAAGGAAATTAGTTTGCAATTCTTGTATGAACAAACTAAATATAACAATAAATTTTGTCTCACTGATTCTATGCAGATTCTAATGAATGGACTCAAATTATAAAAAAGCACTAAACCAATAAATAAATGGTTCTAATCATGAACTTGACAATAGATAAGAACGAAAAGACTGGGTCTAATATTTTCTTCTTCTATTTAATTTTTTAACAATTATGCATTTTATATATATATAAAAGTATTTCAGAGCAGATTCTGAGTGCTAAGTCAACAATATTATGTTTTAGATCACAAGTCATAAGTAAGTCACACTTCATGTCAGTATGAACATGCTTTGAATATTAAAGAGTGATTAAAATGCTAGTCTGAAAGAGATTGTTTTAAGTTCATATTTAGGACAAGACTTTTCATCTACCTTTGGCAGTTTTGCAGGATTACTTCATCACAAATTTTTTATAATATTATAAACAATGAATGAGTTTTGGTTAAGGTTGTGTAAAGACAGTATACGATTCCCTTACCTTGTTTTAGTTAAGTCAAACAATTCACTGACTTAAAGAGAATAATTAATCCAGTCAAATATTCACAGCTGAACTCGCCATTGCTTTTTCAAACAAACACACTAAATGTGTGTACATTGTGTAAAGATGCAAGTTGACATCGATGTGTAGGATAAAAAACTACAATGTCAAAAATGTCTTTCGTTTGGAATTTAGTTCGAACGGGGTTTCCTAAGGGGTGATAGAACGTTAGACTTGATTTTTGTTTTAACTTTGAGATACTTATTATTAATTTTTTATATAGTTTGTATATTCTTTGTTTATCTGGAAAAAAAAGAAGAAAAAAATAACAGACAATTTCGCATAATTCTTAAACGACGATCAAAGGCATTACGTTATTTTTAAAAGACAGACAATTTATAACATGTTTAAGTATTATTTTCTTTGATAATAAGAACCATGCTTGAAAAATCGAAAGAAATCTATTTCTGACCCTAATGGCAAGTAAGAAACAGAAAAAGAAAAATTCCAAATTGGCGCCAAATTATTTTTCCGCGAAATTAACGCAATTTCAGAATGGCGGGTTTTAATATCAGTCCCATTGTTGTCTTAAGAAAGTAGCAACAACGGTCGTTTCTAAGGGCTTGCTTTCCGACTGTACGATTCAAATTTGGATAAAATCACATCAAAACGGCGATTTTGAGGTAGGTGTTGTTTTATTTTCGATAATATTGTAGTAATCGAACATTTGTTAATCCATGAATTCAAAATGGCGGGTCCCTCCTTAGTTACGACTGGTCAACTGTGGATTTGACGGTAACTTTTAGCCAATGAAAAAAAATGTTACATAAAAATTGCATTAGAATCGCTTTTAAGTCGACTCAGCTAAATTGAACAATTTTCTTCGTAAGAATTATCTCCCTTTTACAGTTTATCTTGTGTGTGCATCTCCTCCATAACAAAAAAGATATCAACAAAATCCTTTTTTCTTAATAGTTCGTTACATCCTCTGCAAGCTTCGGTCAATTTGGAGCGAAGCTATTCGATGATATCTAATAGCAGTTATCTGCCGTCACTACCCGTCACTATTTGAAATCCTTAGGTCATGACTTGGAAAATGAAGTAAAGGCCACGATCATGTTCTAAATTTTGTCTTTTGCTAGTGTGTGCATCTTATCTCAAACTACAAAAGCTAAAAAGGAAAGAACGCGTGCATAATGTTTCGGAAGTTTGGACGATATATTTTTTGGAATCAGTGAAAAGAACGCTGTATCATATGAGACTGAAAGGGATCATTTTCCATAATCGGATGTAACAAATTATCTCCGTTATTTCAGACAAAAGTATAAAGAAACCATATATTATTGCAATCAGAATGAAGTAACCTATGATTTGACAACACAGTTAAATTAAGAGAACCGGAAGTGGTTTCTTCTTGATGATTTAGAAATTCAAAGGTGAAAAGGCCTTCAATTTTTCTCTGGAAAATTGTTTTTAATCTGTATCTTCTTGTTATGGTATTGCTTTATATAAAGTCTTCGTGAACTGTTCATCATTCCGCTGCATGCAATCGAAGTTAAATGCATTTGTAGGACGGCCTATCTTTATCTTGTTTTAGCTTCATTATAGGGTATAATTTTTGATTATTTTGGGGTATTTTTGTTATCTTTTATACCGTTTTTTTAGTGACAGTGTTCTATGATTTTACCCTCCGGTTTTTATTGTATGTTCTCTAATATACCTTTTTAGTCCACCGATTGAGATTAAAAGAGGAGGATTGATATATCAAACAATATTTTAACACCGCCACATATCCATATGCTGATTACCAGAGAGGAATTCGTCAGTGGTTGTCTTATTTCATATCTTAATACTTCGTATTACAATACAAAATCAGAAGTAGCGATCAGGAATAGAAACAACACATTGTCCGAAGGAAAAACGATAAAAAGGCAAACAGCGGTCCATAAGAAATTAAAGATTGAACAATTTATAGGTAAAGCCAAGTAGTTCATTGTTTGATCATCTGTCTTTACGAAATAGTTAATGTACATTGGTATTTTATCTCTATTGAGAAGTAAAACAAACAATTTAACATTCAAACATAATGTGTGATGTAAGTTTTACGCTCTCTCTCTCTCTCTCTCTCTCTCTCTCTCTCTCTCTCTCTCTCTCTCTCTCTCTCTCTCTCTCTCTCTCTTGACACATTCATCATCAATATTGAATACGAAGGAAATCATGATAGGAAATGCAAGCTCTGGAATATTGTTTCAACTTTTATACTCCATATGCATACGTTGATAGAATAATGCTATACAAAAATGGAAAGTTAAAACAATAATCACTTGTGTTGTAGAGTTTTGTTCTTAAGCGATCATATTGTCAATTGCTAGATGTGAGTCAAGAAAAGAGCACAGTTGGTTCCCATTGGAATGCGAATTGTTTGTTGGAAAAAACACCAGTGCTCTACACGTAACAGATATGTTGTCAATCAAGAAATAAAGCATCTTGATAATGTCAGTTTCATTTAATTGAATCAGAACCAGCTGTTTTACGTGTTTGATTTATTCTTCACTAAAATGATACATTTGTATCTACGTTGGCCATTCTTTTTTATGAAACAAATTATGAATTTCAATTTGTCTGTTCGTTTGGAATGGGAATTACAAGGGTTATACTGTTGCAAGAGGAAAGAGACTAAGATTGTATGAGCTCTAATAGATATTTGGATTTTTTTAGTATCCACCTCTGATTCACATCGCTCTTAGAGTAGGTCGTTTCACAATAAATCTATAGCCCGGATTTCATGGCACTTGCAATATAATGTTGTTTGTGAGGACACTTAAGTAGTTAGGATGTCCAATAAGGTGAAGGAAGATCCAGTTTTTCATATTTGGTTGGAATTTCAGAGTAACATATAACAGACCTATGATTATTCAAGACTTCATCTTTGGTAAGTATCGTGGTGGTATATGTTTTAGTTTTCCATATTGGCGACTTTACGTCTAAACCTCCTGTCTGCACCTGTGCTAGTTCCTATTCATATATAAACCGGTTAACAGTTTAAAAAACTGTAACAATTGGTTTGGAATTGGTATAAGAGATGATAGACTTAGACTTATCTTTAGAGTAGGACGGTGTTTTCGATTAAACGTATTGAAGATTTATGATATTGATTACGTTGATGACAATTAGAAATTATCTTTTCTGCATTTCATCTTTTCCAATGCTGACCTGTCTTAAAAGTCTGCTCCTCGCAATATCCAAAATGATAGCTGTAAGTTTGCATTGGTTTGAATAAATTCATCATAGATATCGGGATTAACATTTTGTACGCTCGTCTACAAACGACTCATCAGTGACGCTCAAATTAAAATAGTTAAAAAGGTAAAATACAAAACTAAGTTGAAAAGCATTGAGGACCCAAAATTCCGAAAGGTTTTGCCAAATATAGCTACGATAATCTATTCCTGATCACCATATCAATGGTAATTCATGTCAACACTGACGTGCGTACTACTGGCTTGGTGATACTTTTGAATGGGGATGTTTAATAATGCTTTCCACACAGAGCAGAGAATGGTGGTTTGAAAGGGGAGTTTATAACGCTTCATGTGGTTGACATGAATACCTAACGCCTTGTATATAAATGGGATTAGTAGAGATATCTTGGAGAGTAGATGATGTATAATGACGATTACCTATATAAAGAAAGCTAATGTTTACGTATATATCAAATGCAGTGTAATACCACTCTACTATCCAATTTAAATTTAATTCCGATACATATACCTTACATCCAAATTTTCAAATAATAACTTTATGCCATTGTGAATTTATGATACCATCAATACTGTAATAGAGTAGAAGATCTTTACAAACAATAAATTAGTCGATTTCATTGAACAATATGCAAATGAAAATGTAGAATATAACTAAAAGTGATAGATAAAGGTAGACTTTTATATCAAATTAAATGCATGTCAGAGAAAGAATGCCAGACAAATAAAAGCTTTAGGTTCATAAAAAAAGTTACTTACCTATAAGATCAATGTTCAAATTGATGAAAATAAATAATCGGATCTCAAATATTATGAAATTCATTGCAAACTTTTTTTTTAAATATAAGATGGTATCGTCTCTATAGTGGCTTTTTAACAAACTAATTCGTAAAGAAAAAAACTCATGAATCTATTTAAATATTTTTGTAAACTTGATTACTAATGGTTTTAAGTTCCTCGCAATAATTGCTTTAACAATATGAAGGAACATAAGTCTTATTCGTCTCTTCTAACTATTGTTTTCCGTTATAAAGAAAATCACATTAATTTATTGAATCTGAACATGACACCTAATGGCAAATAAGTTGGTTTACTAATTACAGTCCTTGTAAAAATACATATATATTTCTGGCATGAGCTCAGAGTAGATTATTAGTCTGGGAAACTTGATTAGAATGTTAACGTTTAAACCAATAACCTTATTTCTTTTCTTATATACTTGTTTTAAGAATATTAATGGTGGAGCTCATATCTCCATTCTTCACGAGAAGTTTATAAATCTAGAGTTCCGATGACCACAAATCATAAGTAAATCATTTTGGAGATGTTATCCAATGGATATCAACTGATAATAGTATTAAGGTTAATCCAGAAACGTGTTTTGGACGCACGAAATTTATAGTGTTATTTCATTTTCTCTCTGGTGTCATGTTTTGACGTATTTGAATCACTTGTTTTGTCATGTAATGTTTCATATTTACTTCACTACTGGTAGAGTAATATAATGTATGGATGATTTATGAGAGTAATCAATATTAATTAAGTAATAGATAACTGTAATTATCATCGACTAAGTAGAAGGAGTAATTATTATGCATAGTTGAAAAGGCTAACTGATAGAAGTTTTTCATTATGTGTTTTAGACAGTGTCAAATCATTTGAATTACGGTTTTTGCAGAAACTATTTATTTTTTATCAATTATTTAAAGTAATCTGACAAACAAATTTTGATCTTTTATGTTATAAATAAAAACTGTTCTGTGCAGACACACATCAAACAGGTAGTAACTATGATTATAAATCATTTGCATTTACCTTAGGGTTAGTTTATTTTGTTAATAATTTTTTTATCATTTAGTACCATTTTTATATAGAAACAGATAATATATGAATAACACAATAGGAGTTTATATAATTGTATTCAGTAAATGGTTTGTATACTTACATTACCTTGTTTGTCCTATCACCAGACCGTTCATAATTTTAAATAGAAACCAGCTTAGACATTTAGATCTGAGACTTTTTTTCTGCTGGAATTTACCGCAATTTTTAGATTTGCTAGACAACACGTCCTGTTTGCTAATAATATAATATTACTGAGCATTGAACTGTACGTTCGTCAATTTTAGATAACAAGTTGGTATATACATTTTACACGAAAATGTGTGCATACTCTTGTTAATTGTATGCATCATACCGACTAAATTACACAAAAACATTAGTAAAACTACGTTTTGCAGAAACGGTTGACACTCAGTATTTAACTATACCTCAACATCGACATAGCATATTATCAAATTGCTGTAGGTTCTGCTAGATAAACAAATAATCTCGTAAGTAAGTGAATGTCGATCTGAGTACATGAATATATATTGCTTTCTTTTGAGATCTTAAAATAAATTGATAATTATTTATTCAAATATGTTCATGTTTTTGACTTACTCTGTTCGTTTGTTTAATATGAAAATAAGAAGATGTGGTATTACGACAACTCTCCACCAGAGACAAAATGACCTAGCAGATAGCAACTATAGGTTACTGTACGGTCTACAACAATGAGTAAATACCGTACCGCGTAGTAAGCTAAAAAAAAAAGGCCCGAAATGACAAATTTAAAGCAATTTAAATGAAAAAACTACCGATCTGATTTATGTTACAATCATGCAAATATGATATACATGCTGTTTGTTTATTTGATTGGGTTTCGTGTTACTTATTTGTTGGGAAAAAGGTTTCAAGTACTGCCAATGAAAAATAATTGATTGTTTTTCTACAAGACGGACATATATAGAATAAAATCCGGAACTATTTAGTTAACAGTACTTATTTATTCATATGGAAGCAAGAGGATAAAAAAGAATGACCACTTCTCTACACAATGCACAAATGAATACATATTTGCATGTAGGATATGTAGTACGAATACTGGGACATCACGGAATTCCATAATATTTTACTCTTTGTATATTTAAGCATCCAAAACTGTATAGAAAGTGCATTGATTTTGGAATTAAACGATAAAAGATTCTGTCTGTAAGAGGAAATATAAACGAATGCGGGAGTTTTTCTTTATAATCTAAACTATTGATAAAAATGTGTTCCATTATTCTGAGTTTATTTGATTTTGATAATTACATGTTAAAGCCAAATCACAATCATAACTTAAATGAAAAGGTTTATGACCAAAACTATATATTGTATTTGTTAATTGTGCGAAATGCAAATTAAGATGTTATTTATGGAGACAGATTTGATTTCATTTGATGGACTGTTAACAATATTAGTACAAAATGTCAAAATCAAATATATATTATGATTCGGCTCAGAAAATAATATGACGATCGGAAATGTTAGGACTAGTACCGTAGACTCGGAATTTTATTCCTGTTATGAACAATGTAAAAACTAGTTACTAGTACGCCGATTTCTGCGGGAAACTTCATAGGAACGATTACCAGTTACAGTTACTTCTGAATCTTTTAAGTAAATGATAGAATTTACATTCAATCGGGACATTACTGTTATATTTTTTTTTTAAATCAAGAAAAGAGTGATGTATGTCAATTGATCTAAACCAATTGCCATTAATTTGGATAGACATTAATTTTGAAAATCAAAAATATTTTCAAATTCTTTTAAAAGAAAGTGTATACTCAAAAGCAAGGTTAGATATTGCTTTGTATTAAAACTGTTGGTTTTCCAAAATTGAGGACACCACAAAGCGATGGTGGTATGAACTCACATGTGTAAGTTCCCACGGCACGTTTCATTTACAGAAAATTCGGCATTTCCCCATTTTAACCGGATCAAACCAAACGGAGTTTTTACAAATGTGGTAAAATATTTGTCTGAAGATATCAGCAATCTTGTTTCTCGCAACTCCTTCGTTATTCATTAGCATCACAGGTGACGGTAACTGATAAAAGACGGTAACTAGTCATTAACCACTATTAAAACTTCTATAAAGTCTAGAACTATATTCAGAGCCTTCCGATGTATCATGTGATACATTTTGTCTAAAAATAAAGAGATGTGATATGATTGCCAACGAGAGATGATCCACCAGTGTGCAAGGATGTAAACAACTATTAATTGGTCATCGTATGGCTTTATACAATGAGCAAAACACATAACCGAGCTGATGAGTCGAGACTTCTCCAACTGATTTTACATTCTTTTCTTATGTTGTTTGCTGTTACACCACTGTCCAAGGTTATAGGAAGAATGACTGCTCACAAACATGTATAATCCTAGCAGGTGCTTTAAGTGTCTGTCCAAAGTCAGGAGTATTATTCAGTGGTTCTTATGGTTGGGTTGTTTCTGCCATATTTGTAACATGTTTACTATCGTTTATATTTTTCTACAACTTCCTACATCATTTCTCAACCCGAACATGCACATTTCAAATATATATTAACCAGTAATATGATATTATAATTAAAAAAAAACAAGTATCAATACATTACGTTTATTTAAAAGGCCGTTAGCTGTCAAATTCATTTTAACCGATTCTACCCAAATTTCATATTTAAATGTTGACATTCTTTTATATTTTATTGACTAAAAATGCTTAGCACTTGCATAGTTCAGGGTCAAACTGAATTTCGCATGCATACGGATTCAAATGATATGAATTATTGACTTGCAAGCGCCAATAATAAATCAGCGATGTTTGAGCTTATTTTGACAAAATTGAACCAAACTGCTTAATGCACCTTAAACTCCTTGACATTATTAGAAATTTCCTGTAAACTGATTTTACTCGACGTATTTCATGCATTCTTTGTGTACAGACTATTCATTTTCATGCTGTATTTGGTAGTGTTTTTTTCCTTAATTTTTAGCTCTTACCAGATGTGGATATTCATATCCAATACTCCCATCCCGTAAATCAAATGGTAATCTCCTTATGCATTGAAGCTTGAGGGAGTATAATCTGCATTTTTTGTTTGCTCGTTTGTGTACACATTTTTCACTAGTATACTACATCAACCAAGATCGTTATCCTAAATCTTTACATATTTTCTGATAACAAATTGGCTGATTATTTGTAAATGGCATGGACATTTCATATTTGTATGCTTCTTTATTTTTTAAACATGGTTAAATATGACTTTGGAAACCTGTGTTCAAATCTGTATTGTATTTCATGTCTAGAAAGGTTAAAGTATTTCAAGGTATTCCAATTTGTTTGGCTGTAAATGAAAAGTGTAATTGAGATTTTGCCGCATTTTAAAGGGTAATCTTTAAAAATAAAAAAGTGTGTTAACCTGAACCGAGCACTCTTTTTAAAATACACGATTTATACACAACGGTTGGGTACTTGTTTATCTATTTTCTCATGGTCTCGGTTTTTAATAAAAAATTTTAACCATTGTATATATTTTTTAATTTTTTTAGTCGATCGTCAGTTTAATGGATGAGGTAAATATGTAGTATATAGATTGATTGTTGGTTAACTTTAAGGTAACGAGGCCAACCGATTGAATATTTTCACCCATGAAATTCTAGAGGCGATATGATGAACTGCAAATCGTCACAGTGTTCACCTTTTTAACTCACTGATCGCATTTTGACTTTGTCATAGATGTTGCAGTTCACTAGTGTTAATCTTTTTTGGCTTTTGACGTGTTCATAACCAAGATTTCGAAGTTGTTAAGCTCAAATCATCCCTTCTTAAATTTTATGGACGCCATCCTTATTTGTTGACCGCTATCCGATTTCACAGACGACGACGGATATGTTCCAATTGTCGTAAACACAATCCCGTTCTCTTTTATATTTGACAGAATGTGAAAGTTTGAAAAAGGTGAGAAGAACCCAAAGGCACTACAAAATTAGAAGTGGCGACGAAAAAACAGAAAACACATCGGTCAAGACATTTGATATTTAAGTAATTAAGACTTAAAAGTCTACCTTTATTAATCAAAACAAAGAACAGTCCAAAAAACACTACACAAAAAACTAAAGGTTAAGCCCGACAAATTAAACGGGTGTGGAACCAGATCCTGAAGTCAGCAATCGTTTCTCTACTGTTGACGTTTTTACTGTTTCAATCAATTGATGAAAACATAGCACTAAAGCATCATTTTATTGCGAATTTTTTTTTTTTTTTTCCCCCGATAAGGATAGAAAGGACTTTTACTGTTAGAGCAACACAGAAATTGAAAAAGTTCTGCTTTAAATAGACAATTACATTAAACAGATAAAAATGAAACACACCTGTATAAACAAGTAGATTGTTTATGGATAAGATGTATTTACGACATAGTAAACAAATATCTCTATTGACAAGTAAAACAAACAATTTAACATTCACACATTCTAAAAATTGCTATGGAAGTTTTACGTCTTTCGTCAGGACACATTCATCATCGATATTGAATAATCGTGTAACAATCAGGCTGGAACCATTTCGTCATACAAGAAAAGGAAAACAGGAATTACCAAAAATATTGGACAGTACAATAGACTACCCCATTCACCAACACGCAACTCCGCCGAAAATAGATTTAGAAACAACGACAAACAAGTTCGAAAAACATGGTTTAAAAACCTGACTTCGTGTAGGCTCAAAACATGGTGGGTTAAAGAAAACATTAAAGATGCAAGGCTTATTAGCTCGATAAACTCATAAGGGCTTTTAGATCAAAGCAATTCAAATGTCACATCAATTAAAACCAGTTAAATTAGCGCACAAACCTCTTCCTTCTCCGTTCTAGACAACATGTAGTTACATTGAATGAAAAAAAAACACTCTATAAATTTCGAGCGTCATAAGCCCTTTACCTTCATCAGGATCACTCAAACCTAACCATTTGAAAGTCAAGGATGCATAAATACACACACAATCAAAACAACCTGCACGGTCCAACCAATAGGATCACAAAAAAAAACCAACGGCACACAATTTAGAAATATCGAAGAATAAAAATGATATCGCTCTTACGGGAGACTAGCAAATGTAGACTCAACTGTTTGTTGTGTGTCTCCGCACAAGAAAACCAAATAATTAGAAACGACACTCAAAATAGATTTCATGAAGTCACTATATAGAATTCAATTGAAATCGGCACTATTTGCGAGAGACCAGTAACAACTCATCCTTGTAAGTTATAAATGGCCCAAAGTCTTTGTAAAAGCCAATTTTTATATAACTTAACTGCAGAATAATACTAACCCGATTCAAATTTCCCATAGAAGTAGCTTAAACTCAGTTATCAAATAAACAAAATATTTGCCTTTTACATTTTTGCTACCAAATATACTATAATACAGTAGTTAAATCTTTTCGAAATGATAAATGAGTTTATGTCATATAACAATATTCAACTTAAAATAAAGAATATAACTAAAATTGATTAATAAAGGTAGACTTTTAAGTTTTAATTACTTAAATATCAATTTAAATACAGGACAAGACAAATGGCCAGACAAATCATTCTTTAAATGCATACAAAAAGTTACTTACCTATGAGAGCAATATTCAAATTGATGATAATAAATAATCGGATCTCAAATATTATAAAATTCATCGCACACTTTTTTAAAAGCAAGATAGTATCGCCTCTGTAGTCGCTAGTTATAAAATGAATTCGTAAAGAAAAAATACATGAATCTATTGTTTCCTTTTAAACTGACAACTAATGGTAAATAAGTTATTTGACTAGTTCACAACATGTATAAATACATCAACATTTCTTTCATGAGCTCAAAATAGATTGTGCGTCTTAAAAACTGTATCAAATAAAAATGTTTAAACCCATAACAATTCCCTATCTACATACTGATTGTATCAATATTCATCAATGTGTCCGTAGTATAAGTTTCTCACGGGTAATTGATAAATATTGAGATCTGATGACCACAAATTCCTTAAAACCCCTATTGGAAAGGATATCCATTAAGATACTAAGTCAGGGTATCATCTTATGTCATATTTTATTGTGTTTGCTCGCTTGTCACGTAAGGATTTCATTACAACAATAATTCTGTTGTACAACTTTTTGATAATTACATACTTATTTTACTTAATAAAAACCATTCCATTACTGGTTGAGTAACGTAACTGGTTCATTCGAATCCACATTCAGTCAAGATGTCACAATAGAGAATAGGACACCTTCGGTAAATGTACATATTAACTAAATCTAACATAAACAGCAGTAGTTGTCCTTTTCTGGACTTGGACATTTCAATCTCTAAAGGAAAACTCCATACGAAAATTTACGACAAAAGAGACGATTTTTCATTCACTATTGTTAATTTTCCTTTTTAGACGGCGATGTTCCTTTGGCTCCATCATACGGTGTATATATCCCAACTCGTTCGTTATGCCCGTGTGTGTAGTGATGTCATAGATTTTAACGAACGTAATCAATGCATCACTAGTAAATTATTAAGTCAGGGATTTCGTTACCATAAATTACGTAAAACTTTTGCTAAGTTCTTTCATAGATACAAAGATTTGATTAGTAAATTTGGCTGTACCTGTAGAAAACTGATTAAAACGGTATTTCACATCCTAAATTTTACGGTAATATTGTACTTAAAGCGCGGAAATCACTATATGATCCGTGTAAACTCATCGAACCTTTAAATAAACTTATTAGTTCAGGTTATCTTACCAATGTTGTAATTAGATCTTTGAATATAGTTTACATTGGCACTAATATCGATTTTGTCATCAGCAAATTAAAACATAACTAAATTTGTATTCTTTTCAAACGGGATGTTTAAAGACACACCCACGTTCATTTTGATCAATAAAGAGGTTAAACTCCTAACTATCCTACTGTCTGTCGATACATTTATTTTTGGCATTGCACTAGTCATGTCTTCTTTGACTGTCCATGACGTTAAAATACTAAATCCCTGGGATGTGTTTTAGTTGATTTTAGTCTCTGATGCATGATTTTTATTATTAATTGTTTTGGCTTTTAACTAGCTGTCAGTAACTGCGAGTACTCTCAAATCGTACTTTCTTGTTTATTTGACCTGTTGATACTAATTGTAATGCTTTTTGTTATTTAATGTTATTCAGGGTTATATTTGGTCTATATACCAGCTTTGATAAGTGTTTGGTACTAATATAAATTTCCACTTCGTACTATGAACATCAAAATTATTTATTTTGTTAAAATATTTCCTTTCTCTATTGTAGCTGTATACGTATACCTAACAACAAAATTATTTTATTTGCCTGTGTTTAAAGTTATTGCAAATGGCTGATATTTTGTTCGAGCATATTGTTTTTCTTAAATTGTTTAACATTTCATACCGATATAACATGTCACTTTTATTATTCTTCCCTTAGTTTATTTATTTTGAATTTGCATTGTATCATAGGTCAAATTTATTTGTTTAGTGTATGTTCAATGGTGTTACTATGTCCTTTGATTGAGTTAAGCTATTTCAGTTGATATTTTATAGTGTGTCTTTCTATGTTGTGATGTTACACTATTGTTTCAGAAAAGGGTGAAGGTTTGGTACCATTAAAACGTTTAAACCCGCTGCATTTGTTTGCACCTGTCCTAAGTCAGGAATCTGATGTTCAGTAGTTGTCGTTTGTTGATGTGGTTCATAAGTGTTTCTCGTTTCTCGTTTTATATAGATTAGACCGTTGGTTTTCCCTTTGAATGGTTTTACACTAGTAATTTTGGGGCCCTTTATAGCTTACTGTTCGGTGTGAGCCTAGGCTCCGTGTTGAAGACCGTACTTTGACCTATAATGGTTTACATTTATAAATTTTGACTTGGATGGAGAGTTGTCTCATTGGCACTCATACCACATCTTCTTATATCTATATATGTATTCTGTTAGGTAACGATCCAAGACTTTAAAAAATGTCACTAGACAGTTGAGATACAGACACATCGTTTCGGTCAAAACAATTTGTCATGGTGACCGAAAAAAATCGTGTATTGTCGATTTCAGTCGTTCTTCCTCATAACCCTTCAAGGGGCAGTTTTAGTATCAGTGGCAACCCTTGTTAACAATTTTTTTTATAATCTATACCATCTTGTGTCAATTCAACAATCAATGTCATAATTTTGAGGTGCAATTTACCGTTGTTTTTTGTTGTTTTTTGGTAAACGACTTACTTGGTAATAGAAGCACATTTTTATTAAGGTCTTTCAACAGAAATTAAACAGATCTACGTAAACCCGTTGGCTTATTGTCCCTTACCATGATGTAAAGTAGTGAAAGTTACCAACGGCAGTGTCGTCAAGAACATTGTTATTTCGTCGTCTGAAGATTGTCAAAAAGAATTAGTGATATTATGCTCATATTAATCTAATGCAGTATTTGCTGATATATACATTCTGTAACATCAAAAAGGCATAAATTCAAAAGTCTAACGCTTTCATCATTCACGAGAATTATCAAACAGTTACCATGTGTTTTCGTGACGTTGTGTTTAATGTATTGTAACAATTTTCTTAGTCTGACTTATTTTTCCGGTGTTTCCGACTTTATGAAAAAAAAGACCTCTGTCTTACTTTGGATAACATAACTTTATGAAATGTCTTTTGTTTCCATTTGTTCTCTTTATGTCAAGATATCTTTTAAAAATATATAGAAAGGGATTTTTTTTCATGTATTATGTTCGCATCTTTTAATACTAGTATTTTCGCTTTACAGTATTTTTCATGTGCTTGGATCCTATATTTGTTATTAGCTCTTCGCAAAAGCTATTTCCCGTTTGTTCAAAATAGTATGTCCATGCATTCTAGGCAGGTTATGCAGTTTATCAAATTATTGCATGTCATTTTGACGTCTTTTTAAATGTTTTCTCATTCCTAAATATTTTGGAAGTTCCGGTCTCTATGTTATTATGGATATTCCTGCTTTTGCAGACTCAACAAAGTTTGTAACCACGAATTTAAACATGAAAAGTTGACTCGGTAATATCAAATTTTGGGCGCGTCGGTTGTTTTTCAGATTATCTGCCTTCCAGCGTCTATTTGTTATATGCTCTTCTTTAATAACATTTTTTAACTTTTTCACTTTGTAGAAGAACCGGTAGCTATGCTTTTGTGGCATTTAAAAAGTTTGCTACTCAAGGATCGTATACGTATGTAGTAACAAATGGTAACAATTAGCTCTTCATATCCTTTCCGCATATTTGACTACTAGAGGGGACTTTTAGTTTTTCGCAAATATATTTATCAATTGCTTGAAATAAGTAATATGACGAAGAACTATCATGTAACAATTCGATGGCGCAATGTCAATCATAAGTTCTTAGTAAGGTGCCGTGATGAATGAAAGCGCTACACTTTTAACATGTGTGTTTGTGTTGATGTTTATTCGATTTCAAATACATAACGGATGTAACTTTTCAGAGTTTTATAACCTGCTTTTCCAGCGTTACTTATAAGAGCATCAAATTAAGGAAATAATAATAAAATCATAATGGAAGTTCATATACTGTTTTATTTTCTAATTGAGTATAAAGTATAGTGGTTCATAAAACACATGCAAAGAGATCAATATCATAATACATAAAACATTACAAAGCACTACATAGAAAACTATAGAATAATGCATCAAGAACCCCTACCAAAAACCGGGGGTGATCTCAGGTGCTCCGGACGTATAATTCGTCTTGCTCATAAAAGTAAAAGAGCGATGATCAGTCTTATTCGGTAGATCACATTCGAGGAGAAGAGAACGAGATTGTCGTTCCGACAATTGGATCATATCCGTCTTCATCTTTGAAACAGATATTTCATAACGGTCAACCAACTCGTGATGGCGTCCGTAAAATTTCACTACTTGGAACTCTTGGTTTAATAAATTCCTTGTAAGCAGCAACCCTCTTTCAAGGAAATCATGGTAGGCAATACAAGCTCTGGATCAATTGTGAGATATATATTCCAGGAGATGTATGACTTAAATTACTAATTTCTACGTTATTTGGTTTCTAGGTGAAAATTGTCTCATCGACAATCATACCACATCTTCTTATTCTTATATATATGCACACGAAACTTGCATCATCCAAATACAGCTCTTACTTTTCTATCGCATTCAGTAATCATCTGTCTATGTACCCACATATGAAATACAAGTCATTTCTGATTTTGCAATTTGATAAGGGACTTTCCGTTTTGAATTTTCCTTGGAGGTCAGTATTCTTGTTATTTTATTTTTTCTGTAAATATGTGTTAAGGTTGTTGATTATCATATCAATTTTTAAATATTCTACTAATTCATATTAGTTATAAAAATTAATCATTATAAAAGGTTTATGCAACGTTCGTGTTGAACAATAACAAACGCATAGCAGTTTTATTTATTAGCTCGCTCTCAATATCATTTTACAACAAAGAGGGGCGAAAGATGCCAAAGTGATATTCAAACTCATAAGTCGAAAATAAACTGACAATGCATGGCAAAATTCAAAAACGACGAACAAAACAACGGTACACAAAACACAGCATAAAAGCCTAAAGAAGATCAAATGGAAAATTCGACACTCCTAAATTCACTAGCATTATTATTATATCTAAACCCTCAGTATCAGTAAGACCCTTATAATTATTTTTATATCATAGGCAATGAAAACAAAATTGCAGGAAATTACTTTTCAAATATAGAAGAGGGACGAAAGATACCAGAGGGATAGTCAAACTCATAGATCGAAAACAAACCGACAACGCCATGGCCAAAAATAAAAAGACAAACAGACAAATAATAGTACAGATGACACAACATAGAAAACTAAAGACTAAGCAACACGAACCCCACCAAAAACTTGGGGTGATCTCAGGTGCTCCGGAAGGGTAAGCAGATCCTGCTCCACATGTGGCACCCGTCGTGTTGCTTATGTTATTACAAATCCGGTAAATAGTCTAATTCGGTAAGTTACATTCGTGAAAAGGGAAGGGTATTGTAGTAACGACATAAGGAACATATCCGATATCATCTGTGAAACGGTTATTCCATAACGGTCAACCAACTCGTGATGGCGTCCGTAAAATTTACGAAGGGATGATTTCAACTTCACCATTTGGAACTCTTGGTTTAATAGCTTCCTTGTGAGCAGCAATCCTCTATCAAGGAAATCATGATAGGAAACACAAGCCCGGGAATATCGTATCAATTGGGAGATATATACTCCGTATGCAGGCGCTGCTGGAATGTTACCTGAATATTTTTTATTTTTTTATTTCTTGAAGTAAATTGGAAGATTTAGCTCGCATACAAATTCTTTCAGAAAAGAACAGTTTGTATCATACACCAGATTAGCAGTCTCATTTGTGAACCTAAGACGACCACACCATCTGTCGGGAAAACTCGCTGCAATACGGATATCTTCAGGTTCTAGGCCATATATGTTCTGAAAGGACTGTCCTGTTGTCCATGTACTATTGATCAAGCCGATCCAATAAAACTGCGACGGTGAACCTAAGTCAATATAAACCATTGTGACTGAAGTTTTAAAAAGGACAAGACCTTCAATCATGTAAAATTTATAGATTTGGGGAAATAATATGTAAGCATAATTAGATACATGGTCTGCTTATTAGCTGAATTTGGTTCGGTAACTGCGAGTATTCTCAAGTTTGAACTTTGTGTCTTTTTTTAATTTTAATAGGTTTTCTGTGCTTAGTACCGATCTGATGAGTATAGTTCTTTTTCAATATAGTTTTACAGTTTGTTCTGTTTTTGTACTCTTACACCAATGTCACAATTTAGTGTGATGGTTGAGCGCTCACAAACATGTTAAACACCGCCATATTCTGAATGTACCTGTCCCAAGCCAGGGGCATGTTATCCAGTGATTGTTGTTGGTTGTTGTCTGTTTATTTTTCTTTTTTTTGTTTTTTTGTTGTTTTTTTTTTTTTTACATTGATCAAGTCTCAGAATCGTTTCAATTTTTTTTTCATCTCGATGCCTTTTATAGCTTGCAAAACGGTATGGGTTTTTCTTATTGTTGAAGGTAAACTTACAATTAGTTAAACTTGAATTGAAAAAAGCCATTTTTTCGACTGTCTGTACAGTAACAAGGTCTCCGCCTTCTTCATTGCACTGTTGTCTTGCATCATACCAATTTCGTTGTGTTGAATTAAACTTTAAGCATGTACTAGAAGTAACATCATAATCATATCCTGGAAGATCACAGTCTGAAAAATATTTGCATTTTAAAAAAAAGTAAGAAGATGTGATATGATTGTAAATGCGACAACTCTTCACCAGAGACCAAATGACGTAGAAGTTAACAACTATATGTCACTGTACGGCCTTCAATAATGAGCAAAAACCATACCGCATAGCAAGCTTTAAAAGGCCCTGAAATGACAAATGTATGACAATTCAAACGAGTAAAAACTAACGGGCTGATTTATGTACAAAACAATAAATAAACAAAATAAAATTGATATACAGCAACAAACGACAAGCACTGAATTACAGGCTCTTAACTTGGGACTGGCACATACAGAATGTTGCCGGGTTAAACATGCTTTCTGGGACATGGTGTAACAGTACAACATCAGAAAAACTATAAAAATCAATTGAAAAGGATAAATTCATCAGATTGATACAAAAAACGGAAAATAAAAACAGGAAAAAAAAAAAAAGAAACAAACTACAGACCTGATAGTACTTGTCAGCTAGTTCAAAGCCAATAACAACTAATAAAAATCACGCATCTAAAACTAAATTTCCAATCAGTACACATCTAACATCCAATGGATTTAGTGTATAAGTATTTAAGACGTTGTTAACAATCAGGGATTAACTTTTCCCTATCCAATACAATAATATATGTATCGACAGATTGTAGGATCGTGAACGTACATATGTGTATAACAATAATATTTAGTTTGGTTTTAATTTAATGATAACAAATCAATATGTATACCGATAAAAACAACATTCAAAAATCGAATTACAGGGTTGAATTGGTAACCTTATAGAATAAGTTTATTTAAAGGATCGATAATTCTACTTATCGTTGTTCCCACTGTCTGTATCACCTTGCTCAGCTCTTCACGGCATATCACGGCTTTGTGACGTGAAATACATTAAGCCGGCATTAATAACTTTGACCCGAACATATCACCGACGTCAATGAATGAACCGACCCGAACTTATCAAAAAGTAAAATAACAAAAATAGGTTATACCGAACTCCGAGGAAAATTCAAAACAGAAAGTCCATAATCAAATGGCAAATCAAAAGCTCAAAACACATCAAACGCATTGATAACAAATGTCATATTCCTAACATGGTACAGGCATTTTCTTATGTAGAAAATGGTGGATTAAGGTTCATCTTCCGGTTTGCTGGTAAAACAAATAAAAACACTAGTTTTTATCACGCAAATACACAAATGCAATCCGATAAATTGATTATGGGACAATCATGGATACAAAATATAACCTTTTAATATCTTATAATTTTTTCTAATAATAATGTTTATCGTTTAACTGATAATACAGGTTTAATAAAAGTTTAAATTCCGTATTTATTCTCGAGTCCCCCCTTTTTCTCTCCATATTCTGAACCTTGACTGCGTCTATGACGTTTTTGGTTTGTGACATCACTTGCCTACGTCACTTTTAGAATTTTCTAACGTTTGATTGGGAAGCTTGCTTAACTTTTTGCGTGGGAAACACAATTAAGATCAATTAATACACTCAAAAGTATATGACGCTATATAATGTGAATAGTTAAAATAAAATAATCTGGCAACAGCATGCGATTTCTGCCAGAAACATTTTACTAGTAACCGGTTGTAATTTGGAGAAATGAGGATTTAAGGAATTTTTTTTATCGTTTTCACAAATTTTACGTGAATACAATACAAATGTGCATCCATTTTAAGAATTTTCGTTCAATCGTATCCAAGGAAATAAAACAATTAATTTAAAGACGCTTACAAAATCTGTGATATTGATTATTTACTGGTCCTTAACCCGCAAAAGATATCAAAGGGACATTCAAACTCATTAGTCCAAAAACTGACAATGCCATGGCAAAAAACTCAACATTAACAAAAGGCAAACGACTTTAAACAAAATACAACATAGAACACCATAGACTGAGCAACACGAACCCCCACCAAAAATGTTGATTTATGTTTACACAGTTTTGGCTGCTGAATCCCAATTATTGTCACTTTAACCAATTAATGTCAGTTTGGGTCAATACATTGGAACTAAAAAATAACTGTCGTAAAAGCGAGAGGTTTCGCTAGCTATAAAACCAGGTTTAACCCACCATTTTCTTCGGGAAATGCCTGTACCAAGTCAGGAATAAACAGTTATTTTCCATTCGACGTTCCGTTTGTTGACATAGTTAACCGTATGATTTTGTCATGTTTTGGACTTCCCTTTTTTTGAATTTTGAATTTACCTCGGAGTTCTGTTTTTTGTGAATACCTTTTTATGATATTTTGAACATAGAAAATATCATATTGATAAACAGGAAAAAGAATATGCATGCATAGAAATGTTGCCAAGATTCCCAACCATGCCATGCAAACAATTACAAAAACAAAGGAAAATAGTGAATGGTTTCATATTGATAATGTTTTTTTTTAAGACAAACATATAAAGCGGTACATGATATAAGCAAACCTTTGTGTTTGGTGAAAAACAAACTCCAATTATCTGTAGTGAACATATTTGTCGATGATATCAATGAATTGTCCGTGTGTAACATGCACTGCTTGTCGTTATACAGAAATCTGCTACAAAGTCCGAAATCAGCAGCGCAAACCCAAGCAGACTGTATTACACTATCAACAGACACATTTCTATATATACTGTTCCCGTAAGGACAAAGGACGTTGGATTTTCTGTATTCTGTATCAAAAGTCAGAACATATGGAATAATCAAATAGAATAGTAACAACATCTTACATGATACTCTTTGACTAAACCTATTGAGATATAGTAGTCGTAGCATCAGTTTATAACATAGTAACACCATTGAACATACACTGAACAAATAAATTTGACCTATGATACAATGCAAATTCAAAATAAATAAACTAAGGCAAGAATAATAAAAGTGACATGTTATATCGGTATGAAATGTTAAACAATTTAAGAAAAACAATATGCTCGAACAAAAATATCAGCCATTTGCAATAACTTTAAACACAGGTAAATAAAATAATTTTGTTGTTAGGTATACGTATACAGTTACAATAGAGAAAGGAAATATTTTAACAAAATAAATAATTTTGATGTTCATAGTACGAAGTGGAAATTTATATTAGTACCAAACACTTATCAAAGCTGGTATATAGACCAGATATAACCCTGAATAACATTAAATAACAAAAAAGCATTACAATTAGTATCAACAGGTCAAATAAACAAGAAAGTACGATTTGAGAGTACTGCAGTTACTGACAGCTAGTTAAAAGCCAAAACAATTAATAATAAAAATCATGCATCAGAGACTAAAATCAACTAAAACACATCCCAGGGATTTAGTATTTTAACGTCATGGACAGTCAAAGAAGACATGACTAGTGCAATGCCAAAAATTAATGTATCGACAGACAATAGGATAGTTAGGAGTTTAACCTCTTTATAGATCAAAATGAACGTGGGTGTGTCTTTAAGCATCCCGTTTGAAAAGAATACAAATTTAATTATGTTTTAATTTGCTGATGACAAAATCGATATTAGTGCCAATGTAAACTATATTCAAAGATCTAATTACAACATTGGTAAGATAACCTGAACTAATAAGTTTATTTAAAGGTTCGATGAGTTTACACGGATCATATAGTGATTTCCGCGCTTTAAGTACAATATTACCGTAAAATTTAGGATGTGAAATACCGTTTTAATCAGTTTTCTACAGGTACAGCCAAATTTACTAATCAAATCTTTGTATCTATGAAAGAACTTAGCAAAAGTTTTACGTAATTTATGGTAACGAAATCCCTGACTTAATAATTTACTAGTGATGCATTGATTACGTTCGTTAAAATCTATGACATCACTACACACACGGGCATAACGAACGAGTTGGGATATATACACACCGTATGATGGAGCCAAGGAACATCGCCGTCTAAAAGGAAAATTAACAATAGGGAATGAAAAATCGTCTCTTTTGTCGTAAATTTTCGTATGGAGTTTTCCTTTAGAGATTGAAATGTCCAAGTCCAGAAAAGGACAACTACTGCTGTTTATGTTAGATTTAGTTAAAGTAAGTTCTATTGGGTAAATTTCGGTAGTATATTTAGAAAACTCTGGATTATTTAACGAAAAAATATCATCTAGATAACGGAAGGTATTGTTGAATGTATCAACCAAATGTAACAATGACGTGTCTTTACTGAGTTTGGTCATAAACTGAGATTCATAGCAATACAGGAATAAATCTGCTATCAAAGGGGCGCAGTTAGTGCCCATAGGAATACCTACTACTTGTCGATACACTTTATCGCCGAAACGTACATATATGTTGTCCAGGAGAAAATTTAAAGCTTCAATCATATCTCAGTAAGTGTACCTAGCATACTTTCCTTTTCGTTACAGAAAAAGCTTTAAACGAGTTACAGCAAATAAATTTGTAATGAGATTTTCAAAAGACCATTTAATTAAATATGAAAACTTTTTCTTGATAAGATTGTGTGGAAGTGTATTATAGAGAGTAGAAAATCATAACTGTCAACAGAATTAAAAGGACCATCAAAAGCATGTATTTTACCTAAAACCTCTAAAGAATTTTTAACACTCCAAAATAATTAATACCATTATTTTCATAAGCTTTATTACAAAAGTTAATAACAAGTTCTTTGATAGTAGTAAGGAGGTAGTTAGAAGAACTGATAGATTGGTAGTAGAACACTTACTAGATGCGGAGATGAAACGGAATATAAATGGTTTTTGTGCAATTTAGGTAACCAGTACATAGTAGGGACTTTCAAATGTTCGGAAGAGGCTTTAAGCTGGGTAGTGGCAGTGATATGCTTGTTTACAATTTGACTCTCTGTGGAGCGTACGGACCTGAATGTAGATGAATTTGTAATTTGTATAGTTTATAAAGAACTTAAAATATATTTCAAATCTCACGTTGTTTGTCGAATCTGACCTTTGGCTAGACATTGTATCCAACCGTATCTTATCTATTTGCTGAATCCCATTGAAACGTAGATTCATTTGAAATTGAAACTATATCAATTTAGTAAAAACATTAAAACTGAAAAGTTTTTTTAATCTTCAAATGCGATATTTCTTCAAAGGGTGCACTAAATGATGTGAAAAGGATCGTTGAAAGATCTGATGCTACGATAACGTTCCTCATTATTTAATTATATGGTAATTTATATTTTAATTGGTATAGCAAATATTGGTTTGCATGACTCATTCCGTTCTCTTTTGTTGGTGAATCATTTAAAGCCACTGGATCTGATTATCTTATAATACCAAACCGACTAAGTGCCTTATAACAATATCAGTCCTATTTTCCGTCCTCATAAGTTTTTATTTCTTATACAAATTTAAGACTGAGAATAGAACCTAATTTGCTAAATAACAGTTCAAGCTGGGCATCATGCACAATCGATCGCGAGGTACGTTGATTGGTAATTCCCCCCACTAAGTTTATACAATGATGTATAGTATTGTGAACAGACTGATCAAACAATCGAGTATAAATAATGTTTTCTTGGTACCTTTTTGGTTTATGTCAGCGCAGCCACAAAGTAAACAATAATTAGCCAATATTGTCATACGATGTACGCATGAACGATACTCCTTATTACTGAAGGTATCATCTGTTACACACACAAAAAAACCAAAAAAAAAAAAAATAATAACGTACACATGCATATTTTTCCAGGGCGGATGCATTAAGCATTACAGATACATATATACTTTTATTTTACGCTTCTAAAGGTCCTTTTATCTTGGAGATCTACTTATCTAGACACGTTTTAATTATTTTAATAACTTTGAAGGAAAAGTGTTGAATTGAAAAAAAGTGAAACAAAATGAAAGCTTTAATGTCCATAATTACACGCTTCAACTAGTTGCAGGTATATCAATTGGTAAAAGAAATATAATTATTGTTTTCTGAGTATTAAGTCTGGTCCGGCGCGGGACGTTTGCGCTTTTGACAGGACATTTGCACTTGTTCAATACGACATTTGCGCTTTCTAAACAACATAAAAATCATTAAATATATAAAAAAAAAACCAAAACCCAAAACATTCATACATTTATATACAGCTAAAAAGCCTTTCCCCATCATGCTTTTGTCCATCCATAAAAGTTTCGTTTTTTTCTATCGTTTACCGTTTACCGAGAAACCGATGCATTACACTTGCACGCATAACCATTACATTTGCGCGAAAAAAATCATCACGTTTGCGCACAGCTTTTGATTACATTTGCGTGCATTCTTTTAGAGATAAACTCTGGTAAATAAGGTAGATTAATATACTTATTTATTAATTGAACTATTATTTTCGATCATGATAAGTCCGTTTTATTACGCACACGCACTTAGTCCTGGAACAATATACAGATGAAAATGCAGAAAATAGTATATCTTAAGATTAAAAGTACTAATTTCTCACGTCGTGACATGCTCAAAACTATACGTAGTACGCTTGGATTCTCGGCTGGATTCCCAAAGAATTGAAGGAAAATGGGAATTCGGCGAAATACCTTTGCAGTTATTTACGATGCATCTCTATGAAATATCCCCTGACTTAAGTGTTTTGTCTATACGGAAAGTAATTCCGTCGTACACCCCCCTAATTTGTTTCTGACAAACGAAACTCCATGTGTGTGTCTTGGTGTAATTTTACAAACTGAATTAAATTATTCAATTGCCATTTGGTGAAATAATGAAACAGAATGCTATTTACTCTGAAATGTTCGCAAATGTAAGCAAAGGCTGCATGCAAACATAAACAGAAATTAAAAATTAAATAAGCCCCCAAAAAACGTATACTATATTCTTTATAATATGTCTGGTTTACCCTATTATTTTTTTCTGAATTTCTCGTTTGTTCGGATGAACTTTCAAAGAATATGTGAACATCTTTCCATGACTTTGGTAAATTTTCTGAAGATTACAGGTATACAACTATTATAGTTAAAAAGCGCAAATGTTTTGTCAATTTTGTTCAGGTGTATCAAAGTTAAAAGTGCAAATGTCGTTTAGTGTTACAGGTAAAAAAATCAAAAACGTCTTGCGTCTGTCTGGTCACGCATTGTCTTTCACGATCGAGATAATGCGTTGCCCGATCTTTCACGATCAATTTTTATGAAAAATCAACAAAATTCAGTGTTTTTAAAAACAAAATGAAGGGTTTTAAGCAAACAAATACTTTCATCTTATTGTATTATCAGTTACACCAAAGATTCAGTTTCAAATATATCATTGTATATTGGAATGTAGTCATTATAAGTACAAAACGTGTTCTTTTTTTAATAAATCCCATAGACTTGTGTTGCGCTTTTGTGTTTTCTCCTAAAGTACTGCATATTTTATTTATCTTATTGCATATGTAGTATTATTGAGAAAGTTGAATCATTTTGACAGACATCATTTTTTTTCCGGATTTGTTCCGTGTTTTGAAAATACAACAGATTTTTCAAAGATTTTGAAGTAAAATTTCAATTAATTACATTCACGATCCGATACAAGATCTTTCACGATCCGATCGCAATGCTTGACCACCGTTAGGTATTCTTTCACGATCATTTCTCTCGATAAACCGAATGACACCCGTGATAATGCAAAATATGGGTATGCAAGTCCGACGTCGTTATCTTTTGGTATTGATGCAAACATATATAATTTATAAATAGCATATATCATACAAACTTGATGATTTGATTTTCTTATCAGAGGGAATCTTTCTCTTTATAAACATAATTATAGATTGTGTGATAAAATAATTGCAGGACATTAGCTAAACCAATATATTTCAATATGGTTCCGAACATGAACCTTGCATTGTTCTATGAAAACAATGATAGTAATTGTGTGAAGATGAAGAGGGAAGCCGTGGATGTTGGGTTTCGCTTTATTTTAATTTTTTCTTTTATTTCAGATGTGAAGAAGATCCGAATGCTTCAAATTTTGCATACTAAAGCTTTATTTGAAGCAAAATTTTAAAAATGTACATTTAATAAGAAGATGTGGTATGAGTACCAATGAGACAACTCTCCATCCAAGTCACAATGTATAAAAAGTTAACAATTGTAGGTCAAAGTACGGTCTTCAACACGGAGTCAGGGCCCTTTCTTCTACATGTCTATTACAATTAACAGGAAAGTGTTCTATTTTATGTGATATGTCATGTACATGCTAAACAGGATAAAACGCATGATGACTCCGTTTTTTCTTTTAGTATTCTGAAAGCATTTTATAAGAGCCATCTTTTTATTTTGAAATTCTATCATTTATTTTACCTTCAAATATTCATATAATGATACATTTTCTCTGTAGAATCCATACAAAATGTTTCATATTTTCACAGCCTGTAGCTTGAAAACAAACTCGGTGACCTTTCATTATGTTTTTCATATTTTTAACATATCACAATATATACTACATCTTTGACAAAGGATATAAGGAAAAATTCTATAAATTTTCGTTTATACTTCCATAATACCATTAGTGGAAAATTCGATTATTTAGTAGTGCCGGTAACTTGTCCTTGTACCCATAAAATTTCACGCAAAAGTCACCATAACATACACTAACCTGTTTTTGTTTAAAAGAAAATTAAAAGTTCGAGTCCATGATACTAAACCTAACTGTAGGCCGTAACCCTTTACGTGTCACAAGAAGATGTAAAAAAATATTTAAGAAAAACTGCGAATTGATACAGGAACAGAACTGAAATTAAATGTATTTCTGATGTTTAGGTTGTTTTCGTTTTAACAAAACATTTTTCTCTTTTCACGAAATCAAACTGACATACAGCAATGTAGCACAGTAAGCAAAAGAAAGCAATTGCAAGATTAATACTTTTTAACCATTTCATTCATACACACAACTGTTATGAACTCTTTACAGCAACAGGAAGACTTATTTTCTCTTTTATATTGTTTTTGCGTCGGTACATTTTAGACCTAACTATTCGGTATGGATTTTCTCATTGTCGAGGGCTGTATGGTGACATATGGTTGCTTTTATCTGTCATTTAGCTCTGGTGGATATATAGTTGTCGAGTTTGTAAGTATACCACATCTTTTTATTTTAAATTTATGTTATTCTCTGTATAAACGGTCAAACTATTTATTCTGAATATATAAAATAAAAGATTATTAATATCTTAAAATTAAATAATCTCCAGCATACACCACGATGGAGAGAGAGATGTGTATTGTCGGTTGATTTATTATTGTGATGCTAAATATCAGAGTCAATTTGATGTAGCCCCCTGTCGCGTATGATATCGTTAATTATCGCGGGATTTAAACTCAAACGCGCATAGGATTTCGAGATCAGCGTTGATAAGTCGATTATGTGAAACTGGTCTATTCAATCAACTGATTCAATAGATTTTCATTACAGTCGATGCTTTGCATTTTTGTATTGAGTTGACAGGTGTTCAATCATGATCAAACGAATCTATAGTTACGATCGAGGCTATGTGGTTTTTTTTTATCAAGTTGACAGTTGGTGTCAATCGTGATCAATCGATTATTAGTATGTCGTTACGACAGAGGCTTCCCAATTGTCATTGAGTTGATTGGGTCGATGTATCGACAGATGTAAAAATGAACTGTTGTTGTATCAATCGGTTGTCGAATACTGTGTAACTTTAATGTGTTAGCGTAGGGAAGCGAAAGCCTTCATATTTCAGTATTTAACCACTGTCAACGACAGCATAGGTTCCTTAATTATTAACCTTCCGTTCCTTATTCTTATCTGTTCCATCAACTACGTTTTCCTTTTCCGATATAAGCACAAGGTTTAAGTGAGTTAGATTCCTACCTAGTGGTTCCAAATCTCTACTGATATTGAGGTCTCTGCTTTGGATTCCTTTTTTGCAAACCACAACTTGTCTTCTAGTGTTAACATATAACATTTTCTAGCCTAAGAAAGTTGGTTTGAAAAGGTGAAAACTTAAAATCAATTTTAAGAACATTGTCAAGATTGCGTCTATAAAAGTGTGTCTATTTTGAGAAATATTGTATGGCTGAAAATTACTTGTGGTTTATTGAAATTTTGCATCAACGAAGAAATATGAAAGATGACACTTTAACCGGAATATTCATGTCTATTTTCTACATTAAAATAGGTGAACGTGATATTTAATTTCTTATAAATTAACTTTACATGTTTTATTTTTCAATTTTGCCATCTTAATGATTATTTGACTTGGATGGAGAGTTGTCTCATTGGCACTCATACCACATCTTCTTATATCTATAGGATTTAACATTTTGGCAAAATTTTCATCCAAATTATTTGAATTAATATCATTGATTTTATATTTAGATCTAATTTTGTTATATTGAGGACATTCAATTAAGAAATGTATCTCATTTTCAATTTTTCCTGTGCAAAATTTACAAAATCTCTCATTAGAGGGTATTACTGGTCTTGTATACCTACCAGTTTCTATTGTTAATGAGTGTGCACTTATTCTTAATTTAGTGAGTTTTTTCTAAGATATTTAGGAACATTAAAGTTCAAATATTCTTGTTGTTTAAATTAAGTATAAATTTTACTAAAAATAAAAGTTTACCACAGTTTCCATCTTTTATCTTAGATAGTTCAAATATAATTTTATTTTTGTAGAAATCTTCTAGTTTCTGTTTGAAATTACTATTACAATGCTTGTTTAAGGGTATTCCAATATATTTTAATAATTCAGATAATTTATTAGACCATAAATTTTCTCTATTTGTGAGAGTTTTGTCTACTTCAAAAGCAGCCTTGAGAATTTCATGTGGACCACCAGACTGTTCACCAATATCACTGAGACGCATATAGTATTTATACATAAGTTGATAACATTTAATGCTAATAGGTAATGTGCCCAATTCGCACCGCACTGCTAGATTGGAAGACTTTCCATGAACCCTAAGTATGTTTTTAAATATGGAGTTTTGTGTTTTTTCTAATTTACTTTTGTCTAATGCTTCAAACTTTGGTTTGAATTCTGATATCCATACTTCTGATCCATAAGTTAAAATAGGAATTATCATTGAATTAAAAAGCTGGAGCCAAGTTTTCACTATATGGGAGTTTAGACTTCAACGCAAAATACGCTTTTTTAGCTTTATCTGAGAGGCTTGACACTGCCTGTATAAATTTTCCAGAGCTATGAAAATCAACTCCTAAGTATTTATAACAATCAACGATTTCAATTGCATTAGAACTGTAATAAAAGTGAAAGTTTTCTTTATTTACTTTATTTTTAGAGAAAAATTATAATTTTTGTTTTCTTAAAGTTCACATCCAGTTTCCATTCAGCACTATATTTTTGCAAAGAATCAAGAGAGTTCTGGAGACCAGCTGCAGATTCAGATATTAATAACAAATCATCAGCATACAATAAATGGTTCACTTTTTGATCATGTAAATTAACTGCACTAGTTGAGTTTGTATCTAAGTATTTTCCTATGTCATCAACAAATATATTAAATAAAGTCGGACTTAAACTGTTTGACTCCCTGATTAGCAAGAAAAGGCTTAGTAAATATATTTTGATATTTACATGAATATAAGGTATTAGATTACATGTCATGCAATATAGTTTCTTTTGCATTTAAACAAATATTTGTTTATTATTGTTTTTAAAATAAAGACATGATCTACCGTTCTGTATTTTTTTCTAAAACCACCTTGATTTGAAGATAATAAATTATTTGTTTCAAGAAAATCACTAAGTCTTTTTGTAACATGGAGGTAAAGATTTTACCAAGACAGCTTGTTATGTTTATACCTCTATAGTTCCAACAATCAGATGGGTCAACAGATTTATAAATTGATGTCAATAGAGAAATGTTCCAAATTTTGGGAAATTTTTCTGAATTAAGTATCTTATTGAAAAGTTTTGTCAGAAGTAAAACTAGAGTGTTTGACCCTACCTTTAGAAATTCATTAATTATCAGACCTCCAGATTTTCCCTTTTTTAACTTCTTAATGCAGTCTTTGATTTCTTTACATGTAATAGGGACATTAAGGGATGTATTAGTAAAGTTATGGTCTTTGTTCTCTATATTTTGATTTGTATCAGTTTTATCATTTTCACTTGAAGCAAGCAAATTTTTTATAATGAATCTCCCATTCTTTGGCAGAAATAGCAGGCTCACAGTTATTATTCTTTTTTTTTTTTGTAATTATTAATGCTACCCCAAAATTCTTTGGTGTTCTTTGGATTTATATCATTTATTTGTTTTATCAAGGATTGAAAAAAATCCTTTTTCAGTTTATTTTTAAGTTTATTGTATTCTCTTTTACAGTTGCAATGAGTCAATCTTAATGCATTATTATCAGGGGCTTTAGCTAATCTATTTCCAAGGGAACGAACTTCTTTTCTAAGGAGTGAGCAATCATTTGACATCCATACTTTTTTTGGTTTTTTTAGGCATGTAAACTGACACTGCCCTTACTTTCGTCATTCATCGATCAATCATGAGTTCTCGACATAGGCTAGATTTAATTTATGTATGATTTACATATCCGACAAGAAGTGGCAATCTGACCTTGACCTCAGTTTCATAGTTCATTGGTCAATTTTAAGTATTGGTGGTTATAGGTCTGTATCTCGGATAATAATTAAAACATTCATGAAAGATACCATGCAGATGTATAACTGTATTCTCCAAACTCGCGTTTCCCTACAAAGGATTCATCAGTGACGGTCGATTTAAAAAAAAATATGGAACTTAGAATAATTGATAAGATTGCCAATGAAACCACTCTCTACAAGAGACCAAATGTCTTTGATGATAGAGACTACATGACACCGTACGACACTCAACGCGGAGCAGAAATCTTCACCTCGTAGACAATCAAGACGTGAAAATCATCGGCATCATTTCTAATGCATAAACCTAAAAACCGAAAAGATAGCGTTAGAATAGATATAAGAAGATGTGGTATGAGTGCTAATGAGACAACTCTCTCATCCAAGTCACAGTTTGTAAAAGTAAACCATTATAGGTCAAAGTACAGTCTTCAACACGGAGCCTTGGCTCACGCCGAACAGCAAGCTATAAAGGGCCCCAAAAATGACATGTGTAAAACCATTCAAAGGGGAAAACCAACGGTCTAATCTATATAAAAAACGAGAAACGAGAACCACTTATGAACCACATCAACAAACGACTGAACATCAGACGTCTGTTTGACCTTGATCAATATTGTGATAGTCAAGTTTTTCAGATACTTTTACTAATCGGTAAACTTGACTTATTTTGTTGACCCATTTTCTTCGAGACTATTTTGCCGACAATAATACCAATTTTCCAATAATGATTTCTTTGATAGAGGGTTGCTGCTCACAAAGAAGCTGTTAAACCAAGAAATCCAAGTGGTGAAGTTGAAATCATCCCCTCGTAAGTTTTACGGACGCCATCAAGAGTTGGTTGACCGTTATGGAATATCAGTTTCACAGATGATAGCGGATAGGTTTCAAATGTCTTAACTACAAGCCCGTCCCCTTTTCCCTGAATGTGGCCTACCGAATTAGACTTGTTACCGGCTTTGTACTAACACGAGCAACACGATGAGTGCCACGTGTGTAGCAGGAACTGCTTTTAAAAAAAGAAGATGTGGTATGATTGCCAATGAGACAACTCTCCACAAGAGACCAAATGACACAGAAATTAACAGCTATAGGTCACCGTACGGCCGGCCTTCATCAATGAGCAAAGCCCATACCGCATAGTCAGCTATAAAAGGCCCCGAAATCACAAATGTAAAACAATTCAAACGAAAAACTAACGGCCTAATTATTGTACAAAAAAATTAACGAAAAACAACAGCAACAAACACCAACCACTGAATTACAGGCTCCTGACTTGGGACAGAAAACATACATACAGAATGTGGCGGGGTTATACATGTTACCCTTCCTGAGCACCTGAGATCACCCCTAGTTTTGCTCAGTATGTTATGTTTTGTGTACTTTAATTGTTTGTGTGTTTGTCTTTTTCGTTTTTAGCCATGACGTTGTCAGTTCATTTTCGACTTCTGAGTTTCAATGCCTCCTTTGTATCCTTCGCCTCCCTCTTTAGATGGAACATTCCTGCTTGAAACCTTAGATTTTCCATTTTCCTTATCTATCTGTAAGCTTGAAACATTGTGTATGGTTTTATCCTGAGAAAATGCATAGCATCCTTCAATTTCGTTCAGATTACGAAATTTTTGCCAAAGTTGAAGGACTTGAAATAAATAATTGCTTTGAAATGTCAATTTTACATCTTTTTTGTATCGAGGCATAATTATTAATTTGAGTTGTTCAATTTATTTTTGAATTCGTTTCAGACTAGTGATTTGTTGCCTTAGTTATGGCCCTTGAAAAAAGAAACTTTGAAAATATGTAGATACAAGTATTGTTACGATTTGCATGCATAAACTAACGAACTCGTGGTTGCAAATTCAGAAAATGCCATTAGCGTTAAATATCGATCATTCCAGGGCTTGAGCGAGCTTTTTTCTGTGGTATGGGGTTTACTCACTGTTAAAAGCCGAGCGAAAACTGGTTTATAATGATCACACTTTTGATTATTGGCTTTACTGGATAGTCATCTTATGTACAAATATACCACACAAGTTTTATAAGAAACCATTGGATTGGCATTAAATTTCTGATGTCTTCTGATATTTCTAGTCAATAAGAAGTCAAACTTTCCGCTTTACGGTATTTGCATGTATAGATTAAAATACAAAACATAAGAAATAAAAAATTCTGATAAAAAAGTTTTAATGAAAGAAAAATACATCTTCCTGATATGTAAAAACACGGTAAATACATTTAGAAAAGTGTCTTTTGTACCACCTTCAGAGGTATCTTTCCTTAAAAGTCAAAATGTATAGTCAAATTGGTCAAAACAGAATTGTGAAAATTATATGACATTAATATGTGTTCTTAAACATACAAATTCCTCTTATTGTTTTAAATGTTATAAACGTTTGAATGAATTGTACAAGAAATCCATACTTTCACGACTACCCTCTGCCATTAAGGGCATACAATACAATTACAGGGGAGGTAATGGCGTTGCTAACGTAAAATGTAATTTTCGCGAGGTCAAACTGTGACATATCGGGAAATGACTGGTTTTTTTTTTGTGTGATTTAAACTGATTTAACTTGAAAACGAGTACAGTGGAGATCACTTCTAACCTCTCATCAAATCTGTCAGAATCTGTCAGGAGAACTGTTCTAGGACAGTAGAACTGTCATCCTGACACCTTTTAGACAGTTCTAGCTAGAACAGTTCTAACCTAGAACTGATTTGGTCAGTTCTACCTAGAACTGATTTAGACAGTTCTACCTAGAACTGATCCTGACAGTTCTACCCTAGAACAGTTTTAGACAGTTCTACATAGAACTGACCGAATCTTTGGTCAGTTCTACGACTAGAACAGTTCTACGATTAGAACTGATTTGGTCAGTTCTACGGCTAGAATTGATTTAGTCAGTTATGTCCATAGAACAGTTAAGAACTCTTTGTCTTAAATATAAATAAGTCAAAGAATATAATATATATTAAAAAATTCTCATCACAGCACTGTTTTAACATTTCTCTCACTGCAGTGACGTCATTTAGAACTGTTCTACAATCCTGACAGTTCTACGGTTAGAACTGATTTAGTCAGCTCTGCTGACAGTTCTACGGTTAGAACTGATTTGGTCAGTTCTGCTGACAGTTCTACGACTAGAACTGATTTGGACAGTTCTACCTAGAACAGTTTTAGACAGCTCTACCCTAGAACTGATCCTGACAGTTCTACCTAGAACTGATTTGGTCAGTTCTACCTAGAACTGATTCTGACAGTTCTACTTAGAACAGTTCTAGGGTAGAACTGTTCTAGGTAGAACTGTTCTAGGACAGTTTAGAACAGTTCTATGACAGATTATTCTGACAGTTCTAATGAGAGGTTAGAAGTGATATCCACTGTACATGGACCCCTCTTTTTTTAAATTGCATTATGCTTGATTACGTATGAAGATTATTTGTACCAATATTAATGAAAAAGTCAACTTTGATTTTTTTTTAAATTTGATAAATATACCGCAAAAATGCAGTTTTTCCTAAGATTCCGAAACTAAGTTAAACATTAACTATTTTCAAAGAATTGTTGAACATACTAAGAGATGAGTAAAGAAGATTTTCATAGTTTTTGTACAAAAATCCGCTTGTGTTTATCTGTTGAAATAAAAAAGTTAGGTGTGTCTATCAAAAGGATAGAAATGTCCAAAAAAAAAACGAAATTTTGACCCCTTTTATCTCTTAAAGTAGCACAATAAGGTATATTTTTATTACAAAATTGAATTGCTTAGGTGAAAAACTATTATAGCTTGTATGCAAATTTTCGTTAAAAAAAAACATCATGGGATCGAAATTGTATTGTATGCCATTAAAGAGAAACTATTAAATTTTTGAATGACCAGATTAATGTTAACTATACTTGAAAATTCATTCACTTTAGCTTAAATGTTTTACCTAGTATATGCAAGTCCTTTTTGGATACCAGTAGGTGTAATCTACAAGATCCTACAAGGTAGTAAAATTTAAAATTTCTCCGTCTTATCTTCTTATGATAAGGGGTTCCAAAAAAAATCTGATAACCTCTACATAAATCTCTATAAAAAGTAAAATGCGTAAAAGTTAATATTTGTATACATCATATCAAAAATTTTAAATGGAAAGTTAAAAAGTAACACAACTTCAAATAAAAAATGTTGAAATTAATATAAAAAGCACCTCTGGCAAAACGGAAACAAACTACTAGGCTGTACCAACTGGTTTGCTGCCTTAACTAAGGTATACTAATTGATGATTGAATGGGGGCAGCTACCCAAAAACGCGTTGTCTGATGTGTCTGAAAAATTTCGAGCAGATATACCTTGACCTGATGAACATTTTTACCCCTGTCAGATTGGCTCAAAATGCTATGTTCAATTTTTAGACATGGCGGCCATCTTGATTATTTGGCGGGGTCATCTGATACGTTTTTGAAACTAGATTCCCTAAGGATGATTTTGTCCATATTTGCTTTAATTTTGCCAGTAGTTTCAGAGGAGAAGATTTTTGTAAAAGTTAACGACGACGACGGATGCAAAGTGATGAGAAAAGCTCACTTAGCCCTCTGGGCCAGGTGAGCTAAAAAGAAAAACGGACAAAAGCAACGGACAAAAGCAAAAGTGTCGGACAAAAGCAAAATTATCGGACAAAAAGCAAAACGGACAAAAAGCAACGGACAAAAAGCAAAAGTGTCGGACAAAAAGCAAAATTATCGGACAAAAAGCAAAACAGACAAAAATCAACGGACAAAAAGCAAAAGTGTCGGACAAAAAGCAAAATTATCGGACAAAAAGCAAAAGCGGACAAAAAGCACCGTATCATGTGTCAGCGAAGGGAAGCGAAAGCCTTCATATTCCCGACTGTGTCTTAACCACTGTCAACGACAGCCTAGGTTCCTTAATTATTCAACCTTCCGTTCCTTATTCTTATCTGTTCCATCAACTACGTTTTCCTTTTCCCCGGTATAAGCACAAGGTTTAGGTGAGTTAGATTCCTACTCGTAGGTTCCAAATCTCTACTGATATTGGAGGTCTCTGCTTTCGACTCCTTGTCTTTGCAAACCACAACTTGTCTTCTAGTGTTAACATATACACATTTTCTAGCCTAAGGAAAGATTGGTTTGAAAAGGTGAAAACTTAAAATCAATTTTAAGAACATTGTCAAGATTGCGTCTATAAAAAGTGGTGTCTATTTTGAGAAATATTGTATGGCTGAAAATTACTTGTGGTTTATTGAAATTTTGCATCAACGAAGAAATATGAAAGATGACACTTTTACGGGAATATTCATGTCTATTTTCTACATTAAAATAGGTGAACGTGATATTTAATTTCTTATAAATTAACTTTACATGTTTTATTTTTCAATTTTCGCCATCTTAATGATTATTACTATTGTACAATGAAAATGAACACCTTTTATATCAGGGTGATAGACTATCTTATATAAAGATGAATGACTCACTTTTGATAAATCAAAGAAATTGTACATCTCTACAATGTATTACTTTGGACTACTATTGGGAATTATCATAATGTTTTGTGGTTTGTAATTTTCAATATATTTAGATATTAAGTCTAATTGCATCTACTGTAAATTATACCTGTATTTTTACTCATTCCATGTAATGTACATTTTATTTGTAATTTTTACTAAAAGATATTTTTTCAATACCACAGAAAACTTTTGATTTAAAATAGGCTATTAACTAAATGTAATATTTAACTTGCAATAGTTTTACCTTGTGTTTTGAAATTTTAAACAACTTTGTCGTTAAACAATGATATTTATTAATCAGTATCTTTATTGTTTTTTCCTTTTTTTTTTAATTGTTTCATTTTTCAGAATTATCTTTTGGCCTCGGTAATAGCTTATGCAATGATGCCGCAGCAAGTATTACAGAATGCTCTTGGAAGGCAGGTTTGCTTCTTGATCGTTCCACATTTATTCTTGAAAGTCAACCCTATTTCACTGTGTGTACAATAAGGTAAGTTTAGTAGTGTAAATAACGAAGTAACGTTATGTTATCATACAGAAATAATAAAATTTCAATATTAAAAAAGATAAAAAAAAAATTTTTTTTTAAATTCTATAATGAAATTTGATCTTACAGGCATTTATGAAGTGACACCCCAAATGATATTTTTTAGCTCAAGTTTATTTAATAACATAACGATAAAACCCGAAATATAAATACAGACATATCAAAGCAAATATTGACTTTTCACTTCTTCGTACTACATTTGTATTAACATCAAGATTATTCTCCTTTAATCTGTACAGGAAGTTTTATTGTTGATATTTACCCTTATGTATCTAGTGTTAAATTAGGTATTTATATGTTGGTATTCCTAATTATTGGAAGATTTTATATAGACTGAAAAAGTATACCTAAAACGACAAAGTTATTTTTCATTTACCTGTATATATTATGAAAACCGGTTTTTCAAAAGTGATTATTTTCTAAGGGTTTAATATTTCGCGGTAGTGTTTTGCCATGGCTTTATTTGGACTTGTTTGTTTGCTTTTTGGCCTTGAATGTTTGTCCCTAATATTTTATTAACTATGTATTTACTTTCAGGTATCACAGATCGAATTTATTCGTTCATAGTGTGTTAATTTACGTTTTGATTGAGTTAAGCCTTCCAATTGATGTTTTATCGTGTGTTTTCTATGTTGTGATGTTATACTATTGTTTCAGAAAAAGGAGAAGGTTTGGTACCATTAAAACGTTTAATCCCGCTGCAAATGTTTGCACCTGTCCTAAGTCAGGAATCTGATGTACAGTAGTTGTCGTTTGTTTATGTAATTTATACGTGTTTCTCGTTTCTCGTTTTTATATATACTAGACCGTTGGTTTTACCGTTTGAATGGTTTTACACTAGTACTTTTGGGGCCCTTTATAGCTTGATGTTCGGTGTGAGCCAAGGCTCCGTGTTGAAGGCCGTACATTGACCTATAATGGTTTACTTTTATAAATTGTTATTTGGATGGAGAGTTGTCTCATTGGCACTCACACCACATCTTCCTATATCTATTTACCAGTGAAAATCAGGACAAAATATCATAAAAAATCATTTATCAGCGGACATCAAACCCCAAATCAGCAATATAAATCCACCACGATTTTGATATCATTAAAATCATTTTGCAGTCGTATGACCAGGCTATCCCAATGCTACGAGAATGTTACTGACAGCTGCCCAGACTACCGGGGTGATGGACCACAATTGATGGACAAAACCGCATATAAAGCATTCTTAATTGGGACATGCGTAAACCAATATGGTAAGTGAAAACGAAAGGTTGTACATGTATTTTATCAAAATATTAATGCTTTAGAACAAAAAATGTTTTTATATTAGTTGTATGATTTTTGTTTACATGAAAATTAATTCTTCAAGCACGACTTGCGCATATCAACTTTTAAAACTGTCTATTGTATCCTGTAGTTGTAAGAAACATTTTAAGGATCAGGAGACAAAATCATCTTAGTGTGTTAAAAGCTTGAATAATCATTTCATCAAACAAGCTATAATATAATGTACCTTTAATTCAGCTTTTTTATTTCAGTATATGAAGAGGGTTTGTTATGTATTGGAAATAAGCTACCAGAAATGATAACATATGTCAACCAGAATTGTCTTTCTTCGCAGTTCTATTATGATACTGTATGGGATGCATACATAGAAATGGGCGACTGGAATTGGCAAAAGTTTTGTAGGTAAGTTCAATGTTAAATAATATTAGAAAGTAAGACTTTACTCAATTCATACTTTTCGGAAGTTTCTGTTTTTAAAGCTCTACAACTTCGTGTTTGATTTGGCCTTCCGACTGTTTTAATTCGAGCGCCACTGATGAGTTGTATGTACACGAAAATCAAGTCTGGTGTACAAAATTATTAGCCTGGTATCTTTAATGAGTTTTATAACCACTATTGGTCGATGCAACTGCTAATGAACGTTTCGTCCCCGAAGGTATTACCATCCAAATAGTCAGCATTGTTGTGTTGACATGAAATATCATTGATATGTTCATTTTCTGTAAATGTACTGTTTACAAAATTTTGAATTATTCGAAACACTAAGATTTTCTATACTCAGGTATAGGTTACCTTAGCTGTATTTGGCATATCTTCGAAATTTTCTATTTCTGAAACTCTAGAACTTCGTAGTTTATTTGGCCTTCCAACTATTTTAATTCGAGCATATAATACATGCCACGGAATGTTTAACACCAATCTATCATCATTATAATCATCTTCTGTAAAGTTTAAATTTTTGTCTTTGTGTGGTTTTTTTTCCGTTTCAGATTGGTTATTCAGGGTATCGAATGTTCTGTCAACAAATCGACGGAGTACGGATGTTCCGATGAGTTTCGTGATATATTGATATATTCATCATATGTCCGTTTACCAATTGAGTGTCGTGAACCGAATTCAACAAAATTGAAATGGCTTGACATTTACCAGGAAATACCAGACAGCCTTCCCGAGCCACCGGACATTAATTCTTCTACTCTGTCTAGTTATTTCTCGACATGCTTAATTATGGTATCCAGCCTGTTCGTGCTTTGCAGAGTAAAATACACCAGTGACTGAAGATTCTAAAATATCAGAATGATCGTCCATGTATATCTAATGCTGTTTAGGATCTCTTCTTACATCATATGTCATATTTTCACGAACAACAAAAAATGAAGAAACAATACGTGTCGTATAACTTTTTTTCAAATTAAAGGATAGACAGCTTAAATATTTTTTCCAGTGTCTTTTCACTCATTGCCAATGTATTATAACATTGAAGATAATTCATGAAATTAGAAACTAAAGTTCCAAGACCCACAGGCAAAATTGTCCTTAGATGAATATGACCATTCTTTTTATGTACATTTTTGTCATATAGCTCCTCGCGTTCTTGTATTCAGGTACATCAGAGACATATATGTCTCTGGGTACATGTAGTACTACTTATACATCCTTTCCTTTCAATTGTTTCGGTTTAAGCATTCCTGGTTGTGTTCAATCAAGAAAAACGCTTCTGACGCACGGAATTATTAAGGTTTTTTTCCTATTTATGCCGTTTAATCCTTAAGTACCTGTCTTTATAAGAATCATGCAGGTTCCAGTTGATGGGTGATTCATGACCCTCTTCAAATGTCTTTATATTTTGTTTATGAAGAAGGTATGGTATGAAAATAAGTTTCATATATTATTTTTTCTTTTGAACCTTGGTTGCCATGGAAACCATCCTCACAAAATTTTGCCAAAATACGTACAAAAGTAGCCTTTGAAAATTGAAATATAAGGATTTTAATGAACCATTGAAATAAAGTGAATCAATACAAACAATAAGTGTATTTACAGTATTGACAAACAAAACCCCAAACTATACAAAAACGTTAAAATTTTGAATTTACTACATAGTTTGTTTTCATAGCAACCATTTAAAAATGTGTTAAAATTCGAAAATGAAAAATGTCAAAAACTCCTAAATTTTAAATCTGTTTATCTCCCAAGACCAACAATACAATTACATGTCAGTGACAAATTTGAAAGACAACATTCTATATATTCATAAAATAAAAAGAAAGTCGTGTGTTTTTTTTCTTTGAAAAATAATTTTAGTCAAAATTGTCAATTTTCACCAAAATTCAGATTACCAAACACATGAATAATCAAACATTTTGAACTTATAAAAAGCTAAAATATTCCATTTGTATGTGCAATTCTGACACACAGTTGTTAATTTTAAACTATATGACTAATGAAGAGATACTTGTACAAAACGAAAACTCATCACTCTTGGTATGGTGCACCCCTTTTTTTTAGAAAAAAATCATTTTTTCAAAATTATAAAATTTGTTGAAAAAATGTGGAAAAAATGTGGAATCTTATTGTGTTTACTTGTGTCGTGCCTGGGATTGATGCTGTTAGTGAAAAGAATAATATTGAACTCCAAAACATTTAAATCTATGTATAAAAATAAGAGGATGTGTTGTAATTGCCAATGAGAAAACTCTCCGCTAGAGACCAAATGACATAGAAATGAACAACCACAGGTCATCGTACAGCCTTCAACAATGAGCATAACATGATTGTCTGTAAAACAAATCTTAATGAACAATTAAAAAAAATTGCCCTAGACTAAGATCTGCTAAACAAGAATGCACACCCTGAACTGTCTGGTTGGTTTTATTTATCAATGAATTACTTTTGAAACTCTGTTATATAAAGATTTTAATACAAGTATCATATTAACTTAACATTATCAATATTCTAAGAAAATGAGGTCAGGGTAAGATGAACTATGTCAGACAGACGAAAGAGAGAGAACGGAAACGAAATATTCAGCAATTTTTCCATTTTAAAGGGCATAACTCATTAACAGTACAAGTGACACCAATAAAATTCAAACTAGATCTGTATTTTATGGTAATAAGCATTGTGTATAAGTTTCAAAACATTTGGTTGTGGCTAACTTAAGTTAGCGAACGGAAACAAAAAGTCAGCATTTTTCCATTTGTAAAGGTGTATAACTCTAGAACGGACGTACTTACGAACAAGGGTACAACTTAATGCCCCCTTCGCTACGGTGGGGGAATACAAATTCTATGTGTTCTATCTGAGGAAATATATATCAACGATCTATCTTAAACTGTGCAAGACTTTGTCAATGTGTGTATGGTATATGGAAAAGGACAGCTTGTCTATCAATTTTTTTTTAAATAACCTAACTGAATTATTATTTGTATAAGGCAGAGTTATCGCATCTTTATAGTTCTCAAAACATATTCTCCTTGTGGGCCTTGAGGACAATTAACCTGAATAATTCAGTCCCTCCCGTGATCGACTCTCCCACTCGCGAGCAGTGGAATTTACGACTGAATTATTCAGGTTAGAGGAAAATTTGCTGGTCTTAATTAGTATATACTGTTTTGATTCTCAAAACCTTAGGACCACCATGTGCAAAGATCATTCATGGAATTTTGCTCAATTTTATCAATTGTTATATTTACACATTTGTATGCCCTGCCGTGGCGGAGGGGGCATTAAGGTTTACCATTGTACGTCCCAAAGTTGGTTTCTGTTCTCTAACTTTAGTTTGCCTCAACCAAATGTTATGAAACTTAATCACATTGCTTATTACCACAAAACACAGACCAAGTTTGAATTTTGGTGGTGTCACTTTAACCGTTCTAGAGTTATGCCCTTTTACAAATAGAAGTATTGCTGTATTTTTCGTTTCCGTTCTCTAACTTTAGTTTGTCTTTACCAAATGTTATTTAAATTATACACAATGCTTAAAACCACCAAATACAGATCAAGTTTGAATTTTGGTGGTGTCACTTTTACTGTTCTAGAGCCATGCCTCTTTACAAAGGGAAAAAGTTGCTGAATTTTTCATTTCTTTTTTCTTTCTTTAGTTATGAAACTTTTACACAATACTTATGACCACAATACTTACATAAAGTACACATTTGGTTAGTGTCACTTTTACAGTTCTTCAGTTATGTCCGTTTATAACTTTTATCATATGCAAGCGGGAGCATCATCTGTGTCCAATGGACACATTCCGCATTTATTTCAAGCTCTTTTGCATAAGTTAGATTCATTATATATTAGAATAGAAAGAACGGTTCTGTAGTTCTTCTTCAATTTCAATTTTGACACAGTCAAATCGACATAGTGACAAATAAGTGTTTGCATAAGGGTTTCGATACATGTCGAATTACATGGGAGGTAAATAGTAACAGCCATTATGTGTACATAATCTGACTCTGCGCAATAGTATACTAGTCAACAAAAGAAACGATACAAGGCAATGTATTAAATTTTCCATATATAATGAAATTGGAACACTGTACCAAACTTAATAACTGTCCCATTGGTCTAATTTTTACAGAGTGTTATTTTTTTATCAAAACCACTGATTTAAGACAAAAGACCGATTTTTTGTTTTTTTATTTTGTTATTTTAAAAATAGTCTTTTTTGCCAAAAAAATAATAATCAATATTAGAACTTAAAATTTTAAACTTAAACATGGTCTGCTTTAAATTTTCATTGCCGTCCGTCCTTGTGTCCATCTGGCTGTCCGTGTGTCTGTCTGTCTGTCTGTCCGGTCCTTGCAGCGCTCTCGCATGTACAAATCTTGTCAGATTTTTACGAAACAAATACTTTAGGTTAATATAAGCAACATCTCAAACAAGTTATATATTGGTGGCCAATCGACTTTTTTAAGAGGTATTACCCTTAAAAATATTAAATTTATGGAAAGTGGCCTCATTAGCGCTCTCGAGGGTAAAAGTTGTTTATTTTTCATTTTCAGTATATTTCTGATAGAACGGACGTAGTTTTTTAGTTCACCGTTCCATCACTTGGCGTCCGGTGTTAACTATTTCAAACATCTCCTCTGAATCCACTGAACCAATTCCAGCCAAACTTAAGCTGAATGATCCTTAGGATATCTAGAATAAATTTTGTGTTTTATTTTTTATTTTGTCAAAAAACATGGCCGCCATGGCTAAAAATAGAACATAGGGGTAAAATGCAGTTTTTGGCTTATATCTCAAACACTAAAGCATTTAGAGTAAATCTGATGTAGGTAAACATGTTCATTAGGTCAAGTTCTATCAGCCCTAAAATTTTCAGATGAATCTAACAACCCATTGTTGGGTTGCTGCCAATAAATTGGTAATTATAAGGAAATTTTGCAGTTTTTGGTTATTATCTTGAATATTATTAATGACAAAGATAAACTGTAAACAGCAAAAAAGTTCAGCAAAGTAAGATCTTCAAATAAGATTAATGACCAAAATTGTCAATTGACCCCTTAAGGAGTTATTGCCCTTTAAAGATTTTTTCACAATTTGTTCATCTAGTTTGCTTACTTTAAAAAATCTTCTCCTGAAACTGCTGAATCAATTTCAGCCAAACTTGGGAGTATTTAGTATAAGTTTTGTATTTTATTTCCTTGTAATTCAAGAAACATAGCCACTATGGCTAAAATGGAACATAGGGGTAAAATGCATTATTTTGCTTTTGAAGAAAATATGACAGATACAAAGAACATTTAAATGGAATTTTTAAGCCTCTCATTGATATATATTGAAAAGCATAAATAATCATTGATGAAAGATTTAACCAAAAAATTACAGGTGATTGATTCAGGGTCTTGAGAGCTTCTTGTTTAGAGTTAAAATTTAAAGACAGTCTGAGACTTAGTTTTTTGACATAGACTGAAATAAAACTTGGACAGAGGCTAATTTTCAAGACCATGAAATAGCATCTAAAATTTCAATTTGCACAAAACAAGTGTATTTCATGTATTTAGAGACGCAGCAATCCTCCATTCAGTCATCAGTCTTTCAGCTGTTTTCTGTTGTTTGGTTGGATTGTTGTCTCTTTGACACATTCCCAGTTCTGAAAAAATCTTATATCTAAAAATGGGAAGGAGGTACTATCATTGCCCTAACCCTTTGAATAAATTTCATGCTTCAATGCTCAAAATGTTCAGAATTTAATACCATCTTTCTTTTAATTTTGAAAAATTTTATAATTTTGAAAAAATGATTTTTTTTCAAAAGGGGCACCATGCCCAGAGAGAAACGTTTCATTCTCTACCAACATATCTCTATCAATAATATATTCTCATTTATAATTACTAAATGTGTGTCAGATATGCACATATAAATGGAATGATTTAGCTTTTAAGTTCAAAATGTTTGATTATTCATCTGTTTGGCAATCTAAATTTTGGTGAAAATTGACAATTTTGACAAAATTATTTTTAAAAAAAAAAACCACACGATTTTCTTTTCATTTTATGAATATATAGAATGCTGTCTTTCAAAATTTGTCAATGAAATGTCATGGTATTGTTGGTCTTGGGAGATAAACAGATTTAAAATTTAGGAGTTTTGAAATTTTTCATTTTCGAATTTTAACACATTTTAAATGGTTGCTATGGAAACAAACTATTTGGTAAATTCAAAAGTTTAACGTTTTGAATAGTTTGGGGTTTTGTTTATTAACAATGTAAAACCCTAATTGTTTTATTGATTAACTTAATTTCCATGGGATTTTAAATTCCTCATTTTAAATTTTCAAAAGGGTCTTTTTCACATATTCAGGCAAAATGTTGTTTTGATGGTTACCATGGCAACAGGCAATATACAGGAAAATAAAGACAGAATTTTACTTATCTACCAAAGTTCTTATGATATAGGGCCAAAAAAATTACTTCTGTGACATGTCATGAATCACCCTCTGCATGATTTTTACAAAGACAGGTACTTAATTCTCAAAAAATATTTTTATTTTTAAAACAGTTTTTGAAGTAATTACTTTTTTTACGAAAATGCAGTCAACTTATTGTAATTTGAAAACATATTTTTCGCTTTGTTTTTTCATTGTTGAATCTGAAGAACTTGAATATGGTTAAATAAACCTTATAATATATTTCACAGCATCCGTAGTCATGGTCTCTTTTATGTTGAATTGAACAATTGCATCTATATCAAATAGTACAAACAGATTGTAAAATATAAACGATAAGTGTATCTGGAATGGTTACAGCACTCTCGATTCAGATCATTTGGAAGGCCAACAACATAACACTAAAATGTGATATAGAAATGTGGTTAGTTCCTCCCTTCCGGCAAAGATTGAGACTCATACATAGAGTAGGTATATTTCATTGTTTGTGATGTATATTAAAACAAGAAACCACGTCATGAGAATATCATTTTTTTTTTGTTTGCATGATAAATACATTGCATTTATTCTTCTGTGTATGACCTAATAGAGATTTGCGAAAAGTCTCGGTTCCGACTCTGACAGCTAAATTTACAGGGGTCGTCTCAAAAGTTAATTTAGCGGCGCACTTGATTCATAAGGAGTCCATAAACGGAGCATACTTAATCGCTCCACCGACAATAAGAATCACGATTTGAATCCAGAGTTTTCGTAACAGCATATTTCAATGTCGTCAAGCTCATACACATACATATATGAAGCCAGATACGTTATTTTGAGTAATTTTTTTCCTGCATATATAATGCCATAGTTATATATAAATGTATATTTACATATGTACATTAACTTACACCGTTTTCTGATATAATCAATTTCCTGTTTTACAGATACGAAAATAAAGGGAACATCAAGATTAGGGAGTAATCTATATTTTAGATAAGGGGAGAAGTGGGGGGTAAGAAGAAGAAATTTGCGATAAAAAGGCAGTACCAATGTATCAATGAAGTAACAAATCAAGGACCAGTTCAAGGAAGAAAAACGCCAGACTCGATATTTGTTAAAAAAAATATAATTTAAGACGAAAGTTTTCTTCTTAGCCCCCAAAAAAAAAAACAAAACAAAACTAAACTAAAAACAAAAACAAAATAAAAAAAAACAACTAGAAGGTAGCTCCTTGAGTTAAAAAGTGGTGTGGGAGAAGCGGGAACATATAATCAGTGCTGACCATATTACTTGAAAATATGTGCAACCAAATAAAAAGCTGGGGCGGCCATTCTGAAAAAGGAAAATGGCAACCTAGGAAAATTTCTAGCAAGTTTGGTTTGAGTCAACAGATGTGGATTTCAATTAAGGGGAGCCCAGAGGGACCTGGTCCCCTTTTCTGGAAAATTTTATTAAAATAACGGAATTATTTGGCAAAATTTGGATCGTGCACCCCTTTAAGAGCCAATAAAAGTAGCGGGCCCCCGTTTCTGGAAATTATGGACCTGCCAATGGTCAAACCAAAGATATAAAAATTGATATTTACTGCTTCTCCACTAAGCACGAAGCATGGTCGGCCCTGAGTCAGAAAAATGTGTTAGGGTTGGTTTACCTGTTTTACTGCGGACAGTTATCTTTTGAAATGGGACGTTAGACATCGGTGTGTCGGTCTTGTCTATGCAAGGTCAAATATCCATATCTAGTTATGTTCCCTTTCATAAATTTAGCTTGCCACTTTAAGTTGAACATCCAACCATCCATTCATCAATCCTACATTCATTTTTGGACGAGAAGTTGAACGCTCAAATACTACGATGGCAATTTTGAAATTAGATGGGTTTCAGACATAATTCTGGCACATAAAGAGCTTTCGTTTTTACCAAGTTTGGTCAAATACTTTTTTTCAGTCGGAAAATATAACGGACAAAACTACGGATGCCAAGTGATCAGGGCAATAGGTCACAAATACCTTTAAGCTAAGAAGCAGGTGATAAGATTTGTGAAACTGTATATTTTAACTAAAAACATATTGGAAAAATGTTATTTGTTTTCTCAACCTGCAATCAATCGGATTCTGTTTCCGAAGAACTAACTCCAATAACTTCTATTATTTTTGGATTTTTTTTCGTAATAAATCTGTTATATGCCATCTGATTTTCGCGGATAATGTTCATCAGCGGTCGCTTTTTGGCCTTTTGCTTGTGTGTTTTTTTTGGTTTTTGCCATCACCGTTTGCATGATGTTGACCAGTTTTTGTAGTGGAAGCTGTTTTCGCCGCATTGTCGACGTCGTTTTTTTGTGGTTAATTTCTCTTCCATATCTTTTATTTTCTTACATTCGTCTCTACATATGACATATTGTGGAGACTTGTGCTGGATTCGTAAACAGAAGAAAGCTATTTTTGATTAAATAAATCGTTGTGTAAAATCTTGTTCAACTGTTTTTTGCAAATTTTACCTTGAAAAGCTAATTATTTATTACTTATTTTTTATTTTGAGACGACCCCTTCATTTTAACTGTCAGAGTCGGTGTCAACAGTCGGTACCGAGACTTTCCGTAAATGTCTATTACAAGGCTTCATAGTTTGCCCTACCCTACCTTTCTTCTCCAGTGGAGTACAAATTTCTCATCTTTCATCTATGTCAAACTTAACGAAATGATTTGTGTATTTGTTCTCGTCCTAGGTAGATTTTATTAATAGCAAGTTATCACCAGTATCTTAAGACAGATGCGTGCCTTTAGGCATGTATTAAAGACATAAATTAGCTTAACATATATACTTACCAAAAACAACGAAAATGAACTACATGCATTGCTCTACAAAATATTCCTTCAAAATGTTGCTTTAAATAAATAAAAATCAATGAACAATGTACAGTGTAAGTTCAAATGAGAAAATCAACGGCCTGATTTATATATGACACGGATAACAAATATAACAGACAGCAACCAGAAAAAATGTGGCAGGGTTTAACATGCTTGTTAGCGTTCAATCCTCTCCTTAACCAAGCGCGGCCTAATTGCGCTTTTTGACTAGACACTTGCGCATTTTATAATGGACATTTGCGCTTTAATCATTACAAGATATTTACGCTTTTTCAAAAAGGATATTTGCGCTTTTTCACTAGGGCATTTGCGCTTTATCAACATAACATTAGAGTCATCATGGTTAAATGTTTTAAAAAATCATTCAAAGCACAATACATTCATATATTTATATACAGCTATAAGACTTAACCTTCCCCATAATGATTGTGTCAGATGAAAACGACAACACTTCAAGAGGGCGGATGGGAGTAAATTCCATATGGCAACCATGACTCTTTCTAAAAGTCAACATGAACAGCTGGTGGTTTAAAGAATCAAATTTCAGTCTTCACAAATTGAAACAAGCTTAGATGTGATCCATGATGACCAGTTTCTCTGACTATCCGTGCAATAGAATGGACAAAAGAAGAATATAGTTTCCAATTTTAAATCCACAATTTGTATACAGCTGCTTGAAGAATTTAAGGCAAAATTTAAATGTTCCATCGATAAAAGTTTCGTTTTTTCTAGAGTTTACCCAATATTTATTTTCTGATTTTATCGTTTGTTCGGAAGTACTTTCAAAGAATATGTGAATATCTTTTGTAAATTTGGTTAAGATTACAGTGAACTATCATAGGTAAAAAGCGCAAATGTTTGGTCAATTTAGTTCAGGTGCATCAAAGTTTAAAGTGCAAATGTGCATATAGCGTTTGGAGAACAAATGTTAAATGAAATCCTACAATAAAGCTTTAAACACTTTTAAAAATAAAACCCTATCCATCTAATACTTGAAATTTTATCTATATAATTAACAAATCATTCGTACCTCAAACGTTTATTTCATTAATTTGCAGAATGTGGTTCGTTGTAATAATTTTGGTGATTAGTTATACATTAAATGATTTTGAAGTGGGACAATCTGAAAAGTGTCATTTCGATCGATATTTCTTCTTTGATTATCATATTTTCATCATTTTGCGTCCAACTCATTTTACAACACCATTGATGTTACGTATAAAATCTAAATTTATAGATGAAAAATAAAGGCTTATGAAATATTATTATTTTTCACGTAATGAATATTTACTGCGGGGTATTGTTTATCCTTAGCAACGGCAATTGTAATGGAGGAAATGTGATTTTTTTTTTCTTGTTCATATAGGTAAAATGCTCATAATATATCAATATTGGAATGACGTAGCAATATGTTTTATCATTAGTAAAGATAACTGTATTGTAATTCATCATAATATCATAAATTAGGTGGATATAGCACCAAACATAAAAAATACGCAAAAAGAGCGGACCCATTACTATAGACAGACTTCATAGTTTGTGACTAAAATCGGCCTTCTTTTATTTTAGGGTCTCAACACATAAAGAGCTATACTAAACTAACCATTACCCTATAGCTTACCATACCCCTATACCATACCCTTACCATAAACTCTACAACTATACTAATTAATACTAACTTATGTCGGATAAAAGCTCTTACAGAGCTTATGATGTATTGTTATATGTATAACCAACTTTAAATAAATCTTTTATGCTTTGTGCACTAATCCAAATTCCACCATAGGCATAGACAAACCCTAACCATATTGTCGATGATTGCAAGTTCGTTATGCTTGAAAGTTCATGATATTTGGGGATTTCCACTTTACTTGTGACGTCATGCACAAGTATTCATCATCAGTAACATGCTACTTCAAAAAAACTTAACCTGATATTTTTCATTGCATTTTTACTAATATCGGCATGAAAAAGATAAGTTGTGGATGTTCTTGCATATTATTTGTTTAAACGTCTGTTTCCACTATTACTGTTTTATTCCTCTACTAAAATTCGTTGAATTCTTAGGAAAATTGCTTCGGCAATGTTATTGACATCTCAACAATGAGTCATCGCCTATTTTTAGGTCATGTGGCATTCTTTTCCCTCATAGGGCCAAGAATTTTTTTTTTTTTAAAGTCTTTAAGAAAGCAGATTTTTTAAGATAAAAAAATTTTTTGATATATTTTGATAAAACAAAACCTGCCGAATATTGGCTTGTAAAGAGTAAATTATTATCATATGCCATTGAATGCAAATTGAATGAAAAATACATCACAAGTGATAAGGTTTATTTACTCTAACCCTAGAGTACATGGACCTCTAAAGTAAAATATGACCCAGAAATCATTAACTAAACACCATTTTTACTAGCATTACAGGGAATATTTTCAAAATAACTTGACTACTGTGCTTGATATCTTACTTCTGAGGTAAGAAAATCAAGCATTTTTCGAACTATGTCCCAGTCTGCAATGGTCTGTACTGTAACAATACTTTAATTCCTCAATTTGTGTGTCACTATGAAAGATGGATGTAATAATTGTATAAAATAAATGTAAAATTCTGTTTCCCGAAACAACCCTCAAATAGCAGTGCGAATACAGGAAATGGCTTAAAATTTTCAAAAAAGAAATTAGGAAGCATGCCCCCATACCTCCTAGAAGATTACATTGAATTACAATGCTCACCAGTGATACACTGACACATACCCCAAAACAGGAAATGAGATAAACATGTTGTTATTTGTATTGGAAGTCACAAATATCTTACTTCAGATTTCTATGTTACATGTATAAAAAATTGCAACAGTAAAATTATAATTTAATGACTGAAACTTTAAATCACATTATTTGATTTTAATGTTTTTAGGAGAGTAAGAGAGTAACATTTAAATGTATCACAGTAATTTGGGCAACTTTGTCATGTTTATGCAAATTCTTCTCACCTCCAAAAGTTTTCTTTGAACAATTTTCAATTTTCATGTTGGTTTTGAAGATGCTTGTTTGAAATGCGATGCTTAATTGACCCTCATACTTGTATGTTTCCTTGAATCAATTTGTTAATGAACCAAAAAGTGTTATTTCCAGTTATTATATTTGACCCCATGAAAATAAATTACTTTTTTTGTTTATCATAAAAATAAAAAGTTCCAGTTTCTGACCTTTTAGGGAGCAACCATTTAACTTCAAGGGGGGAGTTATGGTTTTTTGTCTGAGTTGGAATTTTTTTTTTAGTTTTTCGACGCTATCAATCAAATTATTTTTTTCAAAATTTAACACTTTAAGGTATGGGGAAAATCTGGATTCAGAATATTTTTTTTTTCGTCATCTGCTTGACCACAATATTTTTTTTCATCAAATTGGGGATCAGAATATTTTTTTAGGAAGAAACCATAACCCCCTCCCCCCCCTTGAAGTTAAATGGTCGTTCCCTTAAGCAGATTTATTTTGGGTTGTAACAGGCAAATTTCTAGTACAAAACTTTTGATTTGAATTAAATGACAAAACATTGTGTTTAGAATTTCTGTTATTTTGTAGGTTAGGGAACTGTGAACATGGCGGCGACGTTGCCGCCCATAAACAACAGAGGGCAAAATGGTGTTGGGAATAGAAATGTTTTCATGCCCACACCACCTAGAGGCCCACCAAGTGGCAGATTACAACCTATTAAGGTACCAGGCAAAGCTGAAAGGGATTTGTTTTTTAAGCAAGAAAAATTAAGACAACAACAACCTGAACTGAGCAAAAAGCAGACCACAAGGTACTTAATTATTATTCATATTGTTATATATATATAAATGAATTTTCATAAATATATATTACCAGCATAAGCCTAATATAAGACCAAAATTACATACAGTTATAAGCAATTATCAATTTTATTAATCACCACTAAATTTTACTACAAAATTAATACATAGATATAAGAAGATGGTATGAGTGCCAATGAGACAACTCTCCATCCAAGTCAAAATTAATAAATAGGGGCTGCTCTGGCTCCCAAAAGTTGGAGCCAGAAAATCGCCAGTTCCTATATTTTGTCGCCAGTTTTGAAAACTTTAGAACCAGCTAGAGTCTTTATTTAGTCTACCAAAATTTAAATAATGTTCAATTTAAATTTCTTATGCACTCAGCCTACACTTTACATCATTTAACATGTAATATCAAGTAAGTTATTGCATAGGGTTTATATACATACAACAAAACAACATGTGTATTTTATCATGTTTATTTTCTTATGTCAGTATTTCATATGTAGAAGAATATAAATTAGCTTATGGTCTGTATATTCTACAAAATAGAGAAAATGTCTTTAAATTAAATTATAAAGTATAGAAAAAATGGGTAATTGAATGAAGAAAATAAAATAAGAGGTGTTTAAATTTACAGAATAGTGAAAATTTGTATTAAAAAAGAATACAGAAAAGATGACAAAAGGCATTTTCGTATCATAACTGAGGGCAGGCAAAGACAAATTTCGTCTGAATTTGCTATTTTTCAAAGGAAATAAGTAAACGAGGTTTTTAACAAGTTGATTATGGTTTTCGATTTCCTGTCAGTTCCGCTTTCTTCATACAACTACGGCAAACATTGCAAATTGTGGAGTCGTACGGTATGACCATTTCTTCAAAGACAAAATGCCGACTGACCAATTATATTTGAATTAATTAATGTTGATGATCATTAATGACCCATCCGATAAAATGGATTACCTGTAACAACAGATTATGGCACCTGGTGTAACTGTTGATTAGCTTGGGGTCGTAAACAAAGTCATAAACTTGTCGCCAGGTAAAAATTTTACAATTTTTTTTTTTAACTTTACCAATTAAAATGAAGATCGATATTGTCAAGAAATGAAAATTTTACTTAGGAAAATGTTGGCGCCAGAAATATCGCCAGCAGCCGTATTTTGTCGCCAGATGAAATAAAAATCGCAAATTGCGACATTGGCGACGCACAGCAGCGGTCCCTGAAATGTAAACCATATGTATGAATAATTGAGATAAATGTACAATTTAGGTACATGTATATGTCAATGAAATAGTAAATTTAAAAAACAACAAAAGATATACAGAGGTTGATTACTGTATTCATTAATAGACTGATTTCTATATTATAAGCAAAACATTAAATCTCCCTGAGTTTTAAACAAGTTTTAAATAGATTTGATAGAAACTATCAAAGATCTGCCAAGAAAAGAAAAACACATTGAATTCTGTAACCCGAATAATTCAGTCGTTATATTCTGCTGATCTACGAATACTACATTAATGCCCGAATGCACAGACAATGAAAAATCTATAATCAATCATTCTGAATTAGCTTGTGAATTACCTATCTCGATAGAATTGAGCTGACTGCTGATTGGTCACCTCTCCTACAGGGCACCAATCAAAATCCATGGTTTCATGAAGCGTTTTTAGCGTGTAAGGAATTCAGGCCCTCGCAAGTAGGAGAGATCAATTATGGGGAGGGACTGAATTATTCAGTTTAAGAATTCTGTAAAATACAGGGGAAACATCACTTAGAAAATAAGAAAAGATAACCATAGACAAATTCCTGATGTTGCGACAGGCAAATTAAAAGTTTCTTCCAAAACAACAAAACTGAATTGTGTCTAACTTGAAATCACAGTTTTTACTTTACAGAAGTGTTTGATTAACAGTTTGTATTTACATTTATCTCATATTTTAATAGGTACAGAAATTCATATAAACACAACTTGTGTTTGGACATGTTACAAGATGGATATCATAAATCATTCAGTGAACTTTTTGCACTTATAAAACAACAAGAAGAAGAAAGACAAAGACAAGGTGAAGAGTCATTGATGTGGGCAATGGTCATGTTAAAAGACCAACATGAAAAACTGGACATGTTAAAACAACATTTGTGTAAAGCTGAAGAAGCTGAAAGGAAAGGTATACAATGATTGAAATTTAGGGAATTTGACATGAAATTAAAACTGTACTCCTAATAAAAAGTTTTTTATTGTGTCTGTTCCAAAGTAGCGCACATGTGGAAAGTGAATGTTAATATTTGTAAACTTTTCTATGAAACTTTTAAAGATTGTATTTTTCTGAGTCCAGACTCAAAAATATTGATTGATTGTAAATTATACCATATAAAGGCAGGGATCACCATGACCTATTTAAGGGTGGCGGTGCGCCACGCTTAAATTTCTAGCGCCACGCTAAAATTCCCAACGCCACGCTTATTTCATTGTCCGCCACACTTGAAAATTCAGTTGATTGAGGTTAAATTTCAGATAATTATCCCTAATCCAATTATCATGTCAAATCTAATTATTGTTAATTGGTGTGAACATTGCCTCAAGCAGTCAAGGGATGTACACTGACAGATTATATTATTTACATGGTCTCGCGTGGTTGAACAAGGTAACGACCAATGAACGATCATGACCCAGTTTCTTCAATTTGAAAAGTAAAAATTGTTTGCAAACTACCGGTATTCTATAAATGCAAATGTATGACTGTACCTTAAATGGAATGTTATATCCTAACTAAATAATAAAAGCAGTAATCCAGAAAACAAATGAATTGCCTGACCACATGTTCCTTTTGTTGACAGTCATGTGGCATGTCACATGTGCTCTTTTGGCGGGAAGATATTGGGGATTACCTAAATAACAGACAACATTGTCTGGTTATCAATAGACAGTTAGATCAACAGCTAGGACATGAAGGATAGGAGTGTCATTATCTTAAAACTCATTTAAAGTATGAAAAGAGTAAAACTGGATATATATAATTCCTTTACATATTTGTATTGGAAAAGAGGGGAGTTAATTTAATAAAATTCTACATAACAAATATGATCAAACTGCTAAATAGGATTAATTTGGTTGAAATGACTGAAATTCTGTGACTAAATATATTTTTTTATTATTAATTTCTGTATCTTTTTACCATGTGGTTTTCCATAAGACATTTAAATTAAATCTAAATTGGTCAGAAATCTATTTAAAATAATAAAATTATATAATGCATACTTTATTACATGAAAAGCAATATTATATGTGGATCCCTCACTTTAATTTCCTGCAATCTGGGAAGCCACATTAGGTGTTTACTTCTCCCTGTTTAATATGTTCCTACAAGTGTGGTGACCACTAATAGGACCAACTACAAAATGTATGTGAGACCCCCCTTTCCAAATTAGCTTTATATGACAAATACTTGTATGGCATATAATTAACAATTTGTGCGCAACTGGAAACGATTCGATAACGCAACACATTTGATGAATTTTCTCCCCACCCTTGAATTTCATTCTGTGGTGAACCCTGAAAGGTGTAGGTTGCCAATTGATGTTGAAGAGCTCAATTTAAAAATTTACTGTTTAGGAGTATTGTAATTTTTTTTTAAAGCTTGTTTAAGCTGGTTTTGGCACGCATGCTTGGTCAATTCAAATCATGATGTAATAAGAATTTTAAAATATTAATTAAGCCATTGAAGATGTATACGTTTATAATTGTAAAAATAGAAAAAAGTATTAATGCTTAACATTTTTTTTTATTCAGGGATAAGGAAATGCCAAAATGAGTCACAGAAACATTAAGGCTTAGAAAAATACACATGTTTTAGTTAAACTTACCTACCCTAATTTTAGTGCCTACTCTTAAAATGATTTGGTATATTTTGAACAAACCTATTAAAGTGAGATTGTTTCCCCTATTTAAAAAATAAGAGTTTGAAATACCATAATTTTAAATATTAAGTTATTAAATCGTGAGACTCTAAAAAAAATTAACAATGATAGGATAATTTACGTACTCTTTATAACTTAGTTCTCATGGTTATAGTTGATTATTGTTCAGTGTGATTTTTACAGGTGATTTTGCTGAAGTATACAGAAGTAGATATGAACTTGCCAGATATTTTCAATCAGGGGGAGATAAGTGGTTATAGTTGATAATTGTTCAGTGTGATTTTTACAGGTGATTTTGCTGAAGTATACAAAAGTAGATATGAACTTGCCAGATATTTTCAATCAGGGGAGATAAGTGGTTATAGTTGATAATTGTTCAGTGTGATTTTACAGGTGATTTTGCTGAAGTATACAGAAGTAGATATGAACTTGCCAGATATTTTAAATCAGGGGAGATAAGTGGTTATAGTTGATAATTATTCAGTGTGATTTTACAGGTGATTTTGCTGAAGTATACAGAAGTAGATATGAACTTGCCAGATATTTTCAATCAGGGGGAGATAAGTGGTTATAGTTGATTATTGTTCAGTGTGATTTTTACAGGTGATTTTGCTGAAGTATACAGAAGTAGATATGAACTTGCCAGATATTTTCAATCAGGGGGAGATAAGTGGTTATAGTTGATAATTGTTCAGTGTGATTTTTACAGGTGATTTTGCTGAAGTATACAGAAGTAGATATGAACTTGCCAGATATTTTCAATCAGGGGAGATAAGTGGTTATAGTTGATTATTGTTCAGTGTGATTTTACAGGTGATTTTGCTGAAGTATACAGAAGTAGATATGAACTTGCCAGATATTTTCAATCAGGGGAGATAAGTGGTTATAGTTGATAATTGTTCAGTGTGATTTTTACAGGTGATTTTGCTGAAGTATACAGAAGTAGATATGAACTTGCCAGATATTTTCAATCAGGGGGAGATAAGTGGTTATAGTTGATTATTGTTCAGTGTGATTTTTACAGGTGATTTTGCTGAAGTATACAGAAGTAGATATGAACTTGCCAGATATTTTCAATCAGGGGGAGATAAGTGGTTATAGTTGATAATTGTTCAGTGTGATTTTTACAGGTGATTTTGCTGAAGTATACAGAAGTAGATATGAACTTGCCAGATATTTTCAATCAGGGGGAGATAAGTGGTTATAGTTGATAATTGTTCAGTGTGATTTTTACAGGTGATTTTGCTGAAGTATACAGAAGTAGATATGAACTTGCCAGATATTTTCAGTCAGGGGGAGATAAGTGGTTATAGTTGATTATTGTTCAGTGTGATTTTTACAGGTGATTTTGCTGAAGTATACAGAAGTAGATATGAACTTGCCAGATATTTTCAATCAGGGGGAGATAAGTGGTTATAGTTGATAATTGTTCAGTGTGATTTTTACAGGTGATTTTGCTGAAGTATACAGAAGTAGATATGAACTTGCCAGATATTTTCAATCAGGGGGAGATAAGTGGTTAGCTGATCATTTTTTTACGACTTGTTTACAAACCAGTGCCCAGGTCAAAGGTGATAATGGAAAAACACAAGCACAAGGATATTTAAATGTTGGATTAGCTTTAGAGGAACAAGGTAATTCTGCAAGTTATAACTTGTTTTATTGTTTAAAATTTTATCTATAAAGAATGAAAAATTTTAATGTAAATGTGGATGAGTCAACAAACATAGCAATTATTGGGGGAAAAGACATTGGAACAGATTGATGTACGTGAAACAAAAATTCCATGAAATACTGGGAAATTATTATTTATGTAGTACATGTATATCTACAAAAATGTATCTTAAGCAATGTTCTTAGGTGCTTTTATTGCTTGATTTTGTTTTTTTGTTTTTTTTTGGTGTTTTTGCTTGACACTTAAGCAAAAGAAAAAAGTATATAATTGCTCTCATATATTATTATAATATTAAAAGCTATTGAATTATATAGTGGATTATGAATTTTTTCCCCCGAATAAAAATAAACCATTAAATAGACTTGTATATTTGTTTGTTGATTTTAAAATTTTAAGACATTTAATTCAAATTAATGCAACAAGGTTTATTGATGAATATAAGAAATTGATATACTCATTTTGTGCAGATTAAGTAAAGAAAATTGCACACAAATCAAACATAAAATATTGTAAGAAATTACCATTTTGGTTTTTTTGCAGTTAATTGACCCACACTCAAAGACAGAATATCAAAATAAACATATTTACAAGGTGATGATATATTTTTCTGAACAAGTTTTTTTTTTTTACCTACAGGAGATGTGTTGTCAGCTGCAGAACATTTTGAAGCTTATTATAAACTTTCTGTAGACCATAGAGAATGGATACAGGCAGATAACTTAACATTCCACACAGATGCTTGTATCAATTTGTGGAGGATTTATTCTTCAATAGCTGCTAGTATAGAAGAGGAAGATTCACAAGAATCATTAGATTATTTGATCAAGGCCTTAAAATTAGCAACAGAAAGTAAGTTATAAACCTGCTAATATAAATTGTCAATAATTCTAATGCATTTAGTTTTTTATCAATGGTTCTGATTGGATGACAATCAGCGTAAAATTCTTCATCTACCTATCTGTAACTAAGGGAAGCAGATATTTGAATTCTGGAATATATTCTACATGTTGCCAGGTAAACTCAATTTGCGACAGTGAAACTACCAATAGACATCCCCAAAGCTTCAAATACAATACAGTTATCTCCTTATTTGTCTGCATGCATGGGCTCAAGTAAATTTCAAAATGAACATACATTACCTATGATTAATTTGTAATTTATAATAAGTTAAGTATCTTTTATACTTATATGTTTTAATGTGTCAACTGTCATATGTACAATGAGTATAAAAATAAGGTTATAAAATATGAAAACAACACTATAAATTTCATGCGTCCAAAGCACCTTTTCTGGATTTACCTTCTTCAGGAACGCTCAAATAATGTATGATTCAAACTAGAACCACTTCATGTGTCTAAACAATGGAGTAAATAAGAAATAATAGTTTCGTCTATTTATCTACCTTTATCCCTACATACTATTGTATTATCAAGAGAAAGTGTTTATTGTAGAAGATACAATGTAAAAATGCCTCTGAGTTATAATTTAATGTTGTGTATATTTTAGGTCAAGACAAAGAGTTACAAGGTATAGCCTCTTACAGATTAGGTCATGCTTATGAACAGAATGGAGACGGAGAGACTGCTCTATTGGTTGGTATTTTACCTCTTCTTACTCAGATTTCTTCTTTGTTCTGCAGGGTGTCAGAGGAATCCTCTTGCTACACATATGTAATTTGTCTGTGTGATCAAATAAAGTCGTTGTTGTTGGAAAAAAGTATTGAGGAATTTGAACACATTAGATTTCAAGGGAAATTCTTTTTTGTACTATTTTAGCACAGCCACAGGATGACATTGATATTATTATTATTATACATGTTGATATAATGATTTATTGAATATTTTACATATCCAGGTTACATAAAACACCAGAATCAGTTCAGGTGCTATAAGCAAATTTTTAATTGTAAGAAAAAAACTGCATTTTTTTTTATTTCCTCCATAATCATTCAACTACTGAAATAAAAATAATAATTATTTTGTCTAACAAAGTCTTGTTTATAACTCTATTGTTTATAGGTATATCAACTTGAAAATTAAGTGGAATCAACTTAAACTTTTTTTCCATAAAACTTATGTTCATTTCACAAGTTAAGGAAAGCAGTTTTGTCATTGTTTTTCATTTGATTATAAATGAACTGCATTATTTAGATGCTTCATCATTTGGTCTCTTGTTTACAGTTGTCTTAATGGCAGTCATACCACATCTTATTATACCCCATGCAACGAGTTGCAGAGGGTATAATGTTTTTGACCCGTCCATCCGTCAGTCCATCCGTCCGTCAGTCCTGTTTCTTGTCATCACAACTCCTCTCAAACCACACAACAGAATTTCACAAAAACCTTTTTAGATAATAAGGACATACTTTGTAGTTGAGCATATCGACAGGAAATTACGATTCAATTCTTTTTCTAGGAGTTACGCCCCTTTGAACTTATTTACTTTAATGTACTACTGCAACAGTTTGTCATCGCAACTCCTCTCAAACCACACAACAGAATTTCATGAAACCTTTTCAGATAATAAGGACACACTACGTAGATGTGCATATCGACAGGAAATTACGATTCAATTTTTTTTCCAGGAGTTACGCCCCTTTGAACTTATTTGCCTAATATACTACTGCAACCTTTTGTCATCGCAACTCCTCTCAAACCACACAACAGAATTTCATGAAACCTTTTCAGATAATAAGGACATACTACATAGATGTGCATATCGACAGGAAATTACGATTCAATTTTTTTCCAGGAGTTAAGCCCTTTGAACTTATTTGCCCAATATACTACTGCAACCTTTTGTCATCGCAACTCCTCTCAAACCACACAACAGAATTTCATGAAACCTTTTCAGATAATAAGGACATACTACGTAGATGTGCATATCGACAGGAAATTACAATTCAAATTTTTTCCAGGAGTTATGCCCTTTGAACTTATTTGCTTCAATGTTCTTCTGCAACAGTTTGTCATCGCAAATCCTCTGAAACCACACAACAGAATTTCATGAAACTGTGTAGATAATAAGGACATACTATGTAGATGTGCATATTGACAGGAAATTATGATTCAATTTTTTTTTCTGATACAATTTTTTTTTCTTACACTTATTTTATTTCTCCAATGACAATGTAGGGACGTGGGGTATGTGAGCGCGCTCACTAAGGTTCTTTCATTATTTTTATATTATGGCTTTTTGATTTATATTTCAGCATTTAAATGAATATTTGAAAATCTGTACAGCTGAGAGTGACAGTGAAGGAATTGGTAAAGCTTGTGATGCAATCGCAAAGGCTTATGCAAAGTAAGTTTTGATTTTAACCAGATTTATCTTCCATACAGTGTGCCCATATATCAAGACACTACACTTTTCATTGCTTGGTAACATTCCAGAAGGTTTTAAACAAACTATAAGTTGAACAAATCATTTGAAATTGATAAAACTTAATTTTCTGATTGTGTTTTACACACATATCTTGATAATGTTTTCAAACCAACTAATATATAAATGCAACAACATTAACTGGATGTGGTAGTGGTTAAAATAGTTTATATGGCCTGACCAAAATATTTAATCATGAAAATTGACATTGTAATTTAAAATATACAGTGAATATTAAAACTATCTTCATAAAAAAGAAGTGATATAGATTTTTTGAAATGATAGACTTTTTCTAGATTTTTGCATCTATTATGAAAGACTTCAGGCTAAACATATCAGAAATACAGAAATTCATTATTTTACATGGTAGATTACAATGCAATCATTTGATTATAGTACTGTGGATTCAATCAGTTTCATGGATACCACTTTTCGTAGATTGAGGTAAACTTGACCCTGTTCCCATGAAATTAAAAAAAAGATATCCAATGAATGATTATGAATCCACAGTGCATAAGCAAAGGAGGAGAATATGTTCAATAAAAATAAGAATGTGTACCCTCCCTGCCCAAATATAAAAATTGTAGTCTCCAATATTTATGTAATTCATGTTTGTTATTTACATTGAGAGAATTTATTTTACAGACAAGGTAAAGTTGAAGAAAGCATCACCTACCTGAAGAAATTTGTTGAAGTAGCTGAGAAAAGTGGAGAGGAAGTGGCTCTTAGCAAAGCTTGTCATAACTTAGGAAATATATTTAATTCTCTGGTAAGCTATTGTCGATTTTAAATAGAATTACATGTCACATTTTCAAAAATGTAATTGCCTTTGTTGCCTTTTGTAGCATTCTTTTTGAGCATGTAAAGTTGTGGGTTCAACTCCTAAGTGTAGGGTCTAACCATATATTTGAAAACTAATATTGTATTTTACTCTGCTAAGAACATGGCATAAACATTAATTTATCATGTGCTTAAAGGTAATATGTCTTCATGCCAACTCATTACCTAAGGAACAAGTCCAAGACAAAATTTATTGCTCTGCATATTCATGTAATAATTATTCACCAATCAATACCATTAAAAATGTTTTAGTTTTCTTTAATTTTAGGGTCGATATTCAGAGGCAACAGAATATTTCAGTAAATCTTACAATTTATCACGGTCCCTGGGAGACAAAGAAGCCATTAGTACCAACAGGGTACAATTTGGTATTGCTATGGCCCACAAGATGATGAAAGGATTGGACAGTCACACAGTGATGGGAACTCGTCCTGCATTGGAAAGATTGATCGAGTGGAAGAATGCTAGAGTTGATGAATTTGAAAAACCCTTCCCAGAACCTAGTAAGTTTCAGTTTTGCTACTAATTATAGTATGATACATATCAACGTTTTTCTATTTTTATATCTGTTGTGAATTTTTTTACAGTTTAAAATAAAATATAGATGTCACTTGTTTTTAAATTTTATTGTAAAGGATTTCATGAATGTTTTGCATTTTAATATATCTTTAAATATAAATGTTGAAATATCTACTGTATAAGATAAATGTAGTATATGTATGTGTGAAAATGGAAAGCCTTGCTTATTTATAAAAAAAGTTAGCCATCACATGTGTGAATTTCTCTAAATTAAATTTCTATTCACATTATTCTCAATATCATATTGTTGAATAGCAGTATTTTCAGGTTAAAATATAAATGTATACATAGTCAGTAGAACGTATTTTAAAGTGAGAAGAGAGAAATTTCTCTGACAAGCTAAAAAGTCCCTTTATATAATTAATTCATGTGAGGTAAGGGGTTTTAAAGGCCACTGAGTTTTTCCCAAATATTTTAACATTTTTAAGGGGCTAAATATATGAGTTCTTATGTTTTTCTCACAAACTCCGACCTTTTGTGGTTGAACAAATGCCTTCTTTGCCCCTTTGGATCCAATGCCTTTATTAGAAAATTTGGAATAACTTTTAGTAATTGATTAAGTAATAAGTACAGAAAGTATACATAAATTGTTTTCTGCCTCTATGTCAGAGTCAATGTATTCATTGTTAGTTTTTATGCTTCATAATTATTTTTATCATTAATGATTAATACTGTAAATTCAGAAATATTTGCCTGCATTATCTTAATCTATCCTTACGATTATTTAACATAGGACAAACATTAGTTTAATGATTTTCAGGAAATATTGCATACAAAGAATGTTATCAAAATTTAAAGTTTTATTTTTGCAAATTCTATGCTATGCCAATTTTCGCAATAACTTAAAAAACATCTGAAATTTGCTGATTAACAGAATGTGATAATTCTAGTCATTTCATACATCTGAATCTCTTAATAAAATTGATTCTATTTGTTAGTTCCTGAATGGGAGCTTAGGTAAGAGTGAATTGACAAAATGAACTTTGGTTTGAAATGTTTTGCAGTTAACTGCTGTGTCTTTGCTTTTTTTTTATGGCATGTTATAATAGGCTTACAAGAAGAGATCATAACAATTTTACTGAGTGTTATTTTAAAGCATGGATGAGATTATTATTCTCATTGTTTACATTATTCAAGAAATTGTAATTATGCATGGAGTTACATTGATAATGGATAATTTTTTTAGGTGTGAGGAGTATTGCTTTTTAACTTCTAACATTATTATTATATGATGTAAAAATAATACAAGGATACCAGAAAAGGTTAGATGAACACAGAGTATAGGACATTTTTGTCTCCAAGTGAATAATTATCCTAGATATGTCGTCATTGGCATTCTCAACATTTAGGTTCAGCCTGCGGTTTTTGTTTTAGTCTTGCCTGCAATTTTCACCTGCGACAAAAGTCGCTGAAAGCAAGACATAGGGAATGCTTTTCCGGCTGTGGCTGTGGTGTCAACAATTGATAAGTTTTCTGCTCAAGTTAGTTTGATAGGAACTACTTGTGATAGATCATTGATATTTAAAATAAAGTTGCATTACCATCAAATATATCAGTTTGATGACTATTTAGAGGCCCTGTCCCCTAAGTCATGGTCCAGTGACTTTGAATTAATAAGCAATTTTCAATATAAAGTTTTCTGCTTAAGTTAGTTTGATAGGATCTGCTTGTGATAGATCAATGATATCTTGTATGAAGTCGCATTACTATCAGTACATATCAGTTTGACGAATATTTTTTGAGGCCGTGGCTCCTAGAACATGGTCCAGTGACTTTGAATTAATAAGCAATTTTCAATGTTAAGTTTTCTGCTTAAGTCAGTTTGATAAGAACTACTTATGATAGATCAATGATATTTTGTATAAAGTTACATTGCTGTCTGTACATCTCAGTTTGTCAACCATTTTTCTAGGCCCTGCCCACAAGATCATGGTCCAGCGACTTTGAATTAATAAGCAATGTTGCTGTCCATCAAATTGTCTTTTTCTGAATTTTATGTGACAGGCAAGACATATCTCTGTGTCAGCAGTTTATTTTAGTATTAAATAACTTTGTCAAACCTTCACCAAATTTACGAAATTTGTACAGAAACTTCTCCATGATTAAGGGACAGCATCCAGATCAACATTAGGAAAACAAATTGTTTTTGGTTTTCCCTATGTTATTGAGGAATGGACTTATAATTTTTGCAATCTCCAAATCTTACCCATTAACACTTTTTCTAAACACTAAATAAATGAAAATAACAAATGAAATAAGTTTCAATATACAACACTATATAATGATAGAAGCAAGCACAGAGGAGACACACTGTTCCATTGAACCCTTGATTGATTAAATCTTCAATTTTTTCGTTTACCATGTAGTTAATGCCTTTTAATTTTACAAAAGTTAAGGTGAAAAAATGTACAACTGAAGATGTCTTAGGTGTCTTAACTATTATTTTTAGTTTATTTTCTCATATATTTATCCCTTTTTCATACCCCAACATTAGGCTTAGCTGCATTGCAAGTTCATGGTGTACATTGATTTTAAAAAATTGTATCTTGTTAATGCACAAATGTTGAATTTATTTTGATACATGTGTTAATGCTATAATACCCCTGCAAACAAAGTTTGTGGGATATATTGAATCATCCTGTCTGTCTGTCCATCTGTCTGTTTGTGTGGCTGCATGACTGGCTTGCTTTCCGTCTGTCTGTTCATTTGCCTACTAAGTACAACTTCCCAAATGGGCTGGATGGAAATAGATAAAACTTTACACAGTTGAAGAACACTATCTGAAGATGTGCTTTATAAAGGAATATAGTCCCAGTTCTAAATGTTACAGGGGAGATAATATAACTAATTTATAAACTTCAATATTGCAATATGATCTAGTAGTCTTTCAAAAGGGCAAACATTTTTATAGACTCAGTCATTAATATTTTAAATATCATAAGAGTATTGAAGGGTGTGAGTATACTTTTGTGAGTTTACTTACAGTTCTAGTTAATATTATCATTCTTCACATACACACATACCCCTGATGAAATCTTGGAAAAAAAAGAAAAAAGAACCAAGTCTCAAGGAAATATAAATCTTGTCTTTAATGAGAATCAAGAAAATGTTTGTTCAGAAGCTGTGTTATAATGTTTCTTGTCTTTGCTGAAGAGTATATTTTGCTATCAATTGGTAACAAGGTTTTTAAATTTTTCGATATTTTATTTTCAGTAGAAAAATATGCTGATATATATATTTCTGGTACACTGATTAATAATGCAGGAGAAGTCTGTGTACCAGGAACTTTGATTTTTTTATACTAAAAGTTTCATTTTATTGGAAATGTGAAAATTTTATATAATAAGATGGTTTATGATGTTTTTGTACCCTAAAAGGCAGTGATAATTTTTCTGATCTTTTTAATATTTCAATATTTTATCTACAGAAAAAGAAGAGCCAAAACCCAGAGAACCAACGCCCCCACCACCACAGTCTCAAGTGACTGAGGAAACTGAGCAAGAGCCACAAGAGGAGGAGAAGGTAGACGACAGTAAAACTAAATCTGAGTTGACTGATGAAACATCATCTGTCACTGAAACTACAGCTAGCTGAAATACTACAAACAATTAACTTATCATTGTACAAATCTATGTCGATTCAGTATTAAATCAAAGATTTTCTGCTGAATATTTTGGTTATTTCAAAGCAAAGAATTAATAGATACAAAGGTTTCTTCCAATTTAAAAAGCAAGATTAATGGTTTTATATCCCTTCCCAGAAAAAAAAAATATAATTAGAAGGTATAATAGTCCCTTTTAGCATTCCTTTTCCAATGGATATCTTATGATATTGGTGAAGTTTTAGTACCATCTCTGTGCTGTCTTTTCATTTAATATCATCAGTAGTTTTTACTAAGAAGGAGTGCAGGATGTAAAGTAAATATTGATATTCGTTTTTAAAATGCTTTAAATTTCAAACTTTTTTCCTTATTATTACAAAAGTCCATGCTAGCAACTCCTTATTTTCACAATTTAGAATTTTTTTAAAAAGTATATCTATTTGAAAAGCTGTAGGGAATTCTGTATGTCATCATTCTTTTAAATATTAGCAGTTTAATTTCATTTATGAATTTTTTCATTCTTGTACATTATACTTAATTGACAGCATTAGAAATTACCTTTAATCTTTTCTGTCTTCCAGTCTTAATCTTGAATGAACTTAAATAGGTGCCTTTTTTGTATTTTGATCTATTATAGATGTGAGTGGCTTGTTAAATTTTGTAATGCTCTTATTCTTTCTTTCTTTCTTTCTTTCAACAATAAAAGAAAATTTATTTTTATATTTCGACTTTGTATTATTGTCATATCAATGTACATTACTTCATGTCATATTTTGTTTAAATTATTATATTTATATGGAAAATTGAAGATATTCCGTCCATTTTAACTTGAATGTACAGAAAATCAATTTAGAGATTCTGTACTCAGTTGTATTACAATTCTGTTTACATGTTTTGTTTTCATTTTAACTGCTGCTTTTAAAATTGCTGATAGAATGTTTTTTTTTATTTATGAAATGTTTTCAGAGATAAAGCAATTTAAAACAAAATTCGTATGTCAGAGATAATTAATGCAAAATTTGCTTGATTAAGTTCCTATGAAACAAAATAGGTAAAAACTCATTTAAATTCCTGTTTTAAATAATAGTGTTTCATTTTCCTACTTAATATATTTCTGAGAAAAGAATGTGACAAATAATATATCATGATCAGGGACACTATCGTCACAGGTCAGAGTTGTTTGACCTGTCTGAATGGATTTAGTTTTAAAGGAAGAGTTGATTTGTTTTGTATTCTGTGATATATTTAACTGATATGTAATAAAACATATATTTTCATTCATGTTATTTACTGATTTTTCATATACAAATTGTTACATATGTAAGTATGTGGAAGATTAATTCATTAGAAAATTTAAAGAATAAAGATTAAAAAGCTCTTGGTATTGTTATCAGATAAAGAATGTCACTATTAAAAGGGTCAAATTTTCCCCCCTTAGGACCAAGTTCTACTATAGAGTTATCATTGAGTCCTAGAGTTTTCCTTTCAAGCAGTTGAATAAAATGGTATGACAGTTATCATAAGATGAACCCCTATTACTCACATCTTGCTGTTTTTGTTCAGAAGTTCTTTTGATTTTAAGTTTCTTTCTTAGTGTTTTCTACCATTTGAATTCATTCATCATTTTCCCTTATTTACTTTTTTATCGGCTTTTTCCAAGCTGAGTAGGCCTACTAGAGTAGCAAATATTATCAACATATTTGGTATACTCATGCATCTAACAGAGTTTGAGTATGTGTCATATTATACAGTTAACATAATCAATATTTTATGATAAAATGACCTACATTTAATGCTTCATTGACCTCAAGGGTTGGCTTGGTATAGAAATGTGGTCAACCCTGGAGTTCTCCAATCAAATCCAATCTAAAGAGGGGCGTCCACTTGGCTGTGTGAGTTGTATAAGTACAGTCACGTATGGCTGAAATGGGAAGTTTCGGTAGTTTAAACACATCTTAAAGTGGGGCGTTGGGAATGGAGATGTTAAATCCGATGCCTCGTGTAGAGATCTCGAGTGTCACGTTCTCTTTACATTAAAGAACACTTGCAACAACTTTCTGAGGGGTCAGTAGGTGGTTTATTGTGAGACAAAATTTCTGTCCTCATCCAACATACCCTCATTTTCTAGTGGAAATCCAAATTTCTCACCCTTCATTACGGTCGATCCCTACCTTGCAGAATCTACCTATTGTATTGATTGTTAATTTGTTCTCGTTCTGAACATAGATGATTTGTTTGCCACTGCAAATAAAGCAAACAACAAGAACCAATTCACATATGGATGTTAATGATGTGTATTCATCTTTTCGATATGATTATGTGTGAGTTAAAAGAATTAAGATTACTACTATGTACTAGTAGCCTTCTAGATCAGAAAGACAATTTTTCTCAGCTGTCAGTGCAGATAAATTATTATGAGTTATATAACAGAATTTCTGGAATAAATCTAAAAACAATAGCTTGAAGAATTGATCCCTTAGCCTCAACATATTTTCATGCCCCCGCCGTAGCGGTGGGGGCATTAAGTTTTACCCTTGGCCGTCTGTACGTACGTACGTACGTCCCAAAATTGGTTTCCGTTCTCTAACTTGAGTTTGCCTCAGCCAAATGTTATGAAACTTATACACAATGCTTATTACCAAAAAAACACAGATCAAGTTTGAATTTTGTAGGCGTCACTTTAATCGTTCTAGAGTTATGCCCCTTTAAAAATGGAAAAATTGCAAAATTTTAGTTTCCGTTCTCTAACTTAAGTTTGACAATGCTTATTACCACAAAACATAGATCAAGTTTGAAATTTGGTGGCGTCACTTTAACTGTTCTAGAGTTATGCCCCTTTATAAATGGAAAAATTGCAAAATTTTTATTTTCTTCTATTTTAAAATTGGAGTTATCTTCCTTTGTCCATGATTATAGTTGAATCAACTACAATCAATGCTTTATACAATGCAATGTTTAATTTTGACTTCCACTGATAAAACACAGATCAAGTTGAATTTGGGTAGTGTCACTTTAACCATTATTGAGTTATGCCCCTTTATAAATCAAAAGATTGCAAAATTTTTAGTTTCCATTCTGTAACTTAAGTTTGCCCCAACCAAACATTATGAAACCTATACACAATATTCATTACCACAAAACTAAGATCAAGTACAAATTTTTTTTCCGTTTTCTAACTTTAGTTTGCCTCAACCAAATGTTATGAAACTTATACACAATCCTTATTACTACATAATACAGATTAAGTACGAAATTTGGTGGCGACACTTTTACCATTTTTGAGTTATGTCCCTTTATAAACATAAAAATTGCTGAATTTTTTCGTTTCCTTTCTCTAACTTTAGTTTGTCTCAACCAAATGTTATAAAACTTATACACAACCGTTCAAGAGTTATGCGTGTTTACAAATAGAAAAATTGCGGAATTTTTAGTTTCTGTTCTCTACTTAAGTTAGCCTCAACCAAATGTTATGAGACTTACATACAATGCTTATTACCACAAAACTCAGATCAAGTTAAAATTTGGGTAGCTTCACTTTTACCGTTCTTCAGTTATGTCCCTTTATAACTATATGATATGCAAGCGGGGGCATCATCTGTGTCCACATGTGGACACTATCCACATTTATTTAAATTCACTCACACCAGGTAGTAACTAGACAACATAACCAGACTGTTGCCCAAATCATGCGATGTAGCACTTTAGCGGCAAAGTATTTTCAAATAGGACAAGTATGAAAACAAATTTTAATTTTTCATTTTATAGATAAGCATTCAATTGTAAATTCGTAGCTTTTATGTTTATTTTATTTTATTTTATTATTTTTTTTTAATGTGCAGTATACAACAGTAGTTCGCAACTTCGAAAACATGAAAAATGCATAAAAACAGCTAATAGGAATAAGAAGATGTGGTATGAGTGCTAATGAGAAAACTCTCCATCCAAGTCACAATGTGTAAAAAGTTAACAATTATAGGTCAAAGTACGGCCTTCAACATGTAGCCTTGGCTCACACCGAACAGCAAATATTTATTTACAAAATTATAAAACGGATTTTATCTCGTACCTTCTCCAAAGAAATTTTGTTCATTGTTTACTATATAAAGTTTTAAAACATATACATTTGTGTAAGTTGTATTCTCATCCCTGAAAGCAGTTGCTTATTTTCGCATATAAAAAATTCCGGAAAAATGATTTTTGTTATAGAACTGAGCGGTTTAACGGTAAACACCTGCAAAATATGAACTATGTATTTGCTATGCAATTTTTTTTACAACTTTAAATATGAATATGAATATTGTTAGATACTCTAGACTCTTTTAGATTGGTATACGTCAATGAAACAACAATCTTGCAACATGCAAAAACCGGTATAAGATGTGATCTTTTTAAAGAGAGACGGACGATATTAAAGGGATAGTCAAATGCAAACTGACAACGCCATGCCAAAATAATGAAGAAAACAAAACGACCAAAAGGCATACAACACTCTAAACACCCCATCATAGACAACGGTAAAGGCTAAGGGACACAAACCCCACCAAAACCAAGGATGATATCCGGTGTTCCGCAAGGATAGGCAGATTCTGCGCCACATGTGGCACCATTCGTGTTGCTTATCTGTTTGGTTGTTATTTTGATAGATTGTAAGTTCAAGTCAAGAAGACATTTTCAAGTGCAAAAAGTAGAGTTGGATATATGACTTCACAGCAGCGATGTTGTTTTAGCAAAAATAATTTATTTCTGTTTATTGTTTGACCGCTTTCAGGCAGATCTACATAAAATCGACAGCTTACAGTGAATTCTATAATACTAATATTCTGAGAAGGTGTACATTTTGTGTCACGGCATTGAATCGGCGACAAATGAAAATCGATTGTGATTTCAACATACAAAGAATAAAACTACTGTAGACGAAGTTCAGTCACACACTGACATGTCCAAATTTTTAGGAACAAGTTTTTGAGTCGACGTTTTTTGACACTAAATGTATCAAAACTAGAAAAAAACAATCCATTCAGTGGATGAAAGATAAAGTCAATTTGACAAAATATTAAGAGAAACCAAAAGAGAACAGATTCAAAGATGAACTTCATACAACTAGAAGATGAAGAATCAGAAGTATTTAGTATGGTCAAATAATAGGCTATAGGTGTTACACTAAAACAGGCGATTATAGAACAAAGACAGCTGAATTCCTCAAACGGCTCTTTTTAGAACCACAAAATCTTTCAAAAAGATTTCAATTGTAGTCACATAACAACTAGCTGTAAGATGATGAAATTTCCCCCTCTTTTTTACCTTTTCGATCATATTTCTTTTCTACAGAAACGCAACTACTAAGGCAGAACGGGCGGTCTATGCTAAGTTTCCGAAATCATGTGTGTGTGTTGCTTTTTTCATTTTATACATGATACATGATGTAAATAATGATTTTAGTACACCTCTTGTGGTCGTTTGGTTGTGTTTACCTCAAAGATCTGTTCGCTAATACATGGGCATGAATATATCTTTTCGATTTGAAAGTGCGTGATACAATAGGTACTTGCTAGTCAATTTTTTACATAACACGAATTTAAATTTTATGTTTTGTCGTTCAGTGAGCGTTTGTCAACTGCAGGAGGTGCACGTACCCTGACTAATAGAGGGACTCTTAAATGTAAAACCACGATTGATTGGCTTATTTCCAACTAGTCAAAATTGAGGGAAATAATGGATTACAGTGGCTTTAGCTATTCAAAAGAACAACGTCCAGTTGTTAGTTGCCTCTTGACAATGTCTAAGTTATCTGTTTCATTATAAATCCCAGTATATCATAAATTAAGAATTGACCTCACATGTAGATCAAATCGGTCGGAATTGATTTAACAGATATGTGTGTTGTGTAGTAATAAAACCAATAATGTAAAAAGTGACCTATAAACTATCATAATAATAATCCAAACATGTAATGACAGCAAAATGGGATTATTTTTAAAGCTTTTTGAGAACAGTTACTAAAAAATACGGAAGAATCCTAGCACCTGATATTTAGACCTTTAAAAATTATGTCACGTGATCATTTCTGTTACAATTTAACAGGGATTGCAGTATCATTGATCCAAATTGTCCCAAAGTTTACTGATAGAAACAGAAGAAAGGAGAAAGACACTTCTTATTTTTGTTATTAAGCAGAGGATTAATTATAATTGATATAATAACCATGTATCTACAATATTTAAAAGCGATATTATTTGTTCAGCTAGTTTCATCCGTTCAAAGTCAGCAGTGCCGTCAAGGATGTAAATGTTCGGCAAAGGTAACGATTTGTGCATTCACCCAAATTAGCGGAGTTCCAAACAATCTTCCGACAGCAATCACAGCTTTGGCAATTTCAGGCAGTGCATCTAGTCCGAATTCATTTGGGCATCTTAGTCCATCTACGTTTTTATCTTCCAGAATGTCGCATTTAATAATGAGGTATTGCGGGATTGATGCAATTGACGCTGGAGCATTTAGAACATTGCCCGAATTAAAAACATTAAATTTAGAACTCAACAAAATTAAGATATTAACACAACAGTCGTTTCAAGGATTGACAAAATTAACAACACTCCATCTGACCGGTAACAAACACTGTGACATTAAACCAAATGCGTTTAACGGATTGCCAACTTTATTAGAGCTACGGTTAGGCGAAATGGACTTAGATACGCTTGATTTAAATTTGCTTAAATCACTGCATAGTCTTGCCACCCTTGATCTTCATGGCAATAAATTAAAAACACTGGACTGGACTGTTCTATCGTCGCTGACAAATTTGAAACATATCGATCTTTCCGGAAATCAACTAACAACAATTCCGTCTAATATGTCGACACTATTTAAACAAATAGAAACAAAGAAGGGGAGCATAAATCTAGGAAATAACCCTTGGAAATGTAACTGGGAAATTAAATGGATGAAAAACATGTCAGTATCATTCAGTTCCATGTTTAGTATAGGAAACATTATTTGCGATACACCTGCAAATTCTAAGTACATTTCATTAATCAATGTCCCTGATCCAAAACTAGAACCGATACTTCCAAAGATTTTATATTGTGACAAAACAAAAGTAACAGTGAATGAAGGTTCTGCTGTATTTATAAACTGCACGATAAAGGCGATTCAACCACTGTCACGTGGATAAATCCGACTGGAACCTCTTTTGTGTCTTCTCCTTTACAACAAAATGGCTATAATGTGTACGTCAACGGTAGTTTGTATATGGCGAGCACATCGTCAGCCGATCGTGGCAACTGGACGTTGTTGGTATCATCTAAGTTCGGCGAAGATCAAAGAGCTGTTGATGTTAATCTTATTTTATCAACTAAAATGAAAACAACAACAAAAACGACACCACACAAAATCACAACGACGACACCAATCAGAACAACCATTGTAACGACAGACAAAACGACACTTACAACAATCACAACAATGACACCGATCAGAACAGCTACGTCAACAACATCGTCAAAGGCTGCTACTAGAAATGTGTCATCAAAGGTCATGGTAATTGAATTTTTACCCATTGTAACGACAGATACACCTTTGAAAACTCCAGAAAAGAATTCCGCTCAGCAAATTACAGGAAGCGTTGGTTACTTTGTCTTAGTTGTAAGCACAGCTATTGCATGCCAACTTCTCATGTAATTAAGATTGACCGCATTGAAATTTACTGCATTTGCCAATGGAAAAAAAGAAACCATTATATAAAAACTGTTGATTATTGCGTTGAATTTAGCTTTACTTTGCTGTTGATGACATTAAATTATTGATTCTTGTATTGATTCAAATTTTCATTTTAATTAAAAAGAACCATGATTTGTCAAATAAAAAATAACTTTTAAGCATTATTTTCTGTTGTAAACAAGTGTGATAAATGTATGATTTAATGTCTGATTTTGAGCCAAATAAGTTTTGATTCAATTAAAATGTTAGTTATTGCTAGTATGCAGCAAATTTTAAGCGTTGTTTTAGTATTTGTCCAAATTTTGAAATTTCACACTGTTTTATTGTTTTGCCTGCCTGCCAGAAACTGCCAGAAACCATTATATTGTTTAAATGAAAATTTAAAAAGATACTGTAGTCTCTTTATTTGGCTGTCAATCGAGGATTTTATTTTTGCACTGGCGATCCATTTTTTCTGTTCTTATTTAGAACAATTTTATTGATTGTCGTATTCTAAATACGGATTTTTTTCCCAAAGGGCTACCCGAAAGTTTATGATTTCCATTTAAGACATTTATAGAACACTATATTTTTCAGTTTGAAATGGGACTTTTTTTTTACTTCATTTTCATCTTCAAATTAGAAATTGATTTTGGTTTATTTACTCAACATTCGCCGTATTGATAAACATGTCAGATTCATTTGAAGATAAAAGAGTTTTGTAAGTGCTACAAACTAAATGATCTTCTACATTCTTGTTAACCAGTTACAAAATTTATACTACGAAAAAAATAGAAGTGACTACTGGACTGTTTTTACACTGAAACGTATAACTACCTATGTATACATATAACTGGTTACACTTGTTATGCTTATTTCCAAACCTTTATCCTGCCCCATGTCAATACTAGTTATAAATCGAGCTAAACGATTCGAGATGAGAGGTCCCAACACACATAGCGCTATGTAAAAATAAAAAATTGTAACAGTATGAATAACAAGTGAACGAAAAAATATCAAATCTTTCAAATAGACTTATGTCAAATTATTTTTATTCTGAAAATCCGGTATTTCGCAGAGTAGAATCAAAGGTCTTTTTCGTAAAGGTAGCATTTTTTTGTGTAAAATATTTCCATGGTCTAAAATATTGAAAGGCATCTCCGGCGTTAGTCTTACCTCACTTAAATAGGTCAGGTAAGCAACCAGAAATACATAAGTTTCATAAATAATTAAACCTAAAAACATTTTTTTTTTTAAAGCATTAGTCATTAATTGTAAACAATTCTTGCATTGAAGTGATTGTTTCTTTTAAATGCATCATCAAAAATTCTTTTAATGTTTGTCGAACACTTTCATCATCAAATTGAAAACATTATAGAGGCAATTTAAAATATATATCATAGAACAAATAAACTTCTACTTGTGTATGCATGTTGCAAAATTTAAAATATGCATGGAAAAGATCATTTCTTAAAATTAAACACACTATGAAGGCAGCGCACTGAAATCATTCGAAAAATATACATCCAAGTAGAAACAGACATGGGTGCAAAAACAATTTGACTCACGTGAACTCCAAAACAGAGTGACACCAGGTACCTTAAAAAAAAGTCAAACCCCAAAAAACAATCCTATAATAAGCAAACATCATGTAATTACAATCCAATTGAAGAGGTTGGAATACTTGCATGTCAGTTTGTCGAAGATGATTATTAAAAAATAACAATAGTAAAGAGATTTTGAAATATAATTCTCAGAAATGCATGTACAGGTTCCAAATTTTGAAAAGTGCGATACTTCTGAAGTACAATTTTTAATTGTTTTCAGTCCAAAAGAGAGGCGAAAGGTACCAAACGGATATTTAAACTCTTAAGTCGAAAACAAACTGACAATAGCATGGAAAAAAACGAAAAACGACCAAAGGACTATAACAACAAAACACAAAATTCAACATAGAAAACTAAAGACTGAGCAACAAATAACACACACTAAATGATTAGACAGTTTCAACAATTAACCCATTGGCAGGATTTTTGTTTACTTAAGTACGCTATCATAAACTTTACCACAATAATTGCAGTTCCATATATACTCAGAAAACGAATATTAGGAATTTATGACACTGTAAATATGGTTAATTCATTTAAAATTGTGCTGTTGTCATTATCATGTTCATTCCCGTTCGTAACTTTAGAATAACGTCCCTTGTGTTTAGAAATTCTTCTTTGATTTTTTTACTGAAATACAATTAATATTCACTTAGAAAGATGAAATTGCCCTGGTGGGTTTACTAGATATAGGAAGATGTGGTATGAGTGCCAATGAGACAACTCTCCATCCAAGTAACAATATATAAAAGTAAACCATTATAGGTCAAGGTACGGCCTTCAACACGGAGCACTGGCTCACACCGAACAGCAAGCTATAAAGGGCCCCAAAAATTACTAGTGTAAAACCATTCAAACGGGAAAACCAACGGTCTAATCTATATAAAAACGAGAAACGAGAAACACGTCTTATGACAGTAGTATTGACTTTTCCATTGGTAATATAATCAAAGTACTGAAGTACTGAACATCGGATGACCGCAAGTTCTGGTGGATAGTCGCAGGCACTTGTCTCAGAAAAATAAAATATCTCTATACATGAAAATTAGGTTAAGGTGGTACCTAACACTACAGGGAGATAACTCTGTAAAAATCAGCTAAACGTTTTAATCACGTTGTATTTTTAAGGAAATATTAAGCTTCTCAATGATCAAAATTAGTGTTTGTCAAACTGCTATATAACCAGTGAAATTTTTCTGATAAAGTGGTTGGTTCAAATTTTTTGAATTTTTTATATTTTTGTCAAAGGGTCAAAGTAAACATTTTGTCAAAATTTTATGAAAATTAAACGAGCCAAATTAATATTAGTCAAGGTGTTGGGTACCACCTTAAGGTACATAGATATTTTTTTCTGAGACAAATTCCTGTGTGGATTATGAATAAATGACAGAGAATTCAACCTCGCCGTAATAATTGTTATATTGTAGTGATATAATCATGGGACAATCATTTGTTATCAGTATAATCTGGTTTGTTGTTATATATTATATTAATATTTGTACAACAGTTATATATATAGCAGATCATCTTAATAACTCTACCGGCAAATTTTCATCCATTTATACCATCATTCTATTCTACTTTTCTAATGATAGTGCAGTGCAAGTGAATGGTGGACACTCTTCTGTAATAATTCGTTTTTCTGATAGGTTTGATTTGAGTAGGCATTCATATTTCTCCCGCTAATGAATATGTATTGATGCGATAAGAGATATTCATCCGCAAACACAATTTTTCGGTACGTGTGCATAGATATTAATGATTTTTTTTACTTATATATATATATTTCTCACGACAAAACATTTTCATATTATTTATTTATGTTCTTAAAAAAATATTTTCATGAGTAATTCATTGAAGAAATGAATTTATCAAGCGATAAAGAATGTTATTTTGCACTCGATAATATCCGCGTATTTATACGAAATACATTCGGTTATCAGTCAAAAACGCAAGTCACGTGGGTAGAAATGTCTGCGGCAACATAACACCGGAATGCCCTGAAGGTCATCCGCTGTAAAAATGAGGAGATGTGGTATTATTGCCAATGAGACAAATATTAACCAGAGTTCAAATAAAGTGGTGGTAAGCAATTATATGCCACCGTACGGCCTTCAACAACGAGAAAAACACATACCGTTTAGTCCGCTATAAAAGGCCCGACATGAAAAATGTGAAAAAAAAAAATTCTAAAACGAGAAAACTAACGGCCTTACTTAAAAAAAAAAAAAATACGAAAAACAAATATGATGGACATGAACTAACTACAACCACTGTTCCACATGCTCCCGACTTGGGATAAGTACATAAAGAGTGTGGCGGGGTTAAGCATGTTTGTGAGCACTAAACCCTACCCTAACCTTGGATGACCTCTTTTAATACAACTGTCCCTTGGGAGGTCTAGCCGTTACGATTATGAAAATCAGTTTGTAAATTGTGTAGTTTACAATACATAGAAATACGGTTCATTGAGTGATATGGCATGGTTAATCCTTTATTTTAGAAGGGGGTTTTCAAGTGTTTAAATGCCATACAGCTACCTATAATTGCTTATATCCACTCCATACGAACTCTGGTAGATAGTTGTCTCATTGGCAATTATATCTAATCTCCTTGTTTTTGTATTTTGTATCGGGGAAAATAAGTGTATTAAAAAGAGTGTACATTTAGTACCCGTTCATATACCACTGTTTGCTGAGCATCAATCAACCATATTTAAGTGTTGATATTGTCTACTTAAACATCATTCCGTAGGTTGTTTGTTACTGGAATCAACCTGGTTCCTATCAAAGTAGGATTTGTCTAGACCTAAAACAAGAAACAGATAACTGTGACTGGCATTCATTTACATCAAACATTGAACAAGAAGAATGAGTAGTAGTATTCGGTCTTTATATAATCATTTATGTATATATAGTGCAGAATGATACTCTTGAACTGTTTTAGCGATTTGATCGAAGAAGAGTACATCAGTTTTGTTTTTATTTTGGGGTTTTTTGGGGGGGGGGGGGGGGTTTGATTGACAGCAAAGGTTTAGAAATGCTCTTTACGTTAAATGTATTGAAAAAAAACATTTGTTTACTCTATAAAAGAAACATTGTATGAATCGTAAAAAGGATTCAAGTGGGACATCGAGAAGAAACAACAATACAGAGCTCTTGGTATACTTGTTTGTGTAATTTATATATCCCAAATAAAGAAAGAAGATTTTCATCCTAATCATTATGGATGTTTATACCAAAGGAGAAAAATTTTTCTTAAATCTTCGCGCCTACGTGTGTGAAGTAGGAAAACGAATGGGAAGATGATATGTTGTTGATTTCAAGTTCAATATATTCATTTAAATCATTTAAGCTGGAAATAAGGAAATACATTGACATATAGAGATATAATAGTTCAATAAATCGACTTCTTTATATGCGTAAAGCTTCTTGACTGATATTTCGTTTGAAACATTGTCCTTTTGAGTTGATTCAATATAAACTCGAACAAGTTAAGTGATCGGCATACATCATTTAATATATAGCTTAGTCATTTAATGTCTTTTTCAGATATATTTAGGATGTCCTTTCACTCAATGGTCCATTTATGAGGTCCGTTTTTCATGTCTATACTACAGTCTTCTTCCTAAAACTGTCACAGATGAACGACTGTTAACTCGAGTAGCCAGTATCCCAGTGACTACAGTTTTGCTTCTGTCTGTTTCTCATTCTTGCGCAGGGACAAGACATCTGGCCCAGCCAAAGGAATTTAAGTATCTAAATTGAATTGACACACGAGCATTTGCTCAAAATACAGTATTACCCACAGCCATTAAATAAAGTTATCTCCAACAATATTATTAACAGAGGTTGCTTAAATTCTCCGTTGATAAATTAAGAAATTATTTAGAAAAATAAGGTTTTAAATTCCCTCAGGCAAAGTTGACTTTAGCTGAATTTGGCTGTTTTGCTAGGTATCTTTTGGTCATATAGCTATTTAATCTTGTTTAGTTCTTATACATCCTTGGCTTTCGAATATTGGGGTTGAACGTTCCTGATTTACGTTAATCCTGAAAGCGCTTCGGATGCACAAAATTATTTAAGTGTTATTTGATAACAGCAAAAATTATAACTTAACAAGTTATACAATCAATCGTCAAACCTAACTAGTGTCTCAGTTTCTCTTCCTGCTAGATTTTTTTAACTCGTAGTTCCTATGAGTCCATGATCGCTAATCTGACATTATTATCGTTTTTATGTTGCTGTCTTTGACACGCGCTACTAAATATAACTATGGAACCGTTTGACAGGTGATCATTCATGCTTACCACGAGATTCAAATTTGAACGTAGTACCTTATCTGACTCCGTATTTAGGTCATGACATTCCAATTGTCTTCGGTCCTATACTAGTCGTCTGTTTATACATGGATCTGGACCTGATATTTCTCTTCACATCAGTATGCTTACATTTCAAATCAAATGATAGGATTTCAATGAACACAACGCTCTGGATTAACATTCATCGTAATAAAAAAAATATAATATATATTAAGTGCTTGAGAGCATACAAACAAAATTTATCTAATTCGTTGCCAAAACTGCCAAATATCGACTTTTTCTTAATAGTTCAGCAACCTTAAAACTGCACTTTTTGGACAAAACCATCAATTTATAACCCACTTTTTAAGAGAATTTGGCATGCATGTGTGTGAGAAATGGGGTGTATTTTTTTCAACGATACAATCATCCATAGGACCTTTTTCTCCCTTTTAAAAATAATGTTTCTCTTGGAAAAACTTGGGATGGAAACCCTATTGGAAAAAACCTCGGCAAATAGAAAGTTGTGTTAGAATAAACTCTCCGAAAATGTGACAGACATCTGTGTGGCCATTAGTACCCTGAATAGCACTGAATAAATCAGATAACATTGTTAATGACAAGAGTTACAAAGGGACAGGATACAGCACTTGTCTCCAAGAGCATTGAATGTCACTCGGTAACATGTTTCATAGTATGCTCGTACATCGTCCGACATAACATAATAATGTTACTATGAAACTATGGACCACATTTGATGTATATGTCACCAATTGTAATGCATTACATCATAATTCATAAAAGATATAACAAAGTAACCAGCACACATTTCTGTTTTAAAAAGCCTTTCTGGTATATGTATTATATAAACAGAAAGAAAGAAATAACCTCAAAAAATAGGAATGGGGTCAAAGCAGTTTGTTTTATTCTTTTGTGGTGCAACAAAAAATAAATTACATATCTATTGTCAGTGTTGTAATTACTTAATATCTATTTCGAATGGAGTTCACACGATCCATGTGATCCGATCAATGAATGTCCGTTATCTCAAAAGTCTATTACACAATTGGTAGCAATAAAATAAGCTTACGTATTATTTTAATTTCAACTTATTATTTTTATTCTAAAGCTAAAAGTCATCAAAAGAGTCATGCGCTTGTTTTTGTGGTGAACATTAACACTCTGCTGCTACGACTAAGGGGGTATTGGAAAGAATGTTAATTACATAATGTATTCCTCTGCATTAGTAAGACTTACATTGTGTATCTATTGTATTTTCTTAAATTTCCCTTTAATCACGTATATCGACCATAACTCAAACTCTGATTGACAAAAAGTAATACAAAGACTTACAATTCATGAAATACAGACGTGAAATAAGCCTTAAAATCCTTTTAGTTTTGGTTTTATTTAGTTTTAGATGTTTGTAATATTATCAAAGGACATGAAATTTACATTATATGTGATTTATCTGTGTGCACGTGCAAAACAAAATAGTTAATATGATTAAAATATGCATTTATATATTGTTTTTGGAACAACTTGTACATTTGTATATGAATATAGGACTCGATCGATTTTTAAATGTACCACTTGTTCTAAAGATCTGAATTAGTGGCAGGGATAGGATTTTTAACCAGCCCTATGCATGTGTGCCTTCTCCGGTTAAAAAAGTCTTGTCGTTGGTGATCGCTTTACCTTTTTTATACTTTTTCTTGTTGGAGAGGCTGGTCTTGTTTTAAAGAAGATGTTGCATTCTTTACACAAGAGGCAGTGTCAATCTATTTTTCGCTCGCAAGTTTAAAATCTGAAGGTTGTTAATATTCGAATAATCCAGAGTCCACATAATAAACTTAAATATTTTTTAACATTTTACATTCTACAAAATTAATTACTTTTCAGAGCTACACATTCCTGTTAACTGCAATATATTGAAACAGTTTGCAAATTGTACATGTTTTTGTAAAATATTACATCGATTTAAAAGAACATCGTTTACTAAAATGAAGTCATTTTTATCTGAAATTCAATCGATTGCTTTACTTTCGATTTGGTGTGATAACAATGACCTTCTTATCCATTGTTATAATGTAAAATGTAGCAAAAGTAAAACTAATAACAATATTTCGGCATTGATATCTTTGTCATGTCTAAGGCTATATGTAAATTATGTTAAAACCTTAAAAGGATGCATAAAGCTATGACATTGTAATTTTTTAAAAAGATTGAAAGACTTTAAGAAATTGGCCCTAGTGTGAAATAAATTCATCCCTCCATGTTTTAGAGAATTAGAAACAGCTAGAGATTCTTACTGATTTGAATGATACATTGTGACTACAAGTGTGCAGTTATCAATCCTCGTTTTTATTTTGTTTCTGAAAATTTTATATTATGGAACATGATATATACATGAAGCATTTTACAATAACTATTGAATAAGGCATGTCGTTAACTCTAAATTCATGTTAACTTGTACTGTAAAATCAGTAACTAATTTTCAGGGGAAATGTTTACTGTAATGCATAACTACAATGTGAGTGTTCCATTCTTCAGAAATGGAATTGTCTCGCATGCATATAGTTATAATTTTCTATTTAATTTAGAATTGAGGGGCATATGAAAGAGCTGTATTTAAACAATGATCAACAATGCACTAAAAGTGTATACTTGTAAGATTTGTGTTTCATTTGCTTTGAATTCCTGTAAAAGTATTTCTTTAATCTTATTAAATTGTTGACAGAAGTGTTCGTTTGACATTTTGGTCAAGAAAATGTACTATTATATTTGTATAAATGCCAAAAATGATGAATGTAGAAAATGCTGACAACTTTATATCGTTACCTATTTTTGAAGCATTTTTGCAGACGCAATAAAACGTATACATGTACGCAAATCCTCTTATTAAAACTGCATAATGAAAAATAGATTTTAATGAAAATTAAGTTAGCTTTATACCTACACGGACAAAAAAAATTGTGTCAGAAATGTCACAACAGAATCCATATAAATAGGAAAATTGAATTACAAAAATATAAATAAAAGATCAGATAAACATAGGATTGAGTGTATTATACGTCGGTCATTATGTCGTATAAAGCTGTCACCTGGCTACCATAAAATGTTACTCAATACTTCAACATAAAGTCAAATAGGTCATTCGTCAATTGAGAAATTAGTAAAGAAATTTTGTCATAATTTAATTAGAAATGGTGAAAAATAAGCAATTTATTAAAGTGATAGGTCGTCATATTTATTCATATCAGATATTTTAAATAGAAAAGCTATTCTTAAATTTCAATGACGTGTGTTGCGAATTATTCGTGACAACATAATGTTCTCCACATGTTAAATATTCTAATACATTTGAAAGTTAATTGAAATAATGTACTACTGTAATATTACAGAAATACTTTCAGTTTCACATTTCGATTCAAGTAAGATAATATTCACAAGAAGAAAGCGTCAAATTATTTTTGTTTTTTTTTTGTATCTAAATGGATAAGGCTATGCCAATTTCATTTCTTAATTTTTAAAAGTTCTAATTTTTTAGAGGATAGAAATTGAAATAATTTATTTACGCACAGATGTCAAAAACGATTCCTGCAATAGTGATGTATCTTTTTTTTCATAAAGGTCATAGCAATTTCCATAATAACTTATTCTGTGAAAATCAATGGGGTTTTTCATTTGTTTTTTTGGTTTTGTTTTTTTTTTCTTCGTGTGTTTAAAAAAAAAACACTATAGTTTTCAATGGCGTGTGTTTCGGATTGTTCGTGACAACATAATTTTCATTTTGAAAATAAAACTTTTAACAATTCGAAATTAAGAATAGCTTAAAAAGAAGTGTACTCATTTATTTATTCGATTTTGTTTCATAACATTCCTTTGTTCGCAATTACAAAATTGATGGCATAGGTACTCTATCTAATCCTAAACAGTTATTTCGTAGTGCAGTTCACGCAAAATTAAAAAAAAATCGCACCTGCTATCTTATTAAGATTTTTTACTGTGTAGTGTACTACTTTTGGGACAAATTATCAAAATTATAGAAAAGGTCTACCAAACAAATATGGACAATTTTATGTTAAGGGGATCTATATTCGGTTTGAAAGCTTCAGACATTCTTTTTTTTTAACTTTTTTTTCAACTGGAACAGTTCACTACTTTACCTTAATATTTATGACCCCAATTTTCTTTTTCACATTTAATTTTATCCCTTTACTTACTAATTTATGAATAAAATATACAAAAAAATAATTCGGACGGTGTATGAAAAAAGTATCAAGTTATACACTGTCCACAATATATTCGACATACCAAAGAACGATAACTGTGTCTCCGGACCACTGTAGATCAGTGAACGTGATGATTATTTTCAACTCTGCTCTTCGACATAGACGAGTCATGGTCATCGTCATTATACATCACCTACTCCCCATGTTGTCTCTTTATTAATGACCTCCTGTCATTTATACAGAAGCCGTCAAGTATTCATCACATCTAAACGAGACTTTATTTATTACTCTTTCAAAGCTTCATTCTCTGTACATCTGCACAACTTATATTTGGAAACCACTGTTGCAAATCCTCATTCAAACCAATACAAACTCACAGCTATCATTTCGGATAGTATTAGTCACCGACTTTCCAGACCGGTTCGCATTGAAAAAGATGAAATGGTTGAAAGATCTAAGTTAAAGTTCCATTTCGCAACAAAGGTCTCGATGCCATCAACTAAGGCAATATCCATCATCATAAATCAGTTCAATCGAAAATACCTCCCTACTTTAAAGATCAGTCTGTATCTATCATCTCTTATATCCATACCAAACCAATTGCGACAAAACTTTTCAATTACAATTACGTGTTGCCAGATCTCAATATGGACGACTTCAATATTCAACTTCCTGATTACACCTGTGTTAGTTCTGCATCATATATAATCCGGTTGGCTACTGTAGGGGACGACCATTTGATTTCCTTGGGGAGGAGGATTTTAAAAAGATTAACATGGCCTGGTAAGAACTGAAAATAAATGACTTTGCAGAAGGCAGGATATGATAATGAATATTCTGCAACTTAAAATGCAGATAAATTGAGGATACAAATGTGTACAAAAGTGCAAGATAGTTGAGGATACAAATGTGTACAAAATTGCAGGATAGTTGAGGATACAAATGTGTACAAAAGTGAAATTAGGTTTTCGAGCGGCTGAGCCGCAGAAAAAAATAAGCATGCGTAGCAACAGATGAAAATAAATAATCAATCCGGAAAAAATCCGCCTGATGAATTCAGTCGAGGACTATGGCAGGCAATGGGTTAAACGCGAAAAAAAAGACTTAGACACTCTATCCAAATGAGCTACGTCAGTGAGGTCGTTGATACAAAAAAAAACTTAATAAGTCAATGAATACACATGCTACATCGATCTTTAAAGATCCAAATGTTGCTAAGCACCTGTCCTAATTTTATGACAAATGTGTTAAAAGCCCCAAACAACATCGTTTTTGTGTGTAAATCACCTTACATAAACTGCTTAATAAATGAATAAGGTACTGACAATTCACCTGGAAACTCAACATATACCCGCACGACACATACCAAAGAGAAAATCCTGTATAATCATAGGTCTGTTCGAAGTTCCTTTCAACCAAAGATGAAGAACTGGATCTTCCTTCACTTTCTTTGGTACCAGTACCTAAATTACATAAGTGTAATTACAAAGAACTTTATATTGCTGAGTCTTCCAAGTGCTGCACAAAACCTCTTTCAAAATCATTAACATCAATTTTGTCGACAATCAAAGCCAGGCTTCTGAGTCATTGTGAAACTACATACTCTTGGGGCGGTGTGAATCAGATGTTGATACTTAAAAATTCCAAAGATCAGTTAGAGTAAATACAATCTTAGGCTCTTTTCTCTTCCAATCGTATAAAAACTTTTTTTTTTCTTTATTACCCTTTACACAAGTATTACCCCTTCCAAACTTAAAGACAAATTGAAAAAATTGACCCGACTTGATTTCGTAAAAATGAATGAAGAACACAGATACAAATGTCTTGTTTTAGGGAGGGATAAGTCAAACTTTGTAAAAAAAAACTGTGATTAAAAACAAATAATCTGAAACTGACATTATCAAGATGTTTGTTTCTTAATTGACAACAGATTTGTTACGATAGGAGGACGTGTTTTTCAACAACTTATCGGCATTCCCATTTAAACCAACTGCGTTCCTCGTCTTGCCGACTTATTCCTTTATTTACTTAGATAATTCGGCAGACTTTATACAGGAGCTTCTTATGATGAATGAAAAGAAGCTAGCATCATCATTCAACTTCCCGTTCCGCTATATAGATGATGTCATCTCACTAAATAATTCAGTGTTTGGTGACTTTGTTGAACTCATCTATCCCATCGACCTTGAAATAAAGGATACAACAGATACAGTTACGAATGCCTCATAGCTTGACTTACACCTACAAAAGAAGTGAGTAAGGAACAAAACTTAACGACTAAAGAGATGATTTCAACTTCCCAATTGTGAACTTTCCATTTCTATGTAGTAACATTCCAGCAGCACCTGCATATGGAGTATATACCTGCCAGTTGATAAGGTATTCCAGAACTTGCATACCCTATCATGATTTCCAAGGTCCCAAGTGATGAGGTTGATGGCATTCCTCGTATTTATGTGACAGCACCGAACTGGACTTATCAACGTGTTAGTAATCAAATGAGCAACACGACTGGTGCCACAATGTGGATCAGGATCATCTTACCCTTCCGGAACACCTGAGATCACCCCCGGTTTTTGATTGGGTTCGTGTTTGCTCAGTCTTCACTATTTTTTATGTTGTGTTTTGTAAACTGTCGTTTGTCTTTTGGTCATTTTTCTTTTCTAGCCATGGCGTTGTCAGTTTCTCATTGACTTATGAGTTTGAATATCCCGTTGGTATCTTCCGCCTCTCTTTTATTTATTATTAAAGACAATTTTGATGTAATGTTGCATATTTTAGATTCTTTGGTGCAGATCTGCATTTATAGAAGATCAATAGGTAAAATTGATAAGCTTATGAAAATTGATAACTTTACTGCCCAGTGAATCTTTGGTATTGGTTTGGCATGTTCTTCTTACTAATTTTTGATAAATACTGAAAATGTGTAAACTCTATCATTAATTTCTCCTGAGGAATTTACATTTCGTTAATTGTTTAAAAAAAAGCACGACATAGTTATATAATAACTCCAAACCAAACGTATAAAGATTAAAAGACTGTTTTTTTATATAAATGAAGACCCTAGTGTGAAATAAATTCAGGGGAATTCGTCCCTAGTGTTGTTTTATCAACAAAATCAGTCAGATAGAAAATTTATACATATGTATATTTATATATATAAAAACAAGCAAATTTTAAGTGAACATTTTATTTCATTCTTGAACAAGAAAATCAACAATACCCAATCAACAATAGAAAATCAAAACAAATAGTACTGTGCATCATATATCCTGTAGCGATGAAAGATTTTTTCTTCAGAAAAAAAAAGATATAATATTCAAATTAACATCAGTTTAATCTTTACCGGGAGAGACCTTATCATATATGCAATAATTGCATATATTATATCGATATCTCATAACTGTTGTCAACAGTTAAATAATTCAGACATTGACAATGTTTTAACATGAAAAAAGGAAATCATAAATTAAATAAACATATCTTATTTGTTGAATACAATGAATAAAAAATAACAACAGTAAATATTTACAGACATTGTTATGCAAAAACTCCTAAAACCATGGTTGCAAATTCCCGGGAATCGTTTGATACTATGTATAATTTATTTGGATGCAAGACTTCTTGTCATGACCGTACCTCAAAAATATTTTGTTTGTAATAAAATTCGTATCATTCGTTTATTTTGCAGCTGGTTGAATGGACAGAGGGACGTGAAATGAAAACAAAATCAAAATGATCATCAAAATGACAAATTATGATCATTATAAAACCCCCTTTAGATGTGATATCAAAGTCATGTGAAACTTCAAATCTAAGTACAAAAGTTGAACATGTTTCATATACTTGAATGGCTAAGTTTTACTATAAAACAAGTGTACGTGAACTTTCTTGTAAAAGAAAATCTTTTCCATTATCAAAATCTTCATAAATGTACAGCTAATGTATTATTGTCTTCCCGTACACTAATTCGCCGATATTTTTCCGTATGCAGTGACCTAAACTTCGAGACCTCTCGTTAGAACTTCGGCCACCGCACAACACAAGTGCGAGAGGAAAACCGTGATGAAAGCATGTAAACAAACGTGCAATTGAAGGTAAATATTAATAACTGATTCTTAAAGAACAAATCAAGTACAACAAATCATTTAACAACTGTTTAGGAAAAGTTGAATTAACAAATGGGAATTATCTCAACTTCATCATGAAAAAAAAAACTTGCATACCTCTATTGTTTTCTTTCCGTGTAAACGCATGTCCAAGCGTGGCATAAATTATCACTGAGGTACCATTAACAAACTCAGAATGATACACCCAATGTCGTTCAATTACAACGTCTACAACGACTATTCGCTTACAAAGCCTGAATCTAAATAATTAGAACCAGTGGCTCGAAATTTACTTTCAGACCTGCATGCAGAAATGGGTTATATATTTTCTGTAGATGTGGTTTATTTTTCATTAGGTCCGAGGGGTGTTCGCATTTGAGAGATGATAGATAAAATTGATAACAATTTTGTAACCATATTGATAACCCCCGTTTTATTTTGTGTGGCTCGGGAAATAGAAGATGCTGTGTATAGTTGGTTGGTTTCTGCCAAGTTATGACAGAGTAGTTGTAATTGATTAACCAAAAGACGACGAATTCGAGTATCGCTTTGTTTACTCGGTTGCGTAAACATACGTGAGCACTTTTAAATATACATATATAAGGGTTTCAAGGATATACATGTTGCATGCATTTCCAAAATGCCGTGTGTTAGCATGGCTGCCTTTGGATTCTGCTATATAAAATAATATCCAAACCATACCAGTATACGTCCTTATTTTGTAATTAACAACCAACTTAAAATTATCGAACATTTAAACTTTACATATCAAACTTCATGTCGCACTCAAAACATTGCCTTGGAACATACTTTAACGTCTTCAATGAAAACATTAAATTTATTCGACAATTCGTTCTATATCTTATTTGATGTAAAATGATAAATGAGAAATGCAAACTGAACTGGTCCGTTGAATTATATATTTTAGGTTAATAAAGAATTAGTAGTAAGCATGTTTTAAACTATTTGAGCGTGGAACCACGTTAACTCTTCTGGGCCTTGGTGTTTTTCGGGGAGTTTTCACAGAATCAAATCGTTCAGCATCATCTACATGACCCGATTTCTTACATTTTAAACAACAAATAATTATTGTAAGCAACAACAAAAGAAATCCACCACCACCACCTGCCGCATAATACATCAGCATATTTGGCGCTTCCGGTGATTCTGGTTCCCTGGTTGGTAAAGGAACAGTCGACATTGTTAAAATCTTAGACGATGCTGTTGACATAGTTGTCGCTATCGTCGGCGTTGTTGTCGGCGTTGTCGTCGGCGTCGTTGTCGTTGTTGTCGTTGTAATTGTTGTTGGTATCGGCGTGGTTGTTGTCGTCGTCGTCGTCGTCGTCGTCGTCGTTGTTGTAGTTGATAAAATAACATTTATATCAACAGCTCTTTGATCTTCGCCGAACTTCGAAGATACTGACAGGGTCCAGTTACCACGATCGGCTGACGATGTGCTCGCCATATACAAACTACCGTTGACGTACACATTATGGCCATTTTGTTGTAAAGGAGAAGACACGAAAGAGGTTCCAGACGGATTTATCCACGTGACAGTGGTTGAATCGCCTTTTATCGTGCAGTTTATAAATACAGCAGAACCTTCATTCACTGTTACTTTTGTTTTGTCACAATATAAAATCTTTGGAAGTATCGGTTCTAGTTTTGGATCAGGGACATTGATTAATGAAATGTACTGCAGACTTGCAGGTGAATTGCAAATAATGTTCCCTATACTAAACACGGAACTGAATGATACTGACATGTTTTTCATCCATTTAATTTCCCAGTTACATTTCCAAAGGTTATTTCCCAGATTTATGCTCCCTTTCTTTGTTTCTATTTGTGTAAATAGTGTCGACATATTAGACGGAATTGTTGTTAGTTGATTTCCGGAAAGATCGATATGCTTCAAATTTGTCAGCGACGATAGAACAGTCCAGTCCAGTGTTTTTAATTTATTGCCATGAAGATCAAGGGTGGCAAGACTATGCAGCGATTTAAGCAAATTTAAATCAAGCGTATCTAAGTCCATTTCGCCTAACCGTAGCTCTAATAAAGTTGGCAATCCGTTAAATGCATTTGGTTTAATGTCACAGTGATTGTTACCGGTCAGATCGAGTGTTGTTAACTTTGTCAATCCTTGAAACGACTGCTGTGTTAATATCCTTATTTTGTTGAATTCTAAATTTAATGTTTTTAATTCGGGTAATGCTCTAAATGCTCCAGCGTCCATTGCATCAATCCCGCAATACCTCAATATTAAATGCGACATTCTGGAAGATAAAAACGCAGATGGACTGAGATGCCCAAATGAATTCGGACTAGATGCACTGCCTGAAATTGTCAAAGCTGTGATTGCTGTCGGGAGATTGTTTGGAACTCCGCTAATTTGGGTGAATGCACAAATCGTTACCTTTGCCGAACATTTACATCCTTGACGGCACTGCTGACTTTGAACGGATGAAACTAGCTGAACAAATACTATCGCTTTTATACATTGTAGATACATGGTTATTAATAAAGAATAATTTGAATTGAGTAGTATATCAATTAATCCTCTGCTTAATAACGAAATTAAGAAGTGTCTTTCTCCTTTTGCACTTCCTTCAAGTATACTATACGAGCAATTCGAATTTATATTTATTTCTCTTGAATACAGGAGAGCCGAATCAATTATAAATATGATAGATAAGATTGAAAGTTTTTATATATTACTTATTTATGTGACTGATTTAAGGCCATACATACATACATATTGGTTTTTCTTTCTTTTATCGTGTATTTGTTTTGATTTGTAGGTTTATTTGTCAATATTCGCACATTATTCATGGATGTTACTCTCAGCATTTGTTTAAAGAGATAATGTTATCATTTTTATGAGCGTTTAAAGCATTTTATTGGACTGTACGTGTTAGCGTATGGTGTTCCTGGTTCAAAAATATAAAAAAAATATGAGTTAAGATACATGTGAATCTTTTCCTATTAAGTAGATATAATCGAGGGAAAATGTACATTTAGCTATTTACAAATTTAAACTTTTGGGGACTAGAATGTTTTTTTCTTATCAGAATTGTGCGTTGAATGCCATTCTCTAAACATTGGACCAATATACATACATATATATATATTTATTTATTTATTCTGTTGAAATATTTAAACATAGAAATTTTTGAAGATATTTTTCCGCACCATATGATTTAAACCTTCTTTTTTCTAAGACTGAATCGGTAAACTCAGTGGGCTGTTCATCGAAGCTGTCATAAGACATATCTGATGAATAAATTAGGATAATGTTAGGATCGTCCTAGTACTCAGGCCCCCGGTTACTGAGATGTAACTTTCAAGCAGCACAGAAAAACTTCTTCTGCCGTAGTTCTGAATAAATGATAGAACATGAAGATAAAAGGTGAAAAAGAATATATAATTAGTATATTACAAAAATGATATTGAATGTTTCGCCACAAACAACAGAATGAAAGATTAAGTACATTTTTTTATCCTAACATGGGATATCTAAATATAGTAATAAAGACCAATGTGTCTGATTTTTGTGCAGATCTTAATTTCTACTTTTGAACTACACAACAGTTTTGTCCGATAGTTCCGTGAACATGCTTGGAACCAAGTTATTTCTTTAAAAAATCTTATACGTCAAATAATGCAAAAGTTTATTTGACCATGGAAACATAATGCATCTATATGAGGTGGCAGAAACCAGTTATTTTACAATAAATCTTTAGAATTTCATGGATTTATGATTTTATTTTCTTGAAAATTCATTCAAGCTTATATACAAATAAAATGTATGGTTTCAAGTAACTAAGATGTGTGCGTGCTTATGTGAATATATAGAAAACCTTTAAATTTGGGTGTCTGTCCAGCATGGAGATTTTAAAATTTATAAATGCATTGCAAATAAGGCAAAAAATGTGATGCTCTGATACCAATCTAATCCTCACCTGCAGAATCCTGCTAAAAGCCGACAAGAATTTTAGGCAAAATTCAAGAGATAAATGATATTCAGTGAATTAGAGCCTTGTCCGAACGTATCCTTACCATCAAAATCTCAAGATATTTTTGTTTACATAAAACTGAATTTTTTCCCCACTTTGATTGGATGCCGTCAAGTGAGAAGACCACAATTTTGACTTCTGATTGGACTCATTTGTGAAGGAAATCCCCAACCTGTGTATGCAACTACTTACTTGTGTAGTACAATAGCCTAGAATTTACATTCATTTATTTTTTCAGTCCACATGATGCAATTATATACCTCAGTGCTTAACTATAACCAAATTTCTGCGTGGGGCACATGTTCTGGTACACCAAAACTGGTACCTGCCACCTGAGTACAAATAATAATAAACAACAAACCCGAGAATGTTATTGGCCTTTACAAGTGCCACTTGCTACCCCAAGTGAACCAATTATCTTGTAAATGCAGGGATTATTTAATGAATAAATGAACAATTTGACGTTTTAGGATGGTATTCAAACATTTATATACATACTTAGGTTGCCCGTTTATCAAAGTCCCGATTTGAATATATCATCTAAATTAAGCTTTAAGACCATTTAATACAATCCAACTCTGTATGTGTGCTTTGTATATTACTTTCAATTCCAATTGAATGTTTTGCCGTAAATTATTTCTTTCGATTGATAAACAATGGTAAGTTGAAAAGGTCGCCTGGTAAATTAAAGTAAATAACAGGGTGAAGTCTAGCTGGTTAGTATTTGACAGTTGTGAAAATGTATGTTAAAAGTCCGACAATATAAAAAAGATGAGTTTTAAATTACATCAAATATTTCCTATAGAATCAAAAAAAAAAAAAAAAAAAAAAAAAAAAAAAAGACCAAGCGATCATATCGTTGAAATAGCTTTAAGCTTATCTTGTTGGTAGGATGTCTTGTTAACATTCTGAGTGTAGAGTGATTAGAGCTGAGAACTTTTTATAAAAACACAGAAGACCACATATCTCCAAATCCAAATAATTCAAAATTGGAATGCGAGAAGTGAAATAAATTCAGAATTTATATCTAAAGCAAGACATTTCAAGTTTTACATAGACCATTACTATATGTGACTAAATAAAGATACGGTTAAACGATTGCAGGATTGCTTGCTGGTAATTATTATTTTTTTAAACAATCAAAATAATTTAGGCGTGTTTTCTAATCTGTTTCTTTGTTTATCTGTGACATTTGAATTACTTGCTGTTTTATAATGAAAGACAAAAAAATACATAAATAATAGATTGAGTTTCAAAAATTTACCGAACCAATAAAAACTCTGTGTAAAAATTAAATGTAGTATCTCTGTTCATGCATCATTCACTCGCTACGAATTCATATTGATACTTTAACTGTTGGAAAAATATACACAAGATAAACTTAGATTCTTCGTCAACATAAATACATATTTTTTGTATAAAAACAGGAAATCAATTATACTATACGCAAGAGAAGACTTTCTCAATGAAGATCTTAAATGGTTTACCTATAATTAAAAGTAATTTTGATAACACAGGATTTGGTAACATATGGCACAACCAAGAGGCGTCAATCCGCAGTTTCTTAAACACACTGTTAAACAAAGATTACATTATCAACATCAATTTATCCAGAATTGATTCACCCATATTCACAACTCATCAAGGGGAGAACTGTATTCAAAATTTAAATCAGAATTTATTTTAGAACCATACCTTCTCATATTAGTTAAACAAAATAAAATATCATGTACAAAATGTGTACATCCAACATTAAATCTCCCATTGAAACTGGTAGATGGACTTATATTCCAAGACATGAACGATTTTATCGATTTCTAACCCATCAGTTCATAAGATGTATGGTCTAAAATTCCCGTAATGTCCAAGCTATCAACAAACATCTTCTGTATAAAGGGATGTATACAAAAATTAACCATGCAGGTGAATATCGGTACTATTTTTTATTCGAAGAGTATAATTAATTTACTAATCATAATATTTATATTTTGTATTACTCTCATGTCTGTATTGTCTAGTTTATATATGAATTGTATGTATTATTATGTAAATTGTTCTTCTGCATCAATGTTATATATGTATGTACTCCTGTTGCGCATTGAATGTGACTTAGAGTTTTTAAATAAATTAGTTTCAAGGTTTCAATCATTTTGTTTGGAGGTTTCTCCCCGAGGGTATCACCAGCCCATTAGTCAGCACTTTTGTGTTGATATGGATTATCATTGATATGGTCATAATTATAAATCAACTTTTTATAAGACTTAGAATTGTTTGAAATACAAAGGATTTTTTACCCCAGAAATAGATTACCTTAGCTGATTTTCAACTTCGTACTTTATTTGGTCTTTTTAACTTTTTTGATTCGAGCGTCACTGATGAGTCTTATATAGATGAAACGCGCGTCTGGCGTATAAAACTTAGTCCTGGTATCTTTGATGAATTTATTTGAAAATATTGCAATTTGGGAAATAACAAAACGGAAAACAATTGGATAAACAATCAGATGACATTGGCATAGCAATATATTGTTTTTTTCGCTACTGAAGTCTTACAGTAGTGCCAAAGCGTCGTATCTTTATTATCGATGCTTCAAATCGGTTCTCAATTTACCTGAACAAATATGCATTTACTGCAACATGAGAACGAACCAACTTCGAAGCAAGGTCGTCAGCTTTCCGAGATTTGCCAAAATTCTGTCGAGTTTATGAGCTTCTGTCCTTGCTTTGAAGTTAGAGAACGAACGTCTGACAATTTTTGTTAGAATTTTAGTGCCATTATAGATTTGTCAAATGATTTCTTGTCGCCATTTGATTTTGTGAATTGTTATTTAGTTACAAACAAATAGTCTGAAATTTAATGTTGTTCTTTTTGTGTTTAGAAAGAGTGTGCTAGTTAAAAAAAAAAGACTTTGTACGAATCCAAGAGTAGAATTTAAAAGAATAAGAGAAAAATTTGTCTACAAAACTTATTGGATTTTTTGATTCATTCTTTTCAATGGATAAATAATCTACTGATTAACGGATTCGTAGAAATGTATAACAAAGCATTGAGCATCGATTATCCAAATGCTGCCCTTGTTTTTACTCTATACCAAGTTTATAACTGTTTAGGTATGCATAAAATATTTCGAAAGTGAAGGGTCAATTAAAAAAGGAACGGTAATATATACATGTACTAGTAGGTGGGGAGTACCCATCCTCCCCCTTTTTAACCTAGCTCAGAGGAAAAACAAAATGGCGGGGTACATAGAATAACGCACAATGAAATCAGCCTTTAAAAATGTCCGTATGTATAGGAATTACAGAAAAGAAAAAAAAACATGTAAATATTTACAGACTTGAGTGGCGATCCAAAAAAAAGGTTGGTACCTCTTGGTGACGAAATAAACGTTTCAGATTAAAAAATTGGGGATTTGTCAAAAGCACGCTTCAGGAACTGTACAATAATGACTATTAAAAAGGAAATATTTAATTGGTTTAGTATTCTTTATGATTGCCAATGACAAAACTATCCACCAAAGTTCAAATGAAGTGGATGTAAGCAATTATAGGCAACCGGACGGCCTTCAACAATGAGAAAAACCCATACCGTATAGTCGACTATAAAAGGCCCCGACACGAAAAGTGTGAAACAATTCAATTGAGAAAACTAACGGCCTAATTTATAACAAAACAGATTATGAAAAACAAATTTGACCGACATGATTCAACGACAACCACTGAACTAGTCTCCTGACTTGGGACAGGCACATAAAGAACGTGGCGGAGTTTAACATGCATGTGGGTGCTCAACCCTCCCTAACCTCACAGCACCTAAGCTGTAAAAATCAGTTGCAATTTGCTTAACCAGACGATCGTGGACAGCATAATACTAGTAATGTTGTTGTTACCATGAAATTTGGGTGTTCTGAATTGATATGTATTTGTAAGACACCTATTTACAGATCAGTCCTCCCAATCATAACCAAAAGTACAAGACAATTTTAGTGTCAGAAGTTGTGAAAACCCTTTTAATTTATATATCAATATAAACAACATTGTTCTCAGCTATTATGTTTTTCTTTACTTGGCACTTGATAAAGGTAAATCCAAATACCTAGTAAGCGATTTGGAGAATTATCCTTGGCTTTCTAATCTTGAGGTTTAGCGTTCCTAATGAAGATAAATAATAAGAAAAGTGCTTCTGACGCATAATTTTGGTCGTTAGCGTCTGTTATTCGTCAATCATGTTTGTTGTCTCTTGTAAACTATTTGTTTACACTTCATGACAAATTGAACATAACTCTGCAGGGATAATAAATGGAATTTACTTATAAAACGTCCTCGTTTCGTTTGATATCATTAGTTGGTTGACTGCTGTTTTCTGGAAGTCCAGTGGCAAATATTTCATGCATGTCCAGGACGAGAACAAATTAAAAATTAATGCAACAGGTATATCTGCAAGGCAGAGATCGACTGGGATGAAAGATAGAACATTTAGGCGGCCAGTGGAAAAGAAGGATATGTTTGATAAGGACAGACATTTAACTTTGAAACAGGCTACTTACGACCCATGAGAGATTTTTTGCTGGCGCTATTGAACGTGCAGAGAGCGAGGCCTCTCTTTCTACAGTACGCATCGGAGTTAAAGTCCCCATTATCGTGTTTGCGTTCATATACATCCTGTACAGCCAAACGAACGCCCCGTTGAACAAAGTTTACTGACAGAATGAGAAAAGTCCACGGGATGGCTATATCTTATACTCCAGTCAACCTTTGGGGTCATTTCGTTTATGAAAAATCATCATGCCACCAGAAGTAATCTTGATATTGATTCTTCAATTATCGAGATTCATCTCCTCCGTATAGTAACTAGATCAAACTCTGTCAAACTTATAGTAACAATGACTAGGCAATAACATTTTCATCTTCACTTTTTTACCAAAATTTGATCGTAATATATCAAAGGCATTTAATACAATAAATCACATATAGATCAATAGACTCAAAACATTGCAAAAGTATTTTTATCTGTATGGTCAGTTTCCCTTTTTTCGAACTTTTTAACATAACATAACAATAATTTCGTTATTTCCAAAGGGCGGTTGCGATATTACTCTACAGTATGTGGCTTAGTTGTCCCTTTGTCAGCCACCTGATGCGTACCAGAAAAGGATATTGTAAGCATAATCACTTTCACAGAATTGAAGTATTGGTGTTGCAGTTTTAAGAGGACATGGAATCGTAAACTAATCGTACAGATTCAATACTGCAAGAACTACATGTCGATAATACTAATCACCGAAACAGGGTTATTTCCCGTTGACAATGGAAAAAAAAGAACATCCAATTTGATGGTTTGGTTATTATTAATAAATATAATATGAAATTAAAAAGTGTTAAAATAATATGAAATAAATGTGAGTTTGGTGAATGCTTTAATTCTTAAGCTTTACAGATGTTTAGATCTGTTCCGCTACATATGTATGACTGAGTAATTTCATTAGCGGACAAATAATGACAGTATTTGTTTTGTCTTTTCCGTTGTGATCTGTAGTCATATCCCAACTTTTGTGTTCCGCATTGTAGCCGCACGTTAGCGACTTACTTAATATGTTAAACCGGTGCCAGACACCATTCCGAACTTAAAGTGAGTTCCAAGTGGTAAATTCGGACCAAGAATATCAACGTCGGTTCAAACATTATGACGTCGTTAGTCAAGTCAAAGTTTTTTAAGGCAGGGTCAACGTATTTGATAATATCACAAAATCATTTGATGAAAAGCTGAGATTGATGCAGGCAGAGAGAAAACCGAACAAATATCCTTTCTTGTGTATTGTGTCCCGTTGTCATAATATCATGAATGGAGCATTGGTATCAATGTTGCTACAATGCCACACTTGCCCTAATAGTTCGAGATTACTCTGAAGTTTGACGGTCATTTTACCCTTCTGTGGCACCTGATATCACCCCTGGTTCTTGACGGGGTTCGTGAAGTTCAGTCTTTAGTTTGCTATATGTGTTTTGTGTACTGTTGTTTGTCTTTTCGTCTTTTTATCGTTTTTTGCCATGGCATTGTCAGTTTGTTTTCGACTTATGAGTTTGAATGTCCCTTTTTTTTATCTTTCGCCTCTCTGTTCTGACTTGTTGGGAAAAGTGGGGGAAGTAAGAGCAATCTCGGACTTTTGTCTTTATTAATCCTTATTGCATTTTTTGTTTTGTTTCGTTAACTTTAAAGGTTAGTAAGAATTTATTAATGATATATATATTTGTTTTATCTGTGTCTGTGTTTTGTTGTCTGAAATACCAAGGTTATTGATTATTGTCTTTTTTCATTGTATGATCTTCTATGCATACCACTTTTCTGTTGGTCAAGATGAAAAGAAGATAATGAAATCTAAACAACTACTATCTATCATGTAATACAAAAAGGAACAAAATCAAAACCCGTAAATGATATGAAATTTTTACTAATTAAAAGTTGAATATTTCAGATTTTACGGCTAATAAGAACATTAACAGAATTATCTAAACGTCCGTCTACCTAGTAGACATTAACATTAAGTTTGCTTGCAGTAATCCTACAATACATCTACATTGTAGATACAAAAAATCCCTATCATTATATTAAGCATATATAATGTTTTTATAAGTACATTTGTCGTTAAATCAGATATATATCAGAAAAGAAACATTTTTAGTCAAAAACAACCCAACAACGCAATAATTAAAGGCTTTCACAGTGCAGTATCCTTATTTTGCTTTGCGTAATTGATGAGTATGTTAGATCGTATGTAGTTCACACGATAGAAGACACCATACTTTAGTCATCAATACGAATCACAAATGATTTCAGTCGGCCTTGTGTCTTCCAAGTTTACACATATTTTGATTGTTACTCTTGTTTAGTTTTGTATATCATTTTCGATTGTGATTTTGGCTGAAAATCTCACGTGCAAATGAGCGTTAAAGCAATCGGTATCATGGGAAAAAATCAAATCCGTTATACTTAAAGATAATTTTCCTTCGATTATTTTCTTGCTTTGGTTTAAGTAGATGAAAGTCTACCGGTTGAGCAAACACCATTGTGCAGTAATAGCACTTTGTGGTTTCCGTTGTACCATATGTATTTCAGCAAACGATAGACTTTCAAATCGTATCACGTCTATGTTAAACTTTGTTTATCTATACTCAATTTGTTTTTTGTACTAATGTTCGTTTTGCTTTCTTTATCATTTTCCTAAGCACATCCAGTTCAGATGTCACTAATTGATTACAGAAACGACGAGTCAATACGAACTCAGAGTTCCAATCTGATTTATCTATTGTATAGGAACGTTTTTTGGTATTCCTGCAAAATCTATGCACATTAGATATAATTTTCTTAAAATGTCGTACTTCTGTATGGAAAGAATCAGTCTGTTGAATTATTTGATTTTCGAGACGTGTTTTGAAGAATTCATACAGTAAGTTGTCAGCATGGTTAAGGTTCCTTACCATGTCTATATCTTCTCTTGTCAGATTTGGTTTGACAGTATTCCGCCATATACCTTTGTTAACCGGTTGATATAATATATCTTGTATATCCCAGCATAGATATCTTCTCATCAAAACCAGTGATTCGTCGAAAAGTTCAGTTATGATTACAAGTTTGAAATCCTTATCAAGCTCTCGGATGTATTCGAGAACAAACGAAATATTTGACATTTTCGATTTGGGTATTCCGAAATCATACGACATTCCATTTGTAAAAGACCGCCCTATAGCATAATCTTGGTATATCTTCCTCACTATAAATTCGTGTAAAAGCAAACTCCGTTTTATATTTGGAAATTTCCTCAGAACAACTTTATTAAAGTTAAAGTGGTAAAACGCAGACTTGAACACTGATAATGGATCACGAAGTATTCCGATGCGAACTGTGTCATTCGGCATAATCTTCTCAAATTCTTGTTTATTATAAATTGCATGGTTGCAAAGAATGTTATAAGACATATTTTTTGGTAATTGAAGTACTGTTTCTTTCAATTTCAGAAATTTAGATGATAGATAATTAAACATAGAACCATTGTCACGCTTTGGAAGAACCATGTTTAAATTGTTGGCTTGTGCAAATCTTGTAAAAATTCCCCATGTTGTTGTACTCCCTGTTTTGTGAACTTTTACGAATATCACATTTCTTTGTTTATTGCATATGTTCTTTGCCGATTCATTCGATATATTGTCTGTGTACGATCTTGTAAGGAAGAATCGATCTGGTATTGCTTTAAATGATTCTGATGTCATTGCCCTCTTTTCTAATCCGCCCAAATTAGGTGACGCCCACTGCATTTTCGAGTTGACATTTATATTTAATTTATGTATTATTACAAAGATCACAATTACAAATATTCCAGTTAACCTGAAAAAGTAAAATAATTATTTGTAAAATAGTGTATTAAAAATCAAGTGTGTTAGAACAAAAATTGTGAAGTAGATTTTCAATTACTTATTTGTCTGTTATTACAGACAACACGGGAAAAAGATCATAAACGATTATCAGTAATATTGATGCGCCAATTGTAGGTAAAGGTGACTTTCTTTCACATGAAACTTTGTTTTATATGCAAGGTTGTATAAAATTCTTTTATAACCTTGCTGTCGCTTAGATCTGGACCATAGTGTAAAATTAATCCAACCTCATTCATGAAAAATTTAGGTCAGGTTAACACAATTTTAGCATAATCAAGAATATTTTACCATAAAACAGCCAAAGAAATTATAGAATAATACCTGAAATATGTTACCGCTTAAACTGACATAATTATTGAGTGCTAAACTGTTATGTGACAAACTGACGATTTTCAGACTTATATTTATCTAGCTATATCATCGTTATGTATCACGTCATTTCAGTCGATTTATATCGATTTTTTGTTTTCGCCACCGCGGAACAGCTTTGTAGGAGCACAACACATGAACAAACTGTATGAAAAAATCAAGACACATCCGCTCGGCACAAGGCACAAATAACCGCTAACATAAGGACAAAAACAATGTACAAACCCAAGAGCACCCACAGTTACCAAAAGTCAGCTTAAAGCCAGTTTCAACTAACAAATAACCAGGTTTTATATATATCAATCAGTACACATCCAATGAATTTATTGTAAAGACGTTATAAACAGTCGGCGAAAAGCATGCCATTGTGCAATGTCAAAATATGTCATACGTAAATCAATACATATAAGTTATGTTTTAGTGTGTTAAAATTAAATCAAAAATGGATATATCTAAATTTACGGGCTCTAAAATAGCATCACTGTAAAAATTAGGATGTGATATCACGTTTGTATAAATAAGGTTTCTATAGGTATAGCCAAATTTCCAAACCAAATATGTGTATCTATGAAAAAATTTAGTAAAGGTTTTAAGTAATTAATGGTAAAGAAATATCAGACTTAAAAATTTACCGGTTATTGATATATTACGTTCATTGAAATCTAAAACGTTACAAAAAAACACGATCATAAAGAACGATTTAGGAAATATACACACCGTACAAAGGTATCTTAGGATAATCACCGTTCATAACATTGCGTCGCCAATCCTGCTTCGTTTAAAATACTGTTCAGCCAGGAGCGATACAGCGTTTGCTTGGCGAATCATTTATTGAATATAAATATTTTGAAGATAATTCAATTACTTAAACTGTACAATTTACTTACTTCCATGCTGATAGCAATTTTTTCCAGTACACTAAAAGCATTCTGCAGTCATTTGTAAAATAAACTTTTTTCACTTTTCATCTGTTACCATATTAAATAAGATTTTCTATCGTTATTTATTTGCCAACGTCATTACAGTTTTATTAGCGTTATTCTTATTTATGCATTATTTACACACTTGTAATGGTTATCTGGCTAAACTGACAGTCTTACGACCCAACACTATTAATAAAGATGTATTTAGTCAATAACTGGACAATATGTGACAAAGTTGTATTGATGCGGAGCAATGTTGTGATTAAAATAAATCAATGTCACAAACCCGAAAAAACCCCGCTCCATCAAAAGTAAAGGAGTATGGCCACGAAGTGCCGATATTGGCCCTGTGAGGTGACAAAAAATAAAAGAGAAATAAGGTGGATCCTTTATAGCTAAAACATATCTACGTATATTGGTATTTGTTATTATAATATAAAATCATATTTTTGTGACGTCATTAATGTGACGTAATACCCGGAATCAAATCGAAACGCAAAAAATGTCCAAATTCTTAAAGAATTTCACACTTCCTTGTTAAATGTCGCATTAGCCACAGGCCAAAGTAATTTTACTCTAATTTTGATTGTTTGACACTTTGAATCAGTTTGCAACAATATTTAGCGTGGTCGAGGCCTGTGGCCACATCGAAAATTTAACTTTGCTAACAAGCAAATTCTGATTCAATGCCGCCATTTCCGAGGTACGATAGATTCTGTGACGAAATAACTGTACCAAGAACTTGTACAATTGTTATAAATAGAATCAATTCTATAATTTATTATTTTCTTATTTATAACAAACAAAAAAAGACAAAAATGGATTAACAGGGCTTTGTTTTAGCAAAGCTTCGTTAACCTCCGATCCGGCGAGGTTTTTAAACATGGATAGATACGTCCTCATAACTATTTTTTATTAGAAAACGAGACAAACTGGTGGGAATAAAAATTATTTTAAAATTCATTTCCACGTTATTTGTAATAATTAGCCCGGTCTGTGCCATACAAACTATGACAGTTTTAAACTAGAACCGTAATTTTTTTCCGTAAAATTCTACATCCAGCAGATCGATATAGGTGTAAACATAAATATCTAATACACATTTCTTTTAGATACACGTACTTTATTTTTTAAAGGCGAAATCGTCGAAATGTAACCTCCGCGGAATGTAATCTCATGTTGACGGTTTGTTAAAGTGCTTTCTTTCACGTCCACATTTTCTAACATGTATGGCATGCCAAGTTAACATTTCAAATAATTACTACGGATGGTGTATATAAATTACAGAACTATGAACAATAACATACATAGAAAATCGTAGGAGATATGAAGAAACCACATGAGAATTTTGATATCATGTTGCACAGTGGTTAAATATTAAAGCTTTTCAATATTTCTTTAATTAAAATAAAAATTACGACGTCATGAGAGCTCATGGTGTATATTTTCCGTGACATTCAACCGGAACAAATATTTGTTTTCAATGAAAACTGAAATAAAGATGAATAAAAAGTATCCGACACAATCATATAGCTTGGGTAACTTCAAATAAATATCTGATATTCACGCGGGATAGCGTACATAATAGGTCAGAATGCATACAAGGAGCAAATGTTATGTGGTCCCTTTTTGGTGGTCTCTTTCAAATTTGAGTGAGACTATGCTACAAGCGCCCAAAAATGGCTGCTTACTACGAACAAATTATCTATGAGATATCATTATATTTCTGATTTTTTCGTTTCTTGTGGTGGCCAGAGGTTCGTGTTCAATCTGTTTTTATATTTTTTTATTGCTATTTTTTGTTTGGGTCGACTCTATATGTTCATGGTGTTGTATGATTTTATTGGTCTTATGATTTTTATTGCCCCTCCCTTTTGGGTTTCTCTTGTGTTCAATGACAACACATGCAATTTTTGTTTCCTGTTTGAAA
>CM029597.1:27541621-27810039 GCA_017311375.1 Mytilus coruscus | reverse complement strand
GCAGTCATTTGTAAAATGAACTTTTTCACTTTTCATCTGTTACCATATTAAATAAGATTTTCTATCGTTATTTATTTGCCAACGTCATTACAGTTTTATTAGCGTTATTCTTATTTATGCATTATTTACACACTTGTAATGGTTATCTGGCTAAACTGACAGTCTTACGACCCAACACTATTAATAAAGATGTATTTAGTCAATAACTGGACAATATGTGACAAAGTTGTATTGATGCGGAGCAATGTTGTGATTAAAAATAAATCAATGTCACAAACCCGAAAAAAAACCCGCTTTTTTCAAAATATATGCAATGATTCATCTCACTCATTCTCAGGAAATCAGGTTCCAATATGTGACTTGTTGTCCCTGTAGATATTTGAAGCCTCATCGGGTTTAAAATGTCTAAACAAATATGTTTTGAAAGTCAAGGAAGATATCTAGTTAAAACTAACACAATTGCTACGTAGAAGAATATTAAAATTACTCCAGCCTTACACTAAAACGTATTATTTTGAGTAAAACGAATGTCCCTGATGGTATAGATATTTTTTCTGTTGAGTATTTAACTTAAGAAGCTTGTAAAACATGTACCTGTGTTGCCTTTTCCGATCTATCACCATTTAGCCAATACAAATTTATGTCATTTTAAGTAGTTTGTCATAAAATAAAACCAACACAGTTTTGAGAATATATGTCACTATTTCTTTGACCAGATACGTTACTAACTCTATATTTATCTAAAGGTCAATTGAAAGAATGATTATGTTGCTTTTAAAGTGTAAGTCCATAGTTATAACCAAAACAAAATTATATGATGTGTATCTATAATGGTTTAGCAAATTGATAAGCTCCAAAACTAGGAAATGGCGTTTGTACGTTAATTTTAACAGATACGTTACTATGGAATCATTTGAATACACATTAACCACTTGCATGGGATCTATTTAACTGAATAAATATGTTTTACATATTTGATCTTACTTTTCAACAGTGAAAATGTCCTGGAATCAGAAACATATTTGAAATAATGGACCACGAACAATTTGTTAAACAGATATGGTACCAACAGATACGTTACTATGTTTCGGTTAACGATGAAATATCGATATTTTATCGGATTTCAGACATATGAGATATCTGCCTTAATACATTTTTGTTTTGTTTAGTGATCAATGAATAATATCATCAGTACAACAAGTTATCAGCTGCAACTTGCGAAGACATATGAAAGAACAACGTCAATTTTAGTAATTGTACTGATTTTAACTTGAAATTTTAATATATTTTCGCTAATATATTAATCTAGATATTTTCCAATTAGAAACGAATTAGACATCCTAATTTTGTACCTACAGGATAAAAATAGTTTTAAAGTATTGTAATTCAGGGTGCAAACATTAAGTAACGGATGTGTTTCCTTTAGTAACGTATTTGTTGCATGTCTTGAACAGATACGTTACATCGTATATCCTATTGTTTCATTCGAGTTTGAAGCGTTACGCTCACTTCTTTGATTTCAAATATTATATATTTAAAGTTAATTTATAATTATAGTTTCAGAACCAATATAATAGAGTTTTTAATATAAAATTGTCTTCTCAACAGATACGTGATATGTTCATTTCAAGTTGAAAAAGATAATATATATAAACATTTGAAAAATATATGAAATTAATATGAGCAGTTGTTGATAAATGATATTTAAACATATTTTGAGTAATATCTTGATACATATTGTATTAAGAACAACTAATTGTTATGTTTTTGTCTTCAAAGTTATATTTTATCAAGATATGGATTCAAGAACAATTCATTAACTTTTCAGTGTCTATTACTTAAGATTTATGACTGTTTATAGGATCTTAGGTACCTCTAGAATAGTTTGGGAGGAAAAATCTAAGCAATGACACTTTGTATGAAAATTTGTTTGCTAAGGAAATAAAACATGACGGTAACGTATCTGTTATGTGGAAAACAGTGACCCATAGTCCTAACCACGATATTATTTTCACAGTAAGAGCTAAGATCAACCACTTTGGAGAAACTTTCAAATCATATATATACGAATCATTTGAGCATTATTAAAAGTTGGTTTACAGAAATTTATTTTCCAAGTATAATTTTGGCAAATGGTCCAGATTTGCTGAGAATCAGTGATCTACCGTTGCGTTCCGTTAAATCTTTTTAATTGTTTATTCTTCTGGAAGCAGTTTTATTGTTCTTACATGCTAACTTCCACAAAGAACACACACAGCACTTTTCAGAAGGGAATTATTATATAAGGAATAAATCTTTTTTAAACATAGAAATAAAAAAAAGGAACTGCGCCATTTAACGATTCTGACAGTGAGAATTCTAGGCTGTGAAACCAACTTGTTTGGTACCATTAAAACGTTTAATCCCGCTGCAAATGTTTGCACCTGTCCTAAGTCAGGAATCTGATGTACAGTAGTTGTCGTTTGTTTATGTAATTTATACGTGTTTCTCGTTTCTCGTTTTTATATAGACTAGACCGTTGGTTTTACCGTTTGAATGGTTTTACACTAGTACTTTTGGGGCCCTTTATAGCTTGTTGTTCGGTGTGAGCCAAGGCTCCGTGTTGAAGGCCGTACATTGACCTATAATGGTTTACTTTTATAAATTGTTATTTGGATGGAGAGTTGTCTCATTGGCACTCACACCACATCTTCCTATATCTATTGAAATTAATTTGCAGTGATATTGAAATCTTTCCTGGTGGGACTTTTAGATGATGCCCGAAGTATTTTGCACAGCTATACACTTTTCAAGATTATACAAATTGTTATTATATTCATCTAGTATTCTGCTTTTTACCATGTAAGTCTGGAGAATGTTAAATTACTGTTCTTCAGTGTGTACTGTACGCACTAATGATCAGTGCATATATAGGTGTACCCATTACTGAAATATGATGTAAAAGAGATCGTTTAACCAATTACTTTAATTCAGCCAGGTTTAACCTACCAGTCAAAATCCCGGAAAAGGAGTATCGATGGATGCCATCTTAAAAAATACAAACCACATTTACTCTTGTATGGGAACAATTTTTTTTTTTTTTTTGGGGAGGGGGCGTTATTGATACATTGTACACATCATTTAGAAAGATAAATTGGTACAAAAGGAGCATTGGCGCAATTGATTCCTTCTTTGGAAAAATGTAGCGAGCTGGCTTAATTTATCGAAAGTATAATATTGATATTAAAAAATAACAAATTATGAAGAAAGTGTATCTGACAAATACAAACCACTGCTATTGGAAGCTCACTGTATTTTCTTCAAATATGAGAGTAAAGGCAAAACGTATGGAGAATTTATAAAGCAATTTAAAACTATGTAGTGAAATTGCTTGAATAATAAAAAGAAATGAGGTAATCGTTAATGCGACTGCAATTGAACTGCACACGTTCACTTAAAAGAGGCAAATACCAAACTCTAACGACATGATTTGAAATTAATTGCAACAAAACCTACATAGAAAATTAAAGATTGGTCTACAAATTACCCACATGAACTCGTGCGCTGTAGAAGGAAAACAGTCCTGATTAGCTAATGCTGCTTTAACAAGAAAAATTCCCGTGACAAATCTCACTCGGTGATGTCGTACACATGAAAATTAGATCGTGATTATGGCTACGACAAATGGAATATAATCTATGACACAAATATTCTATAACGGCCAACCAAAGCAGTGTTACATACTTGCAACATTCGAAGACATGGCTTCAATTTTGTCATAAAAAACCCTTTGTTCTTTGTAAGTAGAAATCCTGTACCTCAAGGAAGTCATCATATAAAACGCAAATTCTGAAATATCTATAGAAAATGCAATCCATATGCAAGTGATATTACCTAAAAAAGTAAAGTTCTCAACATGAAAAATTGAAATCATCTCATAAAATGTAGTACGCAAACGACCTTCCTTTTCATTTCCTTGATGTTAGTTAAGATACGAAGCAAATATTACTTATCTGAGGTATACTTTATTGGAGTTTCAAAGGGGATAGACGTGATCAAGGAATTTATCAAAATGAATACATCATTTATATATCGGAACATTAAGTTAAAGAATAATGCTGGCTTCTTCTCATTCGTCTTTTCAATGAGAAAGCTCTGTATAAATATTAATAAAAGGAGATGTGTAGATAACGGCAATGAAACAGTAACCCAACGACAAAAATAATCAAAAGACAATTAGAGGGCAACCTACAGTTTTCACCAATAGACAAGTGTATATACACGTCACGTTTTAAGTCGTCCGAGTTTATATAATTTGCGAATACTGAGGATTTATCTATTTTCGTAGGTTATAATTTTCGGGGATTGGGGAAAAGTTGTATTTTCGTTGATTTTTTTCGTTGTTTTGCAAAGGTTGTGTACAAGCCTATAGAAAATTAATATTTCGTTTAACATTTAAATTCGTGATTTTACTATACCAACGAATTCAACGAAAATTAGTACTCCTGAATAATAATGAATCAGCAGTAAATTTAAACCGAAACAATCAAAATTATGCCATCAACCATTAAATTCTCCAAATGACAGAACAAACGATTATGATATGACATTAGGATAGGGACAGGAACATGTGGCAGGGTTATACTAGGTTTTTTAAACCTCAACCTCCCTCGTTTTTATTTTCATCAGTGAACTAATAGAGGCAAACATAAAATAGCATACGATAAAATATAGTGCAAGACTAGTCTCATATGAATAAAATACCAAGTTGACAAGCAGAGGAGCCCGGTTGGTTCCCATAAGAAGTCGGACGTATTTTCTCATCTGTCTTTAAGTTTAGAATGGGAATATTTGTGTACATGATAGTATTGCACGATAAAAGGAACAAAGCTTGTATTCTGGTCAATTCTTTCAGAGCTCTTTTACCTAAATAGTATCCACGTCATCTAATTTTACGCCGCCCCAAGAGAATTTATTTTCACAATAACTTTAAAGCCTAATGTTTTGATTGCTCAGACCATGGAAGTAATATTTAATTCAATATTACTTCCATGCTCAGACAAAAGGAGCCACTATTATCATGAATATGCAAAGTATAATACATAATATACGTGCCAATCCATTGCAAAAAATATAAAATGAGGTGATAAGAAATAAAAGTTTTCTACACATAAATTAAAAGAAAGTAATAAATGTCTTCTTAAAATTTATCTAAAAAGTCTATTCATGCACTAAAATATTACTTTTTATTTATATATGTAAAAAGAGTCACCAATTTAGGTTGAATTATTTTGTAAATTGATTTAAAAGACGTTAAAAACAAATTGCATCAACGTATAAATCTCAGGTTCTGAAACAATCAGTAAAGTCGGGAATTCAGCTAGTCTTTATATTTTAGCCGATTCATTTACATGTATAATGTTTAAAAAGGGTTCAAAAGACATTCCTCTAACCAGAACCATCTAATATGGCTACCAAGAAACAACCTTAAATTAACTTTGTAATAGGGTATGGTCAAAAGTCGTGAAATTGTGTTTACACAGTAACAAATAAATGTTTACACTTTGCATTATATTCCTATTAATTAGAAATAAATGTTAAAAGTTTGCAGCTGATGGCACAAATACAACATAAGTACACTTGTAAAACCAAAGATATCACCGACAGCCTTTCTTTGCTGATGACTGGACTGAAACGAAAGTCTAATAATAATGATATTTGCTTTCAGATTAGTTGTGAAAAGATTTTTCATAGGCTATAGTAAATTAGCATTTTCATCTTATTTTGCTACTTTAGCTTTACTACAAAACATCCGACCACGGCTCGAAAATATTTGTACGATAAGCTTAGAGAAGTTTTAAGTGGTTTGATCTTACATGCAATGATTGATTATTGTTTTCGTATTTTGAGTAGACATTTTGCATGCTCTACTTGTTGGTCCAAATACATGAAAATAGAAGAAAAGTTAGCGTAACTAAAACTTCATATTTGAAATTTGTAGAAATCGTTTAACCATTAAAAACGACGGCACGTTATTTATGACATTCGTATAAATATTTTAGACTTAACAACCTCAGCAGACAAACATGATGGTGGCTATATGAACATGTGTCTTCACTAAAACATTTTGCCATTTGTTGAATTACATGTCTTACATAGTTGCCTTAACAACCTCAGCAGAAAAACACGATGGTGGCTACATGTATATGAACATGTGTCTTCACTAAAACATTTTGCTATTTGTTAAATTACATGTCTTACATAGTTGCCTTTAAGTTAACAACCTCAGCAGAAAAACACGATGGTGGCTATATGAACATGTGTCTTCACTAAAACATTTTGCTATTTGTTGAATTACATGTCTTACATAGTTGCCTTAACAACCTCAGCAGAAAAACACGATGGTGGCTATATGAACATGTGTCTTCACTATAACATTTTGCCATTTGTTGAATTACATGTCTTACACAGTTGCCTTAACAACCTCAGCAGAAAAACACGATGGTGGCTATATGAACATGTGTCTTCACTATAACATTTTGCCATTTGTTGAATTACATGTCTTACACAGTTGCCTTAACAACCTCAGCAGAAAAACACGATGGTGGCTATATGAACATGTGTCTTCACTATAACATTTTGCCATTTGTTGAATTACATGTCTTACATAGTTGCCTTAACAACCTCAGCAGAAAAACACGATGGTGGCTATAGGAACATGTGTCTTCACTATAACATTTTGCCATTTGTTGAATTACATGTCTTACATAGTTGCCTTAACAACCTCAGCAGAAAAACACGATGGTGGCTATATGAACATGTGTCTTCACTATAACATTTTGTCATTTGTTGAATTACATGTCTAACATAGTTGATTGATTGTTTCTTGCTTAACGTCCAATGACAGTTGTGTCATGCATATTCAAGACGAGAACATTTTCCAAAATATATAGGAAGGTTTTGCAAATACGGTTGACCGGGTGAAGGGCGGGAATTTTAGACAACCACTAGAAAATGAGGGTTTGTTGGATAGGGCAAAAATGTTGCCTTGCAACATACAGGTCATCTACGGACCCCTTTAATTAACATGCAATTAGGCCGTACTTTGATTTGTTATAAGGCCGTACTTTGACCTATAATGGTTTACTTTTTACAAATTGTGACTTGGATGGAGAGTTGTCTCATTGGCACTCATACCACATCTTCTTATATCTAAAGACGTTGCGCTCACCCCACACGAGGCATCGGATTTCAACCATTCTAACCGGAAGTGGCTGTGTACAGCCAAACGGAAGCTCCACTTTAGTGATGGTTTTACTACCGGACGGAAGAAGTCTAGGGGAGACCATAGCCCAGTCAACCCTTGGAGTCGAATTATAAGCAATTTATACCAGTCTTATTTATAAAAACTGCAGACTAATAAAACAAAAAGAAGGAAAATTTAAATATCCATCCTGTAATTTTGCGTTGAAATCAAACGTTCATGCAGTTTATTCTTCTGGAAGCAGTTTTATTGTTCTTACATGCTAACTTCCACAAAGAACACACACAGCACTTTTCAGAAGGGAATTATTATATAAGGAATAAATCTTTTTAAACATAGAAATAAAAAAAAAGGAACTGCGCCATTTAACGATTCTGACAGTGAGAATTCTAGGCTGTGAAACCAACTTGTTTGGTACCATTAAAACGTTTAATCCCGCTGCAAATGTTTGCACCTGTCCTAAGTCAGGAATCTGATGTACAGTAGTTGTCGTTTGTTTATGTAATTTATACGTGTTTCTCGTTTCTCGTTTTTATATAGACTAGACCGTTGGTTTTACCGTTTGAATGGTTTTACACTAGTACTTTTGGGGCCCTTTATAGCTTGTTGTTCGGTGTGAGCCAAGGCTCCGTGTTGAAGGCCGTACATTGACCTATAATGGTTTACTTTTATAAATTGTTATTTGGATGGAGAGTTGTCTCATTGGCACTCACACCACATCTTCCTATATCTATTGAAATTAATTTGCAGTGATATTGAAATCTTTCCTGGTGGGACTTTTAGATGATGCCCGAAGTATTTTGCACAGCTATACACTTTTCAAGATTATACAAATTGTTATTATATTCATCTAGTATTCTGCTTTTTACCATGTAAGTCTGGAGAATGTTAAATTACTGTTCTTCAGTGTGTACTGTACACACTAATGATCAGTGCATATATAGTTGTACCCATTACTGAAATATAATGTAAAAAGAGATCGTTTAACCAATTACTTTAATTCAGCCAGGTTTAACCTACCAGTCAAAATCCCGGAAAAAGGTGTATCGATGGATGCTATCTTAAAAAAATACAAACCACTTTTACTCTTGTATGGGAACAATTTTTTTTTTTTTTTTTTTAGGGGGAGCGTAATTGATACATTGTACACGTCATTTAGTAAAATAAAATGGTACAAAAGGAGCATTGGCGCAATTGATTCCTTCTTTGGAAAAAATGTAGCGAGCTGGCTTAATTCATAGAAAGTATAATATTGATATTAAAAAAATAACAAATTATGAAGAAAAAGTATCTGAGAAATACAAACCACTGCTATTGGAAGCTCGCTGTATTTTCTTCAAATGTGAGAGTAAAGGCAAACGTATGGAGAATTTATAAAGCAATTCAAAACTATGTAGTAAAATTGCTTGGATAATAAATAGAAAATGAAGTAATCGTTAATGCGACTGCAATTGAACTGCACACGTTCACTTAAAACGAGGCAAATACCAAACTCTAACGACATGATTTGAAATTAATTGCAACAAAAATCTACATATAAAATTAAAGATTGGTCTACAAATTACCCACATGAATAGGAAACAGATGAACTCGTGCTCTGTAGAAGGGAAAACAGTCCTGATGAGCTAATGTTGCTTGAACAAGAAAAATTCCGGTGACAAATCTCACTTGCTGATGTCATACACATGAAAATTAGATCGTGATTACGGCTACGACAAATGGAATATAATCTATGACACAAATATTCTATAACGGCCAACCAAAGCAGTGTTACATACTTGCAACATTCGAAGACATGGCTTCAATTTTGTCATAAAAAACCCTTTGTTCTTTGTAAGTAGAAATCCTGTACCTCAAGGAAGTCATCATATAAAACGCAAATTCTGAAATATCTATAGAAAATGCAATCCATATGCAAGTGATATTACCTAAAAAAGTAAAGTTCTCAACATGAAAAATTGAAATCATCTCATAAAATGTAGTACGCAAACGACCTTCCTTTTCATTTCCTTGATGTTAGTTAAGATACGAAGCAAATATTACTTATCTGAGGTATACTTTATTGGAGTTTCAAAGGGGATAGACGTGATCAAGGAATTTATCAAAATGAATACATCATTTATATATCGGAACATTAAGTTAAAGAATAATGCTGGCTTCTTCTCATTCGTCTTTTCAATGAGAAAGCTCTGTATAAATATTAATAAAAGGAGATGTGTAGATAACGGCAATGAAACAGTAACCCAACGACAAAAATAATCAAAAGACAACTACAGTTTTTATCAATAGACAAGTGTATATACATGTCACGTTTTAAGTCGTCACGAGTTTATATAATTTGCGAATACTGAGGATTTATCTTTTTTCGTGGGTACCAATTTTCGGGATTGAGGAAAAGTTGTATTTACGTTGATTTGATTTCGCTGATTTGCAAAATTTTTTTTACAAGCCTATAGAAAATTAATACTTGGAAGTTGAAGTTGTCTTCGTTGAACATTTAAATTCGTGATTTTACTTTACCAACTAAATCAACGAAAATAAGAACCCACGAATAATATTGAATCCACAGTAAATTAAACAGAAACAATAAAAATTCTGCCATCAACACATTTAAAAATTCTCCAAATAACAAAACAAATGATTATGATATGACATTAGGACAGGGACAGGAATTATGTGGCAGGGTTATACTAGATTTTTTTTTAATTTTCACCAGTAAACTAATAAAACAAACATAAAATTACATACAATAAAAAATAGTACAAGACTAGTCTCATATGAATAAAATACCAAGTTGACAAGCAGAGGAGCCCGGTTGGTTCCCATAAGAAGTCGGACGTATTTTCTCATCTGTCTTTAAGTTTAGAATGGGAATATTTGTGTACATGATAGTATTGCACGATAAAAGGAACATAGCTTGTATTCTGGTCAATTCTTTCAGAGCTCTTTTTACCTTTTAGTATCCACGTCCCTTTTTTATGCCGCCCCAAGAGAATTTAATTTTACAATAACTCTAAAGCCTGCTTTTTTTATTGTTCAGTCAAAAGGAGCCACTATTATCATGAATATACAAAGTATAATACATAATAAACGTGCCAATCCTTTGAAAAAATAAAAAATAAGGTGATAATAAATAAAACGTTTTCTATACGCATAAATTAAAAGAAAGTTATAAATGTCTTCTTAAAATTTATCTAAAAAGTCTATTCATGCACTAAAATATTACTTTTTATTTATATATGTAAAAAGAGTCATCAATTTAGGTTGAATTATTTTGTAAATTGATTTAATAGACGTTAAAACAAATTGCATCAACGTATAAATCTCAGGTTCTGAAACAATCAGTAAAGTCGGAATTCAGCTAGTCTTTATATTTTAGCCGATTCATTTACATGTATAATGTTTAAAAGGGTTCAAAAGACATTCCTCTAACCAGAACCATCTAATATGGCTACCAAGAAACAACCTTAAATTAACTTTGTAATAGGGTATGGTCAAAAGTCGTGAAATTGTGTTTACACAGTAACAAATAAATGTTTACACTTTGTATTATATTCCTATTAATTAGAAATAAATGTTAAAAGTTTGCAGCTGATGGCACAAATACAACATAAGTACACTTGTAAAACCAAAGATATCACCGACAGCCTTTCTTTGCTGATGACTGGACTGAAACGAAAGTCTAATAATAATGATATTTGCTTTCAGATTAGTTGTAAAAAGATTTTTCATAGGCTATAGTAAATTAGCATTTTCATCTTATTTTGCTACTTTAGCTTTACTACAAAACATCCGACCACGGCTCGAAAATATTTGTACGATAAGCATAGTGAAGTTTTAAGTGGTTTTATCTTGCATACAATGATTGATTATTGTTTTCGTATTTTGAGTAGATAGACACTTTGCTTGCAGTACTTGTTGGTCCGAACACATGAAAATAGAAGAAAAGTTAACGTAACTAAAACTTCATATATGGCATTCGTAAAAATCGTTTAACCATTTAAAATGACAGCACGTTAATTATGCCATTTGTATAAATATTATAGCCTTAAAAACCTCATCAGACAAACATGATGGAGCTATGCGAAAATATGTCTTCACTAAAACATTTTGCCATTTGTAGAATTACATGTCTTACATAGTTGCCTTAACAACCTCAGCAGAAAAACACGATGGTGGCTACATGTATATGAACATGTGTCTTCACTAAAACATTTTGCTATTTGTTAAATTACATGTCTTACATAGTTGCCTTTAAGTTAACAACCTCAGCAGAAAAACACGATGGTGGCTATATGAACATGTGTCTTCACTAAAACATTTTGCTATTTGTTGAATTACATGTCTTACATAGTTGCCTTAACAACCTCAGCAGAAAAACACGATGGTGGCTATATGAACATGTGTCTTCACTATAACATTTTGCCATTTGTTGAATTACATGTCTTACACAGTTGCCTTAACAACCTCAGCAGAAAAACACGATGGTGGCTATATGAACATGTGTCTTCACTATAACATTTTGCCATTTGTTGAATTACATGTCTTACACAGTTGCCTTAACAACCTCAGCAGAAAAACACGATGGTGGCTATATGAACATGTGTCTTCACTATAACATTTTGCCATTTGTTGAATTACATGTCTTACATAGTTGCCTTAACAACCTCAGCAGAAAAACACGATGGTGGCTATAGGAACATGTGTCTTCACTATAACATTTTGCCATTTGTTGAATTACATGTCTTACATAGTTGCCTTAACAACCTCAGCAGAAAAACACGATGGTGGCTATATGAACATGTGTCTTCACTAAAACATTTTGCCATTTGTAGAATTACATGTCTAACATAGTTGATTGATTGTTGCTTGCTTAACGTCCAATGACAGTTGTGTCATGCATATTCAGGACGAGAACAATTTCTACAATATATAGGAAGGTTCGGTAAAGAAGGTTGACCGGATGAAGGGCGGGAAATTTAGACGACCACTAGAAAATGAGGGTTTGTTGGATAGAGCAAAAATGTTGCCTTGCTCTCGGTCATCTACGGACCCCTTTAATTAACATGCAATTAGGCCGTACTTTGATTTGTTATAAGGCCGTACTTTGACCTATAATGGTTTACTTTTTACAAATTGTGACTTGGATGGAGAGTTGTCTCATTGGCACTCATACCACATCTTCTTATATCTAAAGACGTTGCGCTCACCTCACACGAGGCATCGGATTTAACGTCCCATTCCCAGCCGGATGTGGCTGTCTACAGTCAAACGGACGTCCAACTTTAGTAATGGTTTTACTGTCGGACGGAAGAAATCCAGGGAAGACCATAGCCCAGTCAACCCTTGGGGTCGAATTACAAGCAATTTATACCAGTCTCATATATAAAAACTGCAGACTAATAAAAATAAATTAATATCCATCCTGTAATTTTGCATTGAAATCATGCACTCATTTGTAAATTTGTGTTACCTTGCACAATGATTGTGTATAGATTTAAAAATGTATCTTGTTTGTAATAACTAAATTCTCTTTCTTTTTCATTTTCCCGCTTTAATGAAACATCAGTGTAACATAAAGGATTTCCTGAACAGAATTGTTTAGAATGGATACGGTGACGTAGAAATAAATTTGGACTTTTCTTAACTTCAGAATCGCAAAAAAAGAACTAATTAGTATTTATGAAATTAAAGTGACAACAATAACCAAAATACAAAGACACTACAAAGATTGCAAACTGGCCTGGTTTCAGATATCAGTAATAATCGATTCGAAATAAATATTAATAGGAAAATCACAGGTAAAAACGTCACTGAAAAGTTGATCATGACCACTGGCAATTTCAAAATAAGAAGGGGCAGCACTCACTGTTACAGGATGAAAAGATTTTAATGTTTGCACAGCACCATAACCACCCCAAAATAATTCCATGTAGTATAAAACTGTCTGCATAGAGATATTAAAACATCAACATAAAAATAAATTCAAATAACTATAAAAAAGATATGAATAGTTCATTATTATTTTATTTAACGGATTTAATTTCATGACATATCGGGTAACAGTACATGTACTTTGTTTCACTTCCACTCACCCGTTAACTCGATTAACCTCTCTGCATGCTTGTGACCCACGGAGGTATAGATTTTACTATCCATGACTTTTGAATTTCTTCTCAGTTTTAATTATTTGTCCTTTCGGCTATATCCGTTTTACAGAAAGTACAGTTGATACGTAAGTAGATAATACATTTTACGTTGCTCAGTTCTAGTTTTCAGTGTAGTGTTTTTTTATCACAGTATGATGCGTAATATTTTACAGTTTTTTTTTTTTACGTGAGGACTGTTATTTTGAATCGCTCATATTTTTGTTTTGTCATGGTATTTTCGTTTTTTTATAGACTTGTGATTTTTTATAGTCTTTTTGGTATTTTCTGTCTCCTTCCTCGAATTGTTGAATTTGATTTGTCTTTGGTAATGGAAATTGATCAACGTTGTTCAAATATTGTTGTAAAAGTACTTGCATATCATTGTTTATAATTATTATAATATGTATCTTTATAAATTATCTTGCCAGAGACCTTCATGTACATATACATTATGCATGTCTCTGATTTTTATTTTCTGTTTTTATGGCGGCTTCCCTGAAATGCAAGCAATTTTTAAACTCCAAAACAGCGGTGACGTTGCTTTGCTTAACTTTCAACGTGAACGGTAGAATAAGCTGGTTCTCGGCTGACTACTACACTTTGTTTGAGTGTAGCGTAATACAAGCGGATTCCAGTTTAACGGTAGAAATGACGACGTGACCGTTGTTTCGGAGTTTGAAATGAAATGTGATATTAGTACTCGGAAATATATTTTTTACTGCAACTTCCGGTATTTTGGGAGGATACATTTGATCCAAACTTTAAAACTATCATCAACAGTCCTTAGTATATAGCCAATTCTTCCATTAAGAGATTCAAAGCCGTGAACAAATGTTCATCAACACCATTTAACCTATCACCAATATGTTTCTTGTTGATCTTGGTCTTTGTAACTGAATTTCTAGTTTATAAACTTGGACTGTGTTAATATTTGGCATTTTTCTCATGAATTGTTTCGCACTTTAGGTCGGCAATATGATGTACCACTACAGACCATGCAGTCAGTAAGTTCTACTTTTATATGTATCAAAATTGGTATATTCATGTGTACACTCTCATACGAGAATGTGACAAAATACCAAATGACTGTTGTTGGGTTTTTCTTAACCTTTTAGTGTTGATGCTCATTGTACGACTAGCATTTTTACTTTTAAAATTATGATCTTGACCGTATCTGGTGAATCTTACTTCATAGGTCGTTATCATATATAAAGGTAATATTTCCATATGTAAAATTGAATCCATCATCCAGTATCACACAGCCCTCATCTGAATTTTGCTATTCTTTTTAGGCCCCTTTCGGTCATTTAACTGTTAACGTTTCTACATATTTATAAATCCCTGGCTTTCCTGATTGAGGTTAATCCAGAAAAGCGCTTTAAACACACGAAATTTATAATGTGTCGTTTTCATTTTGATCCAGGATTATGAAAAAGGGGGCCACACTAGACAACGTTAGGAGTAGAACATGAACAAGTTTATACATTAACCATAGATATAGCTCCAGAAGGGGGAGCCGGCACCCTGCCCCTCCTAAATCCGCCTCTGCTCTTTGTTGCTATTTTAAATACAATTAAGTGGAACCATTATATAAGTTAGTTTTGTTGAACACCTAAAATTTAAAATTTAGTGATGAGATATCTTGGTTTTCAAAGTTACAACTGTTTTTTTTTCCTCCAAAGTTTTACCACAGGCGCTAGGGGAATTGAATATAAATGATAGATCTAGAGGGTCAAAATGTATAAACTACTGTTATCGTAATATCGTATGTAAAATAAAAGAACACATCAAATACGTGAAAATTAATTGAAGTATTACAGAATATTTACTTAACAAAAAATAAAACACCAAAAAAACAAATTAGAAAAGGGAGTCCATTCACCAAGCGACTGTGAGTTTGACCACTGTGCATTGTTCGGATTTTAACCTTCAAAATTTACTTGATTGAAATGCAAAATGAAACAAAACTATTCAATTTCTAATCTGTCTTTTGATGAAGTTTGTATGGAATGTGATCGGCATGTTTCATGCTGTCTTTATCACCTGTATAGCTATTCAACCTCTCACAATGCTTCTTTCTGCTACAACGCTTTTTATTGGTTTTCTATTGAGTGCTACTTAGGAGTTTAGCATAAAATAAATTCTGTGTGAAATTTGGGTATCATTAATTTTACATTTATGGACACTGTATCAATGTTAGGAAGTGTGCATATACGGAATTATATTCAGAGTGTACAGGTATGTAAGACTGGGCATATTTTATATACTAAATCTTTTAAAAAATATCTATTTTAGGTGTTCTCATCTATAACGGTGTGATATTCATCTTCATTACGTATATATTTTATAGAACTTTGTCATTAGCAAATATATGTAGCATTTCGTTGTTTTCAATGATAATTCAAAACATGGCCGAATTTTGATAGGATGGTGGTCTGTTTTGTGGATGGATAAAAGTGACAAAAACATTGTCGATATATGAGATTACGAGAAAGGGTATACGATTGGTACTAATATATGTTTTAGTCGGTTCGTTTAAACAGCTGGTTGGCAAGATTCGTACCACTCACTATACCTTTAGTCAGAGTTAGGCCCGAGATGACAGTTAATTTTGTGTGCATTTCTTTATAACAATTGATGCAAACTAAAAAAAATCAGACTGTGTTTTCCCAATAAGATTTTTACAGTGCGGCGTAATACTATGGGGGTATAAAAAAATCATCAGTTCTCAAAATATCGACAAATTTATGTTATGGGGGGTTTTTGATTCAATTTGACAAACGATCTCATTTCTTTTAAAACTATTAGCAACTGGACTAAATCGCAACTTTACCTCAAAAATCATGACCATTATTTTTATAGGGTATCCTCCCCCCTCCGGCTCCTACTTGCTATAATATGTTTAAAACATGAAGAAATAATTTGGGAAGATTTATGAAAAAAGTTTGGAAATGAATCACTGTCCACAATGACACAAGGACTACATATGTATGTATGTAACATCGAATTTTCTGCATTCGAAAAGTTCTTCTGGATAAATTATCAAAGTAATTAAAAACACTAGGAGCCAAGACTTTGAGTACTAAAGATGTGTAAATACAAATATGAAGTTATAACCCAAATGATAGAAAGAGGTGACAATTTACTCAAAGCTGGAACCCTAGTTTCTGTAAAAATTGATTCCCAAAGAATTTATGAAATGTTATAAACAGAAGACATTATTCGAACCGGTTCCAATGCATTACTTTGGCTGCTGATACCTTCAAGTATATATTAACTCTGCAAAATTCACATTTGGACTATGCAGATTTTTATATAAAACGAAAGAAATCGTGTTGCAGTTCGATAATATCTATAATAAATTAATTGTAAATAAAATAAGATTCACAGCTATTAAAATGTTGACGTATAAAATAAGTTTTTGGTACCAAATGATAATTAAATTTTCATATAGTTAACAGATATATGTCATTTGCAAAAAAATGGAATAAAGTGAAACATCAATGAAATTATAAATATCTGAACTAAAATGTGAATACAAACGAAAATGTAAGTGGGATCAGTTCAACACATGTAAGTGAGATCAGGTCAACACATGTAAGTGGGATCAGTTCAACACATGTAAGTGGGATCATTTCAACACATGTAAGTGGGATCAGTTCAACACATGTAAGTGGGATCATTTCAACACATGTAAGTGGGATCAGGTCAACACATGTAATTGGGATCAGGTCAACACATGTAAGTGGGATCAGGTCAACACATGTAAGTGGGATCAGGTCAACACATGTAAGTGGATTGAACCCACATCAGTAATTGTATAAAGATAAGAAGATGTGGTAAGATTGCCAATTAGACAACTCTCCACCAAATGACGTAGAAGTTAGCCTTTAACAATGAACAAAACCCATGCATACATCAACAAGCTATAAAAGGCCCCGAAATGAATGCACCAAAAGTTAACACAAGGACAACAAATTATTAACCAAGAATATGATAACCCAGTGGAGTCAGAGCAGACTTCACACTTAACAAGTATACATTTTAATATATTAAAGTATTCTTATCTGAGTAAAAGATGAATGGAAGTATTCTCTTTTTTTTAGATTAAAACTCTGCGTTGAATTGAATGTTATTGATAATTAATTCTTCTAAAACACTTGTCTCGTGATTTATTTAAGATCTTTTGTTTTAGATCTGATATGTCAATTATAGCATAACATCAGGTATTCAAAAGATATAAATTATTAATGTTTTTTATATAAATAAAGATTAGTACAATAAGACACCATTTGTTTTATCTTAATAAATAATTAGGGGACACAGAAAAAAAACGTTGGCAGTAACCATAATAAAAATATTAAATCTTCGACCTGTGTCTCTTATTTGAAAATAAAAAGGCTTTGTTATGAAGGTTAAAATTTACAAACTATCATCAAGAAACTATATCTCACCATTTAAAAAAATATATATGCAAAGATGGGGTACATTTCGATTACCGTAGTCACATTTCCATCCTCCTTCCTCGTTTAAGACTGATCGTGTAATGTGACTGCGCCTCGGATTTTTCTATGCTATGAGCAAGATTGAAGGGATGCCACTAGTACTACTATGTATATACAGACTTAAAACTGCATACCTTTCTGAAGTACTTGACATCACTTGTTTTCGATGTTTGTTTTTATAGTTTCAAGACTTTAGTTTTTTCGTATGGTGTTTAAAGGAACGTCTTTCGACGTCTATTTTCCAATGGCCATGTTGAAATCTGTCTTTGATTTGCGGGTTTTTGATACCCCTTGTCGTAATCTCGATTTTTTTACGAATTATTCGCGTCCTACGTTGTTAATGGATTGATGGATACAACTCTTAATCCACAATATACATGTTTGACACCCACATTCTTTATTCGCCTGTCTAAACAAGACCTTTAATCATATGGTTGTTGTTTCTTGAATGCTGACTGTCATAATACTGGTATTATCACAAGTCAGGCCGCTGTTGATTTCTTATGAATTGTCTCACTTTTTCATGACGAGGCCATTTGCATTACCATAATTCATGCAGTTGTTTTTTTTTTTTTTTAATTGTTTTTTGCATAATTAGTATACCGGGGCCATTTGTGGCATACCATATGGTCTGAATTTGGCTCATTGTTAGAAGCCCCTATAACCTGTCGTTGCATTACACAATCTCGTTCTTTGGTCTCAATTTACATTGTCCTATTTGCAATCAAACCGCATCTACTCATTTTTTTTATTGTATTAGAGGGTACACATAGGTAACATATATATATAAGATCATGCAACATTTTGGTCGAGTCAATTGCAGACAAACAAGATATAAGGTATTATAGAGTATTAAGTGGAAACCAGATATGGAGCAGCAATGGTTTACTATTAGTTGTAGTCTTCATGTTTCATTGACACGTAATGTGGTTCGTTGCCAGCTTAACACTATCATGTCTCTCTTTTAATCATTTTGTATTGCCCCTTGTCTTACAACTCTTAATTTAAATTGATTTAGTCATAGTTTCACATAAATATAACAACATTGTCACTGAATTCGATATTTGAAAAACGCTCTTCTTCAATTCAAGGATTTATAAATATACGTCCTTGTTCCTATTTCGTTAATCAAAAGCGTACGAAAGGAACCATTTTTAGGGCCAATAGTTTACTTATGGGATCATGATCAAGTGTTGTAGGACCGCAGACATGTATGATATATATATATTCTGTTTCATTTCAGTACCGTGGCTCACAACATTGGTCAATATTGTAGTGATGGCTTACAAAATGCAAACGCAAATGCACGAAAATCATATTATTATTTTTCAAATTATTTTTTGTGAAGGGGGTCAATTACCCATAGGAAAACATGATAAATAAATGGGCATATAAATCTTAAGATTAATGAAATTTTCTGAAAAGATTACTTCTTTTGATACTATATTAAGCTAAAATGTGACATTAGAGTTGACAATTTGTTACCCATATTCGACGATCGTCTATCTACTGTCTAAATGAATGCAAACAAGTTCGAAAAATATTTAGTGAATTTACACAAATTCCGATAAATTAATTTACGAGAATGTGACATTTAGCCTCAAACAAACAGAAAATCAAAGATGTTAGCACCTTTGATGCATTATTTCCGTTAATCCACATGGATTAAGGAAATACAGACTTGTTAATCCAATTATCTTCTAGCATCTACATAGGATTAACTTGTAAATGAATTAATTTTTCTTCAAACACCGGGTAATAACACCTTTATTTTGCAGTTACCATACAGGATTGTAATTAAAATCTTGTTTGGCAATATCGTTCTACCTCATTAGATATTAAGGTGATAATTTTTGAATGAGTAATTTCAACAGAGTAGAAATCGATTTAAAAACTGGTATTTTATGCAAAATTACTCGTATTGAAAGATAATTGGTAATTGTGTATAAATAGAGGTAGATTATAACAGGAGAATTATAATTTGTTGATTTATCATATTGTAAACATATAGCACTGTAATACCTTAATAGAAGATATTAAATATTTATTTTATATACTTATACTTGAGCACTGGAGGACTATTTGTTGACGTTAGGTAAGATTTCAATTTTCCGTACAAAAAAACTTTATTTCAATGTAGAAATTTTAAAACTGGATATTACATCCTCCTGCAATTAATTTGACATGGCGAAATATGCATTATAACTAACATTCTCTGTTGCATTGTCTATGTGATCATCTTTTCTGTTGTCAATAAAATTTTGTGATTGACAAAACAACAACATACAATAAATACATATGAAATGATTGCATGATAATGCATGCCAAAGTATTAAAAAATCTTACTAATCCAGGGATACAAAATCCACAATAGTACAAATATATATTGCATCAATTTACTCAATTGAAAAGCTTCTTCGTTGAAGTTAAGACTTTATAATAACAAGACTGGTATGCTATTGGGCTACTATCCACAATGAAAATGTTTATTTAACTAATGTGTGGAAGGTTAATTCTATAAAGTATAATGTTTTTCAAGAGATTATTTATTTTTGTTTCTTGTTTTTCTATCAGATTTTAAAAGTGTCAAATGCTGACACGTTTTGTGACAACATTATATAAGGTATAATATATATTTTACAGATTTACAAACATTGAGAAGTACTGGATGTTATAGAGAGAACAGACCCATACAGTAAGCGTGAAATTATTCCATGGTAAGTACTAACTTGGGAATTTTTTATAAGATTTTAATCTCAATCATTTTAAAATTTTCATTTTGTAAGATATGGAAGTTACATTAATATATAATTATCTGATACAAGTATAAAAGAACGACATAACAAAAAGAATATAAACACAGAAAATAGCTATATATCATATTTAGTTGTCGCTACTGATCTTCGAAAAATAATCTGAAACTACGCGAGGTATAATATGCAAATGCAATGGCAATGTATTCCTTTTGTAAAGTTATAGATAACACGATTTTACACGCAAATAAAAATGCCTCCTGGCAAAAAAAAAAAACACAAACACGTTTAATCAAAATAAACGGTTTCAATTGCAATGGTTTTACCTTACTTTTTTTAAATATTACTGCATTTAACTGTGTGTATGCAATGGTCTCACTTTACCTTTCTCTTTTTATTACAGAATGCTTACGTATGCTGAAAATGGCTTACATTCTGTTAGGTGTGTTATTGTTGACTGCTGTCAGCATTGCAGAGAATGTAATTCGATTTCACATAGTTGAAGAACTTCCAGTCGGAACTTTGGTCGGGAATTTAGCAGTTGAAAGTGGACTTCAGTTTAATTTTACTGATGCAGAACTCGACGGCATTCGATACAGCTTTTTGGACCAAACGAAAATGCGTTCACTTTTCACAATTCACGAAAGAACAGGAAATATTTTGATCAAGTCTTTACTCGACAGAGAGACTGAATGTATCTTTATGAATTTATGTGTTTTAACCTTTGATGTTGCTATTCATTCATCTAGTCCACAAATGTTTGAAATTTATTCTATTGAAATAACAATCGAGGACATGAACGACAACTCTCCGAAGTTTCCAACAGAACACATTACTATCAGAGTACTCGAATCAACAGTAGTAGGAACATCTTTCGGACTTGCGGAAGCAGTTGATGCCGATTCTACGAACAAAAACACTATTCAGTCTTATGAACTGATTAATGGAAATAACGTTTTCACAGTTAATGCCTCAAAAGATGTAGATGGAAGATTTTCACTAAGACTAATTCTGATACGCGAGTTAGACCGAGAAGACATCGATTTGTATGAACTCGAACTTTTGGCTAAAGATGGCGGAGATCCAGTAAAACCGGAACTTTAACGGTTTACATTGACATTGAGGACACTAATGATAATTCTCCAGTTTTTGAACGAGACTCTTATAAAATAGATTTAAATGAGGGGACAACCAAACAAACTCCATTACTTGCTGTCACTGCATACGATAATGATGTTGGGGATAATGGCGATATTATTTACAGATTTAGTCCTAGACAACCAGATATTGAAAGAATTTCGGAAACATTTTCGATTAATGAGAAAACTGGAGTTATTTATGTATCTGGAGAAATAACATTTGGAAAGCAAAACACTTTCAAACTCATTGTTGAAGCTAGTGACAAAGGTTCACAACCTCGAACGTCTTATGCTACTGTCACAATCAATATACTGGACACAGCAAACAACAAGCCTGAAGTGTTTGTTAACTTTCTAGTTCCAGCAAACGATAGTCTTGTTAGTCTTTCCGAAGCAGCCGATATAGGAACCGTCATAGCTCACGTGACTGCAGATGATGCCGATTCAGGACCTAATGGACAAGTTATATGCGCTGTTACAAACGAGTACGTCACGCTTCAGAATATTTCTGGAAAACCCGGTTATCTTATTGCTTTGAAGATGGAATTCGACCATGAGCTGAAACAAGAACATTATATATCTGTTACATGTTCTGATAATGGCTCGCCAAAATTGAGTTCGTCAAAGAGTTTCATGCTACGGGTTTTAGACGAAAATGACAATGCCCCAATTTTCAAAGAGGCAACCTATTCAGCAACAATTGATGAAAATAATCCATTTGGTAAATATTGTTTGAAAGTGTCTGCAACCGACGCAGACATGTGGCCAAATGATAAAATTCATTACACTTTGATCGAAGATTCTAAAAATGTATTCTCCATCAATCCTTCTTCCGGTGTTATAACAGCAAACCAAAGATTAGACAGAGAAAAGCAAGATGAATACAGATTTACCGTCCTGGCCATTGACGGCGGAACCCCTGCCTTGACGGGAACAACTGTAGTTGTGGTAGTAGTAAAGGATGTAAACGACAATAAACCAGAATTTGATGTTCCGTTTTTTCAATTCTTTATCAAAGAAAATTTACCATCTGATACCACGGTTGACACTGTGAAAGTATCTGACGACGATACCGGAAACAACAAGAAAATTAGGTTTTCACTTGTACAAAATCCTGGTGAAAATATGCCGTTCATCATCAACAACATTGGAGAAATTAGAACAACTGCTTCGTTTGATCGGGAAGAAGACAGTAGCTTCATCTTCGAAATAGTTGCAACTGATCAAGGTATTCCTGCTTTGTCGACAAGAATATTTGTTCGCGTGTACGTTACAGATGAGAATGACAATCAACCTTCCATTATATATCCAAACAGAGTAAACAATACAATATCAGCGTCATATTCCACAGCAGTAGGAATATACCTAACTGAAGTCAAGGCCGTTGATATTGATGAAAATGGACCAAACAGCCAATTGACTTATGACATTGTGGCGGGAAATGAAGATGACATTTTTACTATCATTCAAACTTCGGGTAAAATATATTTAAGACGACAACTTGAAGAAAGGTCAACAAGCATGACAACGTTAACAGTGAAGGTAGCTGACAATGGAAATCCACAATTACAGACGAATGTAACATTCATTCTTGCTTTGAGTTATGTCGATTCTAATGCCCTAGCGTCGTATTCATCTGCCGATTCCGGTAACAAAAATGTCATAATTGTTATAGCAGTGATATCAATGACTGTAATAATATCTGGTGCTTTGATAGCAGTGATATGTGTTTTACGCCGAAGTGAGCAAATCAGAAAGAAACATATAGAGGAACATACTAAGAAAACGACCATTGTTCCGCAACTTTATAAGGAAGCGAACTTTAAACCAAAAACTGAGATAAATGTTCAGGAAAATATATCTTACCACGAATCGTTACCTCCCAAAGGGAAAGAAATTCACTCTAGTTATGATGAGGATCTTGACAACATGGAACTGTATTCTTCATTTGGTACCTCAGTTTTTACAGATACTCTACCAGGCTTAGAGGTAGGTTAAATTAAATACAACACACATTGCATCATACGTCCATGTATGTTATTCAAATCGATAATTTACCTTTTTATGTCATATAGCTCCTAACGTTTCTACATACTTATAAATCCCTGGCATTGAAAGGTTTATGTTTGACCGTTCCTTATAAAGGTAAATCCAAAAGAGCGATTCGGACACGTTCTTTACAAAGGTAAATCCAAAAGAGCGATTCGGACACGTTCCTTATAAAGGTAAATCCTAAAAAGCGATTCGGACACGTTCCTTATAAAGGTAAATCCAAAAGAGCGATTCGGACACGTTCCTTATAAAGGTAAATCCAAAAGAGCGATTCGGACACGTTCTTTATAAAGGTAAATCCAAAAGAGCGATTCGGACACGTTCTTTATAAAGGTAAATCCAAAAGAGCGATTCGGACACGTTCTTTATAAAGGTAAATCCAAAAGAGCGATTCGGACACGTTCTTTATAAAGGTAAATCCAAAAGAGCGATTCGGACACGTTCCTTATAAAGGTAAATCCTAAAGAGCGATTCGGACACACCAAATTTACAAAGTGTTATTTTCATTTAAAGAAGGAGAATGTTATTTTATTATAGATTTTGTTGCAATTGAATGTATAACATTTCAAACATAACTAGTGTAATATACAAATGTATATAAGAAACGGAACATATATTAACATTATAAATAACACGACTTCTTCTGTATATTTTTCAGAAACCTGGTCAGAGTATGGAAGAACAAAGAATGGTTAAACGCTCTTCTTTGAAGCATGTGCTTTCTGATGAACAGGTAAACTTCTATAGCATAGTTGTTATTTCCAATAAAATTTTAATATGTCTTCATATGCGGTCAATTCTTCCAACTGCAGTGTTCATACATCTTAATCTGGAAAATATGTATAATTTAACCGCAGTTATAATGTCAATGATCATTCTGTCAAATTTACTCCGCTTGAAGACAAACATTTAATATAATAAGCTTTATCTATAAGTAAGACACATGCGCTTTTTAGAGTCCAGAACAAATTGCACCACAGAGTAATTGGTACTGGATAGCAAGACAAATCATCCCGGTAATGACTTTTAAAAATACAATCAGAATATTTTTCAGTAATTAAATAATTTTTTTTTGCGCAGTTCAGAGGTTTTTTTTTCAGATTATTACAATATTACTAAGCTTAAAGTATTAATTCACTTGTTTCGCACGTTGTAATCTTTATTTTGAACTTGTAGATATCTGGAATCCACAGTTTAGATGATATTAGTGAAATATCAAAAGAAGATAACAATTCTGACAGTGGGCGTGGCAGTAGTGATCCAGATTTAACAAGGCAGTCAAATTTGTACTGTAAGTATTGATATCAAATTAAGTCTTTTGTTTGTCTATAGGATAAATCGAGCTCAAAGTTTCTTCAATCGAAATAAGAAGATGCGGTATGAGTGCCAATGAGACAACTCTCCATCCAAGTCACAATGTGTAAAGTAAACAATTATAGGTCAAAGTACGGCCTTTAACACGTAGCCTGGGCTCACACCGAACAGCAAGCTATAAAGGGCCCCAACATGACAAGTGTAAAACAATTCAAACAGGAAAACCAACGGTCTAATCTATATAAAAAACGAGAAAGTATAGAAAAATTGCAAATACATTTATGAGCAACTAAGATTTGCCACCGACACCAAATTTCCGAAAGAACAAAAAGAATCTAGCTTGGACTAAAGGCAGCGACTGACAAGGTTTCTGGCTTGGGTCGGGCATATGAACACAAGGCGTGGTTATACCAGGTGCTTATGAAAATTATGCATGGTTATACCAGGGGCATATGAACATAAGGCGGAGTTATACCCGGGGCATATGAACATAAGGCGTAGTTATACCCGGGCATATAAACATTAGGTGTGGTTATACCAGGGGCAGATGAACATTAGGCGTAGTTATATCAGGGGCAGATGAACATTAGGCGTGGTTATACCAGGGGCATATGAACATTAGACGTGGTTATACCCGGGGCATATGGCCATAAGGCGTGGTTATACCAATCTTTTAGCAATTTTTCTCCCACTTTTAATCTCGATCAGTGTAATGAAAAAAGATACACTGAAGAATGTACATCAACAATCAATACAGAAGCAGCATTTTACTCTATAGTACTTGAAACATAGACAGCAAAACCATACATACAAGTAAAACATTAATATGTTAATATTACCATTTTGAAGAATCAACGCAGAAACTTAAAGCACTTCTTAAATCTCTGAATGAAACCATGCCGTTATTCTCTTTAATATTGGCGACTAATATTTGAGTGCGTTCAGTTTACAGATATAAATCGGACTTTTTCATACGTTAATCTTATGAATTTGATTTCTTTTATTTTAGATAACGACAAATCTGTACAAAGACCAAAACCAGCACTGAAATCCAAACTTCGAGACAGATTCACAGACATACAACGCGAAAAAGACTCTGCTTACATGCCATTTGAACAGAAATATTACGGCTTTGTTGATAGGCCTGCAATCAGTCAAAATACAAACAGCTACAAAAATGATTTAAAAATTGTACGTTTTGATGATCATGGACAATTTCGTGTAGAGACTTCTTCATTTGTTTAATGAATAGAATAAGATTTAAATGCTAATCATTATTTAAATGATACAAATGAAATATCAATTTCACTTAAAAATTGTGTATCATTATTGCCAGTGCTACGACAATGCATTAGGTACATACACAATCCGAAACCGAACTACCTGATTAATAGAAAATAGACTATTTGATCAAAGAAATACAAACTCTTCTCGCTGTGTTGAAGACCCATTGGTGGCCTTGGGCTGTTTTCTGCTCTTTGGTCGGGTTGTTGTCTCTTTGACACATTCCCCATTTCCATTCTCAATTTTAAAATCAATCTATTTGAGACTACTTACGTTCGTGTTTCTGCATGTATGTGTTTGTATATGTGCGCGCGTGTGAGTATGTGTGTATTTATATATACTGTTGTGGACAAGTTTTCAATTGTGCTAATTTTATTTTCAGATTGTACATGTGTAATTTATTCTATTAATTTATGAATAATCGTTTTGTTATCTTGCCTAACTTTGTTGTTATGTTGTTGGAATAACAAAATAAAATATTTCACGTCTTATGAGTGATATTTGTTTCAGTTTACCTTGTTACCTTTTTATAAAAATCATTTCACTATTCAATACATCATTAATGGAAGTTGTAACAGGAATGTTAAATATAGACACTTCGTACCATAAAAGCTGTCTTGACTTTCCTTTGTTCTAAAAAAATCATGGAACCATCATTTTCAAAGTTTTAAATTTATCTGTACCAATGGTTTATGAATTTAGTATCTTAGGGATACACAAACGATAATATTTACAAATCCGCTTATTATGTAATACCTGATAATATTCTTATGAAGTGACACGGCGGATGTCACCAGTGGAGTTTCTTACCCTTCAAGAGCACGTAATATAAGTGTACCTACGGTTTTTGTAGTGGTTCGTGATGCTCAACCTGTACTAGTGTAGTGTTTTTAGACTTGTGTGTTAGTTCAAAAGTTTTTCATTTGGTCAATGTGTTGTACACTTTCTTTAAAAAATTTTATCGCCACATCCATATACCCCCCGTTTTAAGATTCATTAATTATTTGGCTTAACTTTGAGGTTTCTAAAGAAATATAATATTTGAATTCCTATAAATAAATGTCATGCAAAGACTACATGTATAGATTGATTGGTGTTTAACGCCAATTTCATCACTATTAGTTATTTCGTGGCGGTCAGTTTTTATTAGTGGAGGAAGCCGGAGTTCACGGGAAGAGAACCGCCGACCTTCGGCAGGAAAACTGACAATCCTGCTTAGTTAAGATTTGAGTCGAGCGCACCTGCCTTGTGTGGGGTTCGAATTCACAAACTCATCGTTTACAGGCTAGTGATACAGCCTGAGGATACAAGAATAGAGGATACAAGATTGAACAGAAAAGTTATCTGGTATAAAACATTTGTAACTGTACTTCATCTAATCATGAATATTTATGATCTTTGTGATCTGTAATATTCTTTTCTATTCGGCGATTTATAATATTTTCCGTTGCATGAAATGCAATATCTATTTAAGACGTAAGTCTTGATATGTTTATCCAGTTTAAAGTATTGCACTGCTAACTTTATGAATATGGCATGGTTTTATTACAATGATAGTAAAGAAAACAAATGTTTGGTTGTGTTTTACCGCCCTTCATTATCTTGATAGAGCATAGTTGAAAGCCTACATGAGATGGGTCTTAAATGATACACAACTGGTATCTTAACATTTGACGGAGTTTTGTTTTTATTTGTAGACATACTTTATGAAAATAAGACTTGGTATGATTGCAAATGAGACAATCCTCCACCAATGAACAAATGGCGTAGAAGTTAGCAACTACAGATCACCTAACGGCCTTCAACAATGACCAAAACCCATACCGCATAGCAAGCTATAAAATGGCGAGACATTCCAAACGAGAAAACTTACGGCCTGTACAAAACAATAATAGAAAAACAAACAACCACTGAATTGCAGGCTTCTAACTTGGGATAGACATATACAGAATGTGGTGGGGTTAAACATGTTGATGTTAAGTTTTTTTAAGCCTGACAACGGAAATAAATCCAGAGTTGTCTCTCTTAGTACGTATTTTTACTGGTAGTGTTCCTATCAGGCCAACAGTTCTATCGATTTTAATTAAACTAAATATTAAGAATGCAATGTCTATTATAAAATGTATAATCTTGCTGAAAGTCGATCAGTTATCTTTGATTCTGAAAATGTCATGCTCTTACCACTAAGCATCGAGATGCTTTGATTATTACGGTTGTATCATCTCGCAATGAGACTATGTTATCTGCCATACTGAAATTGGTCATTTCAAAGGTATGCTCAATCTGATACAATATCCAATCAACAAATATAAAGTACGTGACGGTAAGGAAGAAAAGTGCAGTAAAAATGTTCTACTCTGCTTGCACATTTCCAAATGAATGTAAGGTAGACTACAAGTAATCAAATGTGCAAGAATTATATCAGGTTCTTTTTAAATGGATGTAAACATGCTGTCATAAAATACTTACAAGCATTTTTCGAAGTGATTGCATCAATGTCATTTTTTTTTTTTTTTGCCTTAACGGGGATTTCAGTATGATTCAAGTTTTTACGGATCAAGCTCTACTTTAATTTGAACGATCACTATAGTATTGTGAAAGATACCAATCTGATGGCATGAGTTATTTATCAAATTTTATCATCCTAATCTTTTTAATCTGGAAAGATCGAGATGCTTTGATTATTATGGTTGTATCAACTTTGATGTTCATCATTAAATTGATAAGAATCCACCATACACTATGAAGCCAAATATAAATACCAGTATCCACCAAGACCAACTGGTAATATACATAAAAATTAACTTATACTAGCTTTATAGAAACTGATACGAAAAGCGAGATTTTCTCCTGTTTAACAGCTAGTACGAATAAATTCTATGTTTTCTTACTTTCAACATAAAAAATAGGTATTGAATAGACGTAAACCGCGAATTAGTTGTTGTAATTGTCTATGAACTAGTTTTCAGTAATCAAGAAATCAAGATACATGTACAAGGCTTATAATTTTCTACGCCAGTCGCGCGTTTCGTTTAAATAAGACCCAGTAACTACGAGTACTCTTAGATCGGTAATTGGTCTCTTTGTTAATTGTTTTTTCTTGTGATTCTTGTCAATCTGACGAGTAAAGCCATTTCCAACTGATGTTTACAGATGGTTTATAATGTTGTGCTGTTACACCATTGTTTAAGGTTATGGAAGGTTTGAGAGCTCACAAATATGTTAACAGTCATGTATTTTGTATGTACCTGTCCCTAGTCAGGAGCCTGTAGTTCATTGTTTGTCGTTGGTTGCTGTCTGTCATATTTGTTTTTGTTTTTTTTTTGTTTATTGTTTTGTAATAAATCAGGCCGTTGTTTTTCTCGTTTAAATTATTACACATTCTGTCATTTCGGGGTCTTTTATAGCTGACTATACGGTATGGGTTTTTCTCTTTGTTGAAGGCCGCAGTGAGCTATATACGTCATTTTGAGTCTGGTGGATAGTTGCCTCATTGGAAATCATACCACATCTCCTTATTTTTTATATGTAATGTTAACAATGCCTATCTAAGGTTAGAAACCTACTCATCTATATAGATTTTTTTTTTTTTTTTTTTTGTTGTTTTTTATTTAGAAGAATATAATGTTAATTGCAGATATTTCATAATGTTACTTTTTGACTTGTTTATACTTTGTTTAGACTCGGGGAGATTGATAACTTGGCATATTGGTAAAGACATCTATATATTTTTTTTTTTTTTTTGAAGAATGTATGCCGTTGCATCTACAGGTCTCGTATCCAATATCTATCAATGTTTACAATATTATATTTGAATACGAATTCACCAGACACTGGTCGGAAACGAAATATAAAACAATCACCCAGCAAATTTATGATAGGTATCATCTTATTCGTACACTGTCTATCATCGGTATAGATGCACAAACACAAATCTTAAGTAAGACTTATTTATGTATTAGTCTTTTCTTTTCCTTTCTTTTAAATGACGTAGAAATATATTTTATAGTTTCCAATGTACATATATTGTATATATGTATCATGTTATGTTTATTGATTGCTTGTTGAAAATTCCTTCATTCATTTAGTGATATTACAGTCATAAGTAACCAACATGAAAAATAATCATAAAATATTCAGATCGTTAAACTGCGTAAGAAAAATTAAAGTATATTTCTAAATTTCCAAATTAGAAACAACTCCTAGGTGGAACCGATTATGTCTATTGCCAATGCAATACTTGAGTATGGAGCATTTCTTATTGAACTCAAGCTGTTAAATTTCTCATTCCATAATCTTTTTGTTTTTGTTTTTGCTTTTCATATACATGTATATATTTTCCATGCTTGTGCCATTTTCTCTATATAGACAGGGACCCAGTTTGTCATACCAAGGAGGTTGTACCTCATAAAACCTTCTTGGTTCTACATAGGAATTTTTTTTCTTCACAAAAACTCTTTAATTGGAAACCTAGTCGGTAGTTTGAAAATGGAGTAAGCTTTCGGTTTGCCGTGAGAATAGTATCAAGTTTTATCATTGGAATGGTATGTGTAAGTCATAAGGTATGACAGGTGCTCCTTCTAAAACTTACGAATATATCCGTTCGTTCCTTTTTCTTATGGAGTCTAAATACTTATTTTGTGTGTAAATTTTCATTTGTTTTTTGTTCTTGTTAAAACACAAAAAATACATGGGAGACAAGTAAGAAAAGGCAAGTATGTTGAACTTGAATTATCCTTCTTCAATTGTCGAAATCTAATCCACGAGCTCTTACTTTATTTTTCTTTTGATTAGAATATTTTGAATCAATTTTGATATATTAAGACTCCTCAAACGTATATGAATTAATTGATACTGACAATAAGTGAACAACGATGTGGAAACTAACAAGATTTTAAATAAGAGGGCGGTCATATTAATTGGAGGCTTTTCAAATTTCATCAATTAATTTTTTGTCCAAATTAAATCAAACAGAAATTTCAATCGATTTCTTAAAGGACTTTTTATTCGTATCTTAACACTGTGTTCAAATTTGTATGTGTTTTTTGTTCATATTTCAAATAGATTAGGATAAAAGCAATTCAGAAACCAATTGTTACTGAAATCAACATGTGACACTCTGTCATTTAAATGGAGGATAGTTCCTGCTATTTATGAATAATTCATTCAGATGGAAGTAGACGGTTGTTGGTTATTATTTATTGTTTGTATATGGAGTCTATATGAACTCTGATCTATTCATTTCACCTTAGTTCGATCCTCTTCAAATTCAATAGCTAATTTCAAAACTGTCAAACTAAATTTTGTTAAGCGGATGATTCATTTTTTTTAATGAATCAGACTTAATTTTCATTGTAAATAAAAAATAAGCATTTGTTAATCATGCTTTGAATGTTTGGTACTTGCACTTTTCATGCGAAAAAATAAGCTTTCAACGTCTAAAAAACTTCTGCCCTGCAGCAAAACTCGAAATATGTTTGTGTAAGATGTACGAGTTTTAATTTTCATTATTTGCAAGAAAATAGAAAGTAATGTATCTACATTTAATTTCACGTTCTATTAAGAAAGAATGAAAATTATAACTATTCTATTTCATTTATAAAAAAATCAATTTAGATTTTTAGAGATAAAGAATGAGGGCTGTCTTAACGACAATTCAAAATGATTGATTATTTTGAGATTTGAAGGGAGACGCCATGTATAAAGACCTTCCGCATCGCAATCACGTATAAACTGATTGTATCGTGTATATTAGACTAAATAGGAACATTTGACAGAGGGCCAGACCAGAAAACAACACACTTATTTCCGTACAGCAAAATACACGGTGTTAGAATATCAAACTTAGTTTTATTTTTCCAAATAAGGCAAAGACGTATACAGAAGAACAAATTATTTTGTACTAACTTATGCCAATATTTTCATATATCTCCGTACATATAATAAAGTATCACAAAACTAACTCCAAGGTGAATTTAAAATGGGGAGATTCCATAAAAACTGACAAAATCAAACGTTATCAACCAACGGAACGAGTGAAACACAACTGTCATATTTCTGACTTGGTATATGCATTTTCCGAAGAAAATGGGGATTAAACCTGGTTTTATAGCTAGCTAAACCTCCCAATTGTATGGCAGTTGTTTATAATTCCGTATTATTAGGTGAGCAACCCAAACATACATACTAGAATGTAACAATAATTAGGATCCAGCAGTTATAGCTGTGTAAACATATATCACAGACACAGGTTAGTCGGAGGGTTGAGCGCCTGCAAACATGTTTAACTCCGCCACATTATGTATGTGCGGCTGCCTGTCCCAAGTCAGGAGCCTGTAATTCAGTGGTTATCGTTTGTTGCTGTATATCATATTTGTTTTTCGTTTATTGTTTAGTGCATAAATCAGGTCGTTAGTTTTCTCGTTTGAATTGTTTTAGATTTGTCATTTCGGGACCCTTTACTATTGACTGTGCGATATTGGTGTTGCTCATTGTTGAAGGCTGTACGGTGACCTATATAGTTGTTAACTTCTCTGGTGGAGAGCTGGTTCATTTGCAATCATACCACATCTTTTTATTTTAATATATACAACACAGTAGACTAAAATATTTGCACGTTAAGAACCCTTGCAACAACTCTTTGAGGGGTCCGTAGGTGACCTGTTGCAAGGCTAAATTTCTGTCCCTATCCAATATACCCTCATTTCCCGTGGCAGTCTAAATTTCTCCGACCTTAATCCCTTAATCTATTACAGAACCTACCTATTGTATTTATTGTGAACTTGTTCTCGTCCTGAATATGCATGAAATATTTGCCACTGGACGTTAAGCAACCAACCAACAATCAATCAAACAGACATAAAAATAAATCTAACAAAGACGCCAACAAAAAAATGTGTTTTAGTTGATAGTTTTGACAAAGACGCCAACAAAAAAGTTTTTGTAGGTGATAGTAAGTTGACAAAGATGCAGATAAAAAAAAATGAAGTTGATAGTACAAACCGTATATAGCATACACTTTCTCGATAAAGTATAAATTAAGTGAAACATAAATACAAAGGTAAACAACACTGTAAAACCCTTTGTGTCCGAATCGCACCTCAGGCGCCACCAGAACCAGAAACGCCCCAAGTCAAAATCCCGGTAGTGGGATGTATAAATACCGAGTCACGTCAAAAGTCGTACGACCAAAAGAAACATATAGCACGAAGACAAATAAAGGGAAAACTGTAAAGTAAATAAAAAATACATAACTTCAGCAGCTAGAATCTATAACTCACGATCATCTTGTATTATTTGTTAAGTATGGACACTGAATATTTATCTATAAGGTCTTGGTACTTTCCGATGAACTTTCTTTTGAGAAAAGGGACGAGACGTTCTTTGACAAAACCCTGGCTCATTCTTTTTTTCCTCAGAAACCGATGACGTTTTATATAGTCTGAGAAGCAGCTACAAGCTCTTGAATATCGTATGAGTTGAGAAATGTATACTCCATACGCGGGTGAAGCTGGTAAATTGTTGCTAAGGTGAGAAAAATTATAATTTCAAAATTGAATTCGTCTCGTTTGTCATAGATTCTGGTATTGTGATGACCACTGTTGTCAAATTCGAGGTAAATGTCTAGAAATGAGGCAGAAGAAGCTGTGTCCGTGGTTTCTTTAATCTTTGTTTCAAGAGGATATATTAACGGGAACCGCTCAAAAAATTTTGGATTGTTAATGGAAAGAACATCATCAATATATCTGTATGTGGAATTAAATGACATTATAGAATACTACGATAAATAGGTAATCACCTAAACATTTTTAAAAACAGTGATTGATTTCTTGTGAAGCTACGTCTTGTTATATGTGCGTAGTGTTTTAGTGTGTGTGGATGGGTGTAAAAAAAAAAAGAAGGGAGCTTCAGAGAGATGTTTGTGTCAATGAAGAAAAAAGTAAAATAACAAAAATACCGAACTCCAAAGTTAAATTCAAAACGGAAAGTCCTGTATACCACCATTACCCATGTCAAATTGAAAAATTGTCTTATAAAGAAATAATCCACAATGCTTTTCAATATGAAAATGGAAGTATACGTTATAAAAGTAAAATAACAAAAATACCGAACTCCAAGGAAAATTGAAAACGGAAAGTCCTTTATCAAATGGCAAATCAAAAGCTCAAACACACCAAACGAATGGAAAACAACTGTCATATTCCTGACTAGGTACAGGCATTTCCCTATGTTGAAAATGGTGGATTAAACCTTGTTTTATAGCTAGCTAAATCTCTCAGGATATGTTGAATACATGTGAGGTAGTGTGTGGGGCTTTCTCGGTACACACGAACCCTCGCAATGTTTATGGGTGTTTAACAATAGTTAAATATACTAATTCATCGCTTTCTTTCGAAAATACCTGTGCTAAGACGATTGCAAATTGGTTTAATGAGGGTCGTTTGAGATATTTACCCAAAACAATCCAGCACGTATGGACATTGCTTCTTAAGATTATATCTTGAAGTTTTGTATTTCGTATATATATGTTTTACTTCCTGTTCTTTCAATGTATATACCTATATATAGATTCTTCAAATAGATTAGCGCAACATTATGTTAAAAGAATCTTTATTTCAAAAACGAGCTGCAAATGACTTTTTCTTATGAAGAAAACGTACATCACGTTGGATCAAAAACTCGGTCGCCAAAATTTGGGGAAACCTATAGAATATAAGACAATTGGTGTTTAAAAAACTAAAAGGTCCAGAATATCATATTAAACTTGAAATTCAAGGAAATGCAGAATTATCCTATATCATCGGTTTCACCATAAACATCACCGAGAGCGGTTGCCAAAACAAATCTCAATGTTGTTAATGACATGTATATCACAAGCTATGTTGGACGAATTCTGTTTATTTCTTCTTAATTTTTTTTACTTTCACACATTCAACGGTCTCGTAGAAATTTACAATTACATGAAGGCTACATCTGAACCGGTAACTACATTGCATGATATTTTAAGTACACTTTCCTTTTCAATTTGAAATAACCTAAGCCAATCAACATAAGACTAGTTACATAATTTTGTTAAACTTATTTTGTCGGCAATCTTTGTTTTAGCAATATTATGGTACAAGATGCAGATTAGCCCGTTCTTTGGCCATAAGACCATTAACTTTAAAAGTGGATATATTTAACTTTAAAAATTGGAGGCCTTTCAATTTTTAATAACTCTTCAACGGATTTAGAATTGAAGTACCCCTTTGATTCATGTTCCGTAGTACCAAATCTTCTTACTCTGATACCAACTAAGTCCACTTCAGAATATAAATCTTATTGTATTTGTAGGTTTGTCGCTTTCGTTATATAATGAACAAATCATAACCTTGAGGGTGGAACAAGCAAGGATGGCCAGTTACCTATAGATATATGTATATTACGGGACAATTGTTACATATCTATCGTTATTTTGCTACACATATTATTCGTAACATTCAAGACGTAGAAAAGAACCATACACTATTATTACAAAAATATTTCTCGAAAAAATACTCTTAAGTCATGAATATTTTAGTACAACTTACGATCAATTTCATACGTAAGATTTTTTTTATGAAAAGAGCAACAGTGGAACATTATCAACGTCAGAACGTTCGTTTGCATCCGGGTTTTTACCTTAGAAACTATACCAAAGAGTTTCAAATCGATTGTTTGTACATTGCATGGTTAACTGAAATGAATTTGTGACCAGTGTCCTAGCTGACTTGTCGCTAAAGTGTATTCTATGTAAAACCAAGAGATGTGGTATGCTTGCCAATGATACAGCTGTCCACCAGAGTCCAAATGACGTGGATGTAAGCAACTAGATATTGGTCACCATACGGCCTTTAACCATGAACAAAATCCATACCATATAAAAGTCTATAAAAGGCCCAACAAGACAAGATTAGAAACAATTCAAACGACAAATTCCGTTTTTTAATTAAAGTTCATGAATTGAATTGTGTATGTGGTGTTGGTGTATCGTATGAGGTTGCATTCACTATAAATCTTGACTATACCAGTAATCTTATCGAATAGACCGACACAATGAGATAAAAAGGAGAACTTTATAATAGCATGGAAGTATTATATTTCATGTTACTTCTATGTTAATACATGTAGTAAACATATGGTATACGTTAGTTCTATTTTCTTTAATTCACAATTTATTATCTTGCCCCTTCATTCATTATACAAAAGTGAAAATAAGCTTTCTTTGAAAAGTTCCATAGAAACACAAACTAAATGTATTTGTTTTCTTCTTCCAAATTTTTGAATTGATAGAAATTACAGTAACTCTTAAAACAAGAAATTTTGTCACAACTTCAAAATTTAAAAGAACTGGGGAAACTTGATTTTAAGAACCACGTATATAGAGATCTACGAAGAAATCTCAATATATCATTGGTACAAACTATGCATGAGCACTACAACACATTTTATTCTTTAATTATAACAATTTGTGAAAGATAAAGTCTAATTGTAAATCGCCAGTGTCATCTGATACTACAAAACAAATACCAGTAAATTCACTAAAAGAACACAGGATAGTTCCTTTATTTGTTTTCTGTGTGAACTCTATGAAGTATATTTGTCTATATTATTATAAAAGGCTATACCAGGGTTAAGTGATCCTTATAGCGAGCGTGGCTTTTAAGTAAAGAAACATTACTTGTATTAACTAAATAGTTTTACAGTCAACTCTACCGCTGTACAGTTGGATATCGATTAAAAGACAAATAGAAATATGAGAATAAAATTAACTTAGCTTTTGTAAACCTTTTGAAAAAAAAATCTATTTGTATTGACTCAGTCATGTGTTATTAAATATTTCACATCGATGTTTATACTGACCATGGTAGAATTTCCGAACGCACGATGTCAACATCTGAAATGTAAATTTGAAAATGTCCTGATTTAAGAAAACATATTCATCAAATTAAGACTTGGACAATGAAGAAGTAAAATATTATTTATGTATTTAATGTAAATCAACAGATGAAATAAAAGTATGTTTCAATAACTGAATTCATTAGAGAAACGATCAAGGTACCTTAACTAAATAAAAGTTGGAAATATTTTGACAATCACACAGGGACGCGAACGTCATTCCTGTAAGATTTATAAAACTTTTAAATGTAAGTAAATAAGACTTGTTCTTATACAGAAATTTCATAAGAAAAAAGGGAAAGTATTCGCTGTTATAGATATACGATATACCAGAAACTTCGTCTACAATGTCGCAGAAAAGGTCAGCTTTGGTAGGAATATTATAATTTAATTTGAATACTTTGTCTTTTGAAAACACTAAGTCCCAGGGTTATTTTTCTTACTTTACTGCTTCGTCGTAAGGTTATATTTTCATGATTGTTTGCAAGGAAATCTTTCATTAAATTTAAATATTTTTTTTTTATAAGAGAATGAAGATCGCAGCTCATGCTTGCGTATCCGATTCGCATTTTGTAGAATTTGGGAAGTTTTTGGTTCGATTATAAATGCTTGATATTTGCGGCTTCTCAGCCAAGAACGTTGCATTTGGAAGTAAACACAATGGCTGATCAGCTCGGAGTCAGAACAATAAACCTGAGAAGGTTGAAATGTTTTACTTATTGAAACCAGACTGTTCGAAATCCTACTCCACGATTCGATTTAGTACTCCCCGGGTAAAATGTATATTCCATAATACCTTATTAATATGTATCAATAATATTAAACTAATAAATGTGTATGAAATCAACGTTTTTAAAGAAAAGCGTGTAGTCGACTCTGTACATTGATAATAGTGTTGGATATTGTGCCTCTGACAATTATATGGAAAAATTTTCATTCTTTTTACACATTCTTTGCGAAAGAAACATTCCTATTATATACTTCTTTTTTGTTTTGTTTCTTTCAGGCAATGAAATAATAAAAGGTAATACACATCAATATTCTACAACTAATTTTCACAGTAAAACAAAAGGACTAAAATCGAGACAACAGATAGGCGTAATGATGGTTTTATGTTGTTTGTTTAAAATTAGTGCATTGAAAACGAGAATTAACATATAGATGATGTATATATAATTTTGTAAATTAGAAATTACAACTATATCTAAAACAATTTACAAGTATGAAATATATCAAATGAATGCCGATGCCTATTTTAGAGTTTCATGTAAAATCAAAATGATGTGAAATATTTTATGAATCATAATGGCTCTTGTGCTGATATGTACCAGACTAAAAGCGTCGATAGTTGTCACAATAACCAAAAGGGGTGGTCTGTCTAAATAACACTACAAGGTGAAAACTTAATAAAGCTAACGGTTAGTAATACATAAAACAATTTGTATGAAAATCAAGTACCCAAATCGTCTTACAACCCTGCTGAGAACTCTAATTAGTTTGGCTCCAGTTTCAATGAACAACTAAATTTATTGGTTATAAAACCTTTCTCCAGGCACTATATTTCAATGATGTGCTATTTATTAAACTTCCGATGGAATGTTTTACCTGCTTAAATTGTCATTATAAATTATGTGATGAAAATATTAAATTTTTATAAAGGCTTTTGATACAGAAACCGCACCGAACTTGGTCATCAATATTTTTCATAATGAATCATGTTTTTAATAAACTCATCCTTGAATAGTTTTCATTAAAGTATTAAAGAATAAAAGGTTTTTATACATTTCAAGGATGGAAACGGCTGAACACATAAACATACATACACACATATAAACACAGATAATTATTTTGTAAAGTACTAAATAATTGATGATTGTTTGTTGCTCAACGTCCAGTGGCAAATATTCCATGCATATTCAGGACGAGCTAAACAATATTTATTTTCACTATGATTTACAACAAAATATTGCGCTGTACTGTGATTTCCTTTCGTAAACCTTGTATTCCATGAAATGTGCTCTTGTAATGTTGACACAGCATAACTCTGATAAAGTATGAAAGTTCTACACATCTTAACAAACGATCCTAGTTTACAATGAATACGAGGATCATGGTTAACAAGATTATCCGCATTGCAAAACGAATTTAATAAAATATGATATTGTAAACCAAGCTTTTTTAACGTGGTAACAATCATAGACCTCACAAGTTTAGGAATTGTTCTTAAAATCTTTTTGTTGTTTAATGAGCTAATTGATAAAGGGTTTATAACTACACTGTTGTTCAATTTTATGTCTGTCATTTTTTAAATATACATCAATATGTTAATCTGTGATTTGACTAAGACACTAAATAATGAGATGTGATATGATTGTCAATGAGACAACTATCAAAAAGTATCCCAATGACGTAGATTTGAGCAACTGCAGGTCACCGAAAGGCACCAACAGTGAGCAAAACTCATACCGTATATATATAAATGCGTTTTGTTAAAACATACTTTTTCACTTTTTGGTCTTTTGGAAAATGTTGTTTGTGCTCTATTAAGACCCCTCTAACAAGAAATTTGTTTTGCATGCACACGTATAAAAATTGCGGTTTTTATCCAACGCAATCATAGGTTTGAACGTTGTTTTCAATTTAGACTTGGTTGTTAAAGAACAAAAAAATTGCGAAAGCAAATTTACAGATCTAACATTGTTGGGCTGATGTTTAGACGAGTTGTATATATATATATAATCAGTATTGTTAAACTCATTGACACCGAAGAAGGCTATTTGTTAAGCCGAAATATTTGTCAACACGATTTAATAACAACATCTTCGTATAATACCATCTTATATTAGTATCGTTGTGCAAATTTTTATATAAATTCTCGCAATATTTCGCTAAACAAATTAGCTTCACCAGGCGAGTGCAGCCATCCAGGTGAAATCGGATGCTGTCAAGAACTTTTTTGCAGCTTATCATACATGTCCTTTAAAAACATTTTTTCAGCTCGTTGTACATTGTGTTTAATAAATCAAAACAAATAATTGTGTAAGTTAAATAGTATGATGTTCAAGATTTTATTCCTTTGGCTTTTGATAAAACTGTTTTTCATCTCTCTCATTTAGTCCATCAGGTTCAAGAGTACGTAGCTGATGCATCCAAAATTTCTCTGTCTGTTTTCTACTTTGGGTGTCCCAATTGTTGTTGACCTCTATTATTTGAAAGGTGATGTTTTCAAAAGTATGTCCTGTTCTTAAGAGGTGTCTCGTGATTGGGCAGTGTCTTCCTTTGGTATAAAATGACCGGTGATTATTAAGTCTGATGTTGAATTTAGTTTCTGTTTCGCCAACATATTGCATCTTGCAAGTTCCACAAGGAAGATATAAATACTATTTTCCGTTTTACAGTTAGATGTTACATAGATGTTGTATCGCTGCTTAGTTACTGTGCTGTTCATTGTTGGCGACTTTACAGCAACATTTACAGTATTTGGAATACAATTGTATTAGCTTTTGCACACCGAAATGCCGTGGAGATTATTTGGCGCTGCCTGTTCAGTCCTGGTCCATTGAATTATAAACTTCTGCAAGGTTTATATGTTACAGTGTTTACTTTTTAACTTTCAAACATTTCCATTACGCAATCAAAATCAGGTGAGACATGTAGCTCTAGGAGCAATTTATTTTATTAATAAGTTTTCATACTGATTTTAATTCTGTGTTTTTTTTCGTGTTGATGAGTTGCTGTCTAATTGATGGTCACACCACATCTCCTGATTTAAAAGCACATTTAAAAGTTGCACCCATTATTCGATGTCGTCAGGTTGTGGTGCAAAGATCAAGTTTACATAAATATGTTTAAGTTTTTAACCGAAAGGTATGACATAATGATGATAATGATGATAATGATGATAATGATGATAATGATGATAATGATGATATTAGATTTGCAATATGTGTAAATGCACCAAAGGAAACTTTTGAATTCTATGACAAAGTTTAAGTCTCTAGATCTAATATACAGTCTTTATTTTGTATTATTAGTTCAAGATTGTAAACATAAAAGAGACTATATGCTTATACCCAAACGGAAGGTCAACTTGTTTCAATGGACCGTCAAATTAAATGAATAATTTTGTAAATTTAATGTTTAACTGTTTTCATTTATGAATTTTTATTACTAAAATGAACTGAAATATGCCGAATATTGTTATTAATAAAGCATGAAAGGTGTCGTCGTAAATTTAACAAATTGGTGTAGATTTCTTTGTACCAACTTAAGATGAACTTTGTTGAAAAGGTGCAAAATGAAAGTTTTGACCATTACTGTGATGTTTCACAAAACTATTTAATAATTCCATGTTTGATGCTAATTATGATTTTTAAATAACTTTTTTCAACTTTATCGTCAAATTTGTACATGACATATTAATGTCGTCGTGGTGGTCTCACTGTGAAGGGACAAGTCAAGCTACTAATTGAAATCACTTGATATGTATACCAATTAAGTTTCTTATTTTTTCTCTTAAAGATTGTGTTCTTAATCAAGCAATCAATTCCAACAAGACGCATATAAAAATAATATAAGAAATACACAAAACTAAGAAAGAATACCAACATTACTGGAGATGTTGTTTTTTACCGGCTTGTTTGTACCACGGTCATTTAGACAAAAAAGTTTTAAGTGGTCTGCATTAATTTGGTTGGCATTACACTTTACTATTATAGTCTATTTACTATTGACTGAACCATACATGTGTTCCCGTTTGAATGGTTTTACACTAGTAATTTTTGGGGCCCTTTATAGCTTGCTGTTCGGTGTGAGCCAAGGCTCCGTGTTGAAGACCGTACTTTGACCTGTAATGGTTTACTTTTATAAATTTTGACTTGGATGGAGAGTTGTCTCATTGGCGCTCATACCACATCTTCTTATATCTATGATTTACAAATATTCCTAAGATATCTGTGACATACAAATGTTTTGGCCATCTTAGAAGCGCTGTCATTCGTAATCCAACAACGAGGTCAAATAGTGATTCAAGTAAAAACATTGTAGTCTTAAATCTGGGAAAACATAATTCATTTCTTAGTTGGTATATATTAGCTTTGATCTAGCTCTCAGTAAACCCTGTTCTTTCTGTCGTTTGTCTTTATATGTTAGTTGATTTTATTGTTTTTCGTACCGATCTGATGAGTCAAGCAATTTCCAATTAATTTTTACAGTTTTTTATTTTGTTGTGCTGTTACACCACTGTCATAGGTTAGGGGAGGATGGAGAGCTCCCAAAGTGGTTGTCGTTGTTTGCTGTCTGTCATGTCATGTCGGTGCCTTTTATATCTGACTATACGGCATGGGTTTTGATCCGGTTGTTGAAGGTAATACGGTGACATATATAGTTGCTTACTTCATACCACAACTCTTTAGTTCAATATAGCTGTTGGGTATCTTTCACATTGAATGATTCCTTTTTTATCTCCGTGTCCTTAGTCGTATAGGAACATACATGTATGTTGATACATAGCTAATATCTACATCATTTGGTATCAGGTGAATATTTGTGTCATTTGCAAGAATATCTCGTCTTCTCACATTTGTATACATCAGTCATTGTTTGGGCGTGTTCTGAGTTCTTTGAGGAACGTAGTCAATCGTTATCTGCGTGTGTGCTAAATCCTATAGGAACTCGGGCAGAAATGTTGTTATCTGCGCTTGTGCTAAGTCAGATAGAAGCTATCCAGTCGTTGTCGTTATTGTATCACGAATGGATATTTCTACAAAAATTAATACGATTAAAACTTTCCAAAATTATGGAGGCGTATTTGGACAAAGTAAACACTAATTAACATTGAACTTTTCAGTCGAGACTTTGACATTTTGAATGTGCAATGCCGAATTTCTCAAATCTCAATACTCGTATAGGTTTTTATACATTAAGGAATTTGGTGTTTATGACATACTGTAGTAGTCTCGGTTGGATTTATATATAAATAAAAAGATGTGGTATGAGTGCCAATGAGACAAGTCTCCATCCAAGTCACAATTTATAAAAAGTAAACAATTATAGGTCAAAGTACGGCCTTCAACACGGAGCCTTGGCTCACACCGAACAGCAAGCTATAAAGGGCCTCAAAATGACTAGTGTAAAACAATTCAAACAGGAAAACCAACGGTCTAATCTATATAAAAAACGAGAAACCGAGAAACGAGATACACTTATGAACCACACCAACAAACGACAACTACTGATCAACAGGCTCCTGACTTAGGACAGGTGCATAAAAATACAGCGGGTGAGTAGAGACAGTAGTGTAACATTACAACATAAAAAGACACATAGTCTAGAATGAGTGAAGCTTCTGGTTTATAATCATGCAGAATTCCTCATTTTATGTTGTGAAAAATGGTTAATGTTTTTTTATTTTCTTTCAATATTTATATTCTTAAACTTTGAATGCTTGTTTTCAATATTCTAATCGTCCAGACCACGCAGGAAATATTTGCCACTGGACGTTAAGCAACCAACAATCAATCAATAAATATTTTGCACGGTTAAAAGTTGTACAATAAAGTTAACACATATATTATTTGACGGTCCATCTGTTCTACAAATCCTACAAACTTGGCAAAGTTCGTGAGAATGATTAAGAAAAGCCATTAATGCTGGTGTAAGGTGTATAACTTATAGTACTATACAAGATTAGTTTTCACTTCTGGAAAGGTTAAGACTTACTCGTGATCTAACCCATTAGTACAACACAATGCTTTACTAGTGTAATAAGTTAATTGTTTGTAAAAACGCTATTAATCTTAAAGCCGTCTCTTTGGATTATTTTAAAATGAAAGATTTATGAATTAGTGGATTACTTCTAATCCTGGCTTTTAACTTCAAGATTAAGAAGTCGATCGGTGCTTATTAATCATACGGTACTTTTCGAGGTCATGTTACAGATTTCATTTTATTCCCAAAATTCTGCTAAGGAAATGATTTCTGTAGATAACTGCTTGTATTGTTTATTATTTTTGATATTTTTTCAGTGCGGACACCTAGTAACTTGAGGCATACAACAAATGACAGTCTGGTGGTGTCATTTTTCTATTGTTTCGAGAAAATAAAATCTTGTCAACAATTCTCTTCCGAAATTGACACAATGAAAAATGCCAATAAACACCGAATTGTGTGAACTATTGTGGCCTGTTTTGTATGCTGCTGTTATTTTTATACCACACCGATACTGTAGAACTAAAACTTGTCGTATGTATGCTGCAGATATTCTATATCACGATGATACTATGTAATTTTGTAACTGATTCGACATTCAATAAATTTCTCCAGTATCTGAATTTGTAACAATACAATTTGAAAAGGGAAGGATCGGTCTACATCGCCGCCCAATGAACAACAAGCTACGTATATCAAATCCACGTAACTAATAACTAATACATACGGGTGGATGTGTGTATAAAGTATTAACATACTAAATCCAGAACAGATATGATAATGTCAACTTATTTTCTTAGAAAGACAAGTGTTTTTACCTCTTGTAAAGCTCTAAATTGGCCAAACCATTTTTTTTCTTGGATATCATGCATATATAGATTACAGTGTACGGTAGTGGACATAGATGTCTTATGCATAGCTACTATAGTATTTTGATGACAGTGCATATACTTTATTGACAGAAAGTTAATGAACACATGTCATGTTCTTGTCAAATCTCTTTCATCTCTAGTGTAAATCTTAACACAAACTGAACATAAATAACTAAATACGTATCTGAAAGATACAACGGAAAACGATTGTTGTCATCTTCCCATGCAGTTACCCAGCCCACAGGTCTATAGTATTAGTTCATATAAAGTGCAGGTTGGTTATTTACTGTGACATGTATGTCCAATTAAAAGCATGTGCAGTATTCAATAAAGTATTACCAAACATATACATGCATCATGTCGACACAAATTTCTTTAAATTGCCTCCATTATAAGTAATGACCAGAAAGAACTGAACACGCATTCAAATAAGTCCAAGTAATTTGCTGTTTTGTAAAGCATTATTGTAATCTTAGTGATTCTGGTTGTAACCACGTGTGCAAGAAAACAGAGCAAGCGCTACAGTACACAAGGAACATCTGAATAATCCATTGACAACATCTGGAAATATATACTCGGAAGTAAACAAAATTTCTTTGTACTAGTAATTGCATTTACTTTTCTATCTATCATTCGATTTGTCTCTCTATTTTGTCATCGACTTAGTGATTGCCGCCATGGTATCTTCATAGATCTTTGTACATGTATCACTTTACGGATGACCTGATGATAAAGTCTTACTTTGACAAATCTGTTTGATCGACCTACATGAGACTAATCAGATTTGTCCTATTGACAGTAATAATTGTGATGTCGAGTCTTTATATATAGTAAAATCAATAGTATTATGGTCCAAAATCGTCATTTATACTAATTATTATGATACTCAGTCAATTCTTCATCAGCGAGTTAAGTCAATTACTCGATGACGACGAGTTTAACTGCAAATTATAAAAGATTTCATTCTTTCTCTTTTGTACTAGCGAAAAGAAACTAAGTGAACAAACTAAACAGTTTAATATGTTTTGAACAATGTAAGCATAACGTAAAAGAATTGATCCTCAGTATGCAATATGCATTAGATTTTTGATATGTGCCAAATAAGTATGCAACTTTTGAATAAACAAAATGGTAAAATTGCATCAGTTGCGTAACCTTAACATGTTAAATAAGGCCGTCCAAAGCTAGAATTTAGGTAGGGGTAGGCTAAACAGTTAGTAAAGGTACGGAACCTTACATGCCAAACAGTTAGTCGATGTTAACATTCTGAATTGTATCTATGATGATTCATATCAGACCAGTTTCATGCAAATTGATTAAAACATGGACCTGTCAAAATTAGAACAAGAATGACAAGATTCAGCAATTTATAGAATTGATTTTATCTTGCACGGAGAATATTCAATTTTCTTTTCCAGAATCTGCAGGTGATGCTTCTATTAATCTTGGTAACAATTAGTATTGTTGCGAGTTGAAAGTCAAGAATGTACTCCAGTCTAACAATGGAATGGGAAGCCGATCTAGAATTGATCCTGTGTTTTTCTTTGGTCAACAATTCATGCAAAGCCCTGTTCATACAATGACAGAAATTAATGAATAAACAAACTTTGCAAGGAATGAAACTTGATAATGAATTAAAAAGTCACATGGAAAAAGAAAATCAAAAAGTGAGATGACAGGTCCGGCTTCCGTCTGAGCTAAGACGTTTGGTTGTAGAAGTGAAAAATCCAAAATAAATTGTTTGGGTAAACATCCAATGTTTGTTGAGTAAATAAAACTTAAGATGTAGATTTCTACTTTGTCAATCAAACTGAAATGAACATGCCGGGTACAAATTTGTTTCCATTGTAAAATGGGATTTGTGACATTTTAAAAGAATTCAAATACAATTTGTATCAAATATCGGAAAAGCTGAAATGCTTGAGAAAAGAACAAAACGGTTGAAAATCTTGCTGTGAATTCTTGTTAACGCCTAGGTAGGTTTTTAAATAGATGTGCAAAGAGTCGGATAATGTATCAAAAAGTAATAAACACGAACAACAAACGGATTCATGTATATGAATAAATTCAATAAGAACAAATGTCAGCGTTACTTTTTCATTAATCTAGTAATAATCAGAAGTTCAACCACAACAGATAAAACTTTATGAAATACAAATTTTATTATATGAATTAGTTTAAACATAGTATCACTCACATTCATAGGTAAACCTTAACTAATGGCTTTCACACAGCCATGTTTCCTCAATTGTATATCACGTGCGATTCTTCACAAGACATTAGTTGCTGTAAAATTAAAATAACACTTTACAAATGTGGTGAATCCGAAGTGCTTTTCTGGATTAACCTTCACCAAGAACGCTAAAACCTTAATATTTGAAAAAAATGCTTGAAAGGTAACGAGCTATATGACCGAACGAGACACAAAAGAATAGCCAATTCTACCTTATTTCAACTTTTCCAGAAGGAGCCGAAACCTTAGTTTCTTGAAAATAATGTTATGGCAACCGTTTTGAATTTCCGATTGACAGCTCATAACTAATAATAGTTGTAGGTCAAGAAAGTACTGCCGTAAGTGTATGTATGCATGTAATCCAATTGAAATTAGAACTAGTATCTCGAAACTATTTTGTGGATATCAGTGGATGAATTATAGATTTCATTGACGTTGGTATGATGTTGTTATGGGACTTAAGGCTGGTTGTCACTATCAAAGTTTTCTTGTACAACATTTTTGATGGATTTTTTTTTATAGTGACAACCGTCAAAGAAAACTTTGATCAAAAACTTTGACGGACTGGGATGGAATAGATTCTCATCCTATTTTTCTTGAAACTTGGATGGACTTTGACGGGAATTATCCAATCACAGTGCAGTTTTTTCTTTGATCAAGTTTTTGATGAAAAACTTTGAGTGACAACCTGGGACTATATACTAACGTTAGTATAATAGTCCCAGTGACAACAGATGACTTGAACAAAGTTTTATTACCTGGTCAAAAAAAAAAACTTTGACCAAGTTAACTTTGATAGTGACAACCCGGCTTTATAATTAACTTTCAACGAGAATTTCACATTTTGATTGAACAGTTGAAAGGCATCAAAACAAAAAGAGGCACATTTTAAACGATAAACTTTTGTGCGGGTTGCATTCTCATCCCATGTTTCTCTTCAAACTCGTTGTACTCTTGTTACTTCTTGGTCTTTTTGTACCCTTGAATTCAAAGTCACAAAGAATAATAAACCATTAAATATGAAGTTGTGTCGCTTCTACATGCATCAACAAATCTCTTAAATCGAAAGTATAAATTGATCAAACTTATTTTCTGTAATACCAGTATACAATAAGTAAATCCATGCAAAGTAATTTCATTGTATCACAAAAACTGAATCCTTGCCTTGGGCTGCTGTTTAATTTCTTGGGCGTTATAATCTCTGATCAGGAATAAACATTATACAACATTGAGGCGAGATTAATCCATATGACCTACCAGGCACCTTTGCAAACAAGTTTAGAACAACGTGTTACCTCATTTACCTATTCGAAAAGAACTTTAAATTTTTTTTTCGAATATAGTTGTTTTTCAAACAGTTCAAGTTCAACATACAATATTATCCAAATTTATTACCCAAAGTAGTAATAGTTAATGTTAAGGATGCAAAATTTATTTTCTGTTATTAGTAACAAAATCTGCACGATAATTTTCAGACTGGTGTATTTAGAGACATATAATACTATTATACTATAGTCTCTGATGTATAGGAAAGATAATCTTTCCGTGAGTAGAGAATTTCCACAAAAAAAAGCCGAAGTGCTGGTCTCAAGTCAGAATTATAGTCAGTTGTTCCTATTTTATCTCATTTTATTTATCCATGTTAGATTGAAAGTCAAGAATGTACTCCAGTCTAACAATGGAATGGGAAGCCGATATAGAATTGATCCCGTGTTGATGGAAGATCTACAGTAGTAACTGTTGGGTTCACTCAAAGCTTTGAATGGACAGACCTTAGATTAGTACGATGTTGGTCTATCGTTACAAAATATATATTGACCTTTAGACGTCTTAGTGAAGAAGTTGGATTTCTGTGTCACTGATATTTGCTCTATATTTCAATTTGCTCATATCTGTTTTATTGGTAATCAACAGTAGCCAGACGAGTGATTACAATGATAATACTGGCATTTACTTGGTGTAACAGGTTTTGTATTAAAATTCTCATATAATCTATCTGTAACTTGCATTTTTAATCAGGAAAGCAAATTTGTAACAGTACAAACTTTGAATCTTATAATAAACAGGGATACAATTATCTGAAACTCATCCTGGTTAAAAATGGTTGATGTTGACTTCTAGATATCTTTTAGTTGTTTATGTCGTCGGTTTGCTGTCTCACTGGCGTAAACCCCACATCTTCTATTGGTCATAACTGACAAATGTAATTATTGAACTTTTTATCAGATATTTGCTTATCATTAGCAATATACAGGTGCAACTAGTGATGCTTGAAATTCTTATCCTTTCGAGCACTGATTTCAAAACTTATATTTGGTGGGGCTCTTGTTGCTCAATCCTTAATTTTCGGAGTAGTGTTTTATGGACTGTTTTTTTTTTCGTATTGATATCCTTTTCCCATATTTTACTCTTTTGAAAGAAAATTTCAAATACTCAGTCAATGTTGTCTGTAGTTTCAGGGGGAGTTTAAATAGTTCAATGTTGTCTGTAGTTTCAGGGGGGTGTAAATAGTTCAATGTTGTTTGTAGTTTCAGGGGAAGATGTTTTATTCTGTCAGTTTCATCATAGTAGAAATTAGACTGACAAAACATACTTCAGAAAGAAGTTGTTTTTGATAAATTTGATTTATACAGGCCAAGTGGTTTAAATGATATGAACGTTTTTGAAAACAATACAAAGAAGATGATAAAATATATCTTCTTTGGACCCTTGAAGCCATTATGATGTCTAGAACCACAGATAAAGGGAATACAAACATTTATCTAAAGTACTATTTCTTATTTTTCTGCTCTAAATTCTACTTTATGATTGATTGATTGCTGGTAAAAGTCTAATGGCAAGAATGACATGCATATTCAAGATGAGAAAATACAGCCTACTTTGTACCAGAACAACATGCCGTGAAAAGACTTTAACATGTTAGCACACACAGTAACAGTCAGTACCCTCCATCAGTCTTTGAACTTATTCCTAAATGTATGGTGATGCTTTGCAGATCAATTAGGAAATACAAACAATATAGTCATCTGATAATTAAATTTGTTATTTCCCAAGCTTGAAATGAGCATAATAGTTGCTTACATTTGGTCTCTAGTGGATAGTTGTCTCGTTGGCAATCTTACCACATCTCCTTATTTTTATATAATGTCCAAATTCACAGATATACCACCGATTTATCAACAATAACATTGCTTCAAAATATGATTTGAACTGAAATGTATCCATGAACTAGATATGTTGGGATGACACAAATGCTCCTGTCTGTGCCAAATACAATTTTACAAGCCTCATTTTACAAATCCAAACACAAAATACCAACTCAATCTGTAACACACTTTATATGTGTACATTTTTAAAACAAAAATCAGCTCAATATTTACAGCCATAACAAAACAATAAAGTCCAGACAACAGTTTGATTTTGGAATGAATAATGAACAAACAAGGGTAAAACTATATGCCTTGGTCACTCAGTGTTAAGGGCATATAAAACAACAAATTATTTACACCAAATTCTTATTGTTAAGTCCTTTCTGAAGATACTTGCAACTCACAACAGAAATGCAGTCAATGACAAAGTAATTTAGTGTTTCATAATTATTTTATGTATAAATTTTAACAATTGTATAAATACATAACAAAATATATACCCTGTACATTGAATATCACAAAGTAATGCTGTTTATATATGAATGAAGTGGTGATGAATGCAAACAGTAATGCAAAACAACTGTATGATCAAATTGAGATATTGAAAAATTCATTTCAAACTGGTCTTGGTTTCTTGATAGCACATTAAATACAAAGTAGGAAAATTTGTTAAAATAGTCTACATTCTACACATGTTTAAATGGAAAATTCCACATCCACATCAAAATCATCTCCTCTGTCTGAATAATCAACTTATTTCCTTTTCAATAGTCTCCCTTTACAGCCTCTCTTTGATTCTAGATTCAAATTCCTCCAACTGAACATATGGTCCTACAAAATAAAGAAGAAATGCAATAAAATTAGGAATAATGACAGCTTGCATGGAACTATCATACAATTTCTTACTTTTTATTACATCTCAATAAAATGATCTAACTGGTACCTATAAAAAACCTATTAAAGTAATAAAAATGTTTTAGAAATTGATTTGATAAGTTTTCACATGGAAAACATCGTGCCTTGTAACCAATTCAACAGCCTTGTAACCAATTCCACAAGGTAGTAAAAATCTGTTGTGTTTTTCATACATCATTGTTTCTGTATTTACACGAACTCATCTCAATGATGTTTAGAAAACAAAGAGCATGGCAAATATGATATATATTGTATAATATTTTTTTCAGATATTTTTTTTACACAAAAGGCCAGTATTTTGAAAAATGTTTTAAATTTTATCTGACTTCTGAAATTATTCATGTTAAAAGTCTAAATGAAAATAGGAGAGATTTAATATGATATCAAAAATCAGCTGGAAGAAATAGGACAAAATATGAGAGGAAAATAGTATCTTTAAAGTAAAAAACTTCTCAGATAAACAAACACTGCATACCTTGATTCAGTTGATTCCATTTGTCAATACAAGTTTTCTAGGTAGAGCCTTGTTTCCATCATCAGGGTGTCACTGAAGATTTAGTCAGGTGACTATCACATGGTCTTCATACATAATTCCAGTATTTCACATGACAATCAAGAAATATCCATATATTTCATCTGAGTATTAAGTTGTCCATTTTTCTGATATATTGCACTATACTGTGGAAACTTTTATACATATATTACACATATGATGGTACCCAGTTGTCCTTTGATTTGGCACTGTTACCAGATTTTTTTCGACCGTCTAGTATTAAGCTACGATGTGAATTGTCAAATGAGTTTCTGTGGCCATTATTTGTCACTATAGTCAATACATCATCGGCCCTAATAGGTGACTGACACTTTGCTGATAATACTGGTTGCAGTCTCACAGATTTAGGTGCAAACTTTACATCACCTATAAGGAATAAAATATATATATTAAACTATGTGCTTTAAGCATAATTCAAAAATAATAGACCATACATACTTGAAACTAACCTTTCTGGTTTTTTTTTCCTTACAAGTTTGTTCTGGCTTGTACAATTTTTTATCAGCTTTATAAATCTGAATACCGGGGTATATTGATATTATCATATTTTTTTTTCACATTCAAAATTGGTTCAAGTCATATGTACATGAGCATCAGTATCTATACTATCTTGTTATATTAAAGATTCAAACAGGAATTTTATTTTCACTTTTGAACCTCATAAGTTTAACCATAATTTCTGCTGTTGCTTGGTTGGTTTGTGTCTGCTCTTTGGTTTTCAATAATCAGAAAGACATAAATTCTTTATATTTCAAGATTAAAGCAACTTTTTGTTTATCCATATCATTATATAAAACTCTAGAAGTTTTTATCAGAATGGAGTGAGCTATATTTTTTTTCTCCTTGCTCAAAGCAGTATACCTGGGTTACTTTTGTTTTTTGTTGTTGTTTTTTAAAGCAGAAATGTTACGTTTAATTTTAAATCATTTTATTAGGATGATTCCATCTGCAAATCACCATGTATTAATACAGATGGGTTTATGTTAAATTTTAACATAAACCCATCTGTACTGTTAGCAAGATTTCTATATTCTATTATTAAGAACAAATATTATATTTTCCAATACAAACAAGTGGTTCCATTTAAAAAACAAACTTACTCTGTGCTCCATTTGATTGGTTAGTTATGTCCACATCACTGCTGCCATGACCACTGTCCGAGTTAGTTGCTTCATCTGATAACTCACTTATATTGTCGAAACTATGATGTCCCTGGAAAAAAAAAATCAGGTTTAAATATAATGGTATAATTGTCTAATCTTTGCCTTAATTTTTTTCCAGCTAATATTTTGTCTTTGTTTTAGTATACCATTCTTGATTTTCATTTGTAGTATGTTTGTGTGTGATTGTATTTAGGTTCTATTTTTATAATAAGGACAGAAGACTAACTCTATACAATGAACAGTACCTGGTTTATGATAGTGATTACCTCTACGTAATCTGTTTTCTTTTATAAAGGTACAGTCGTAATATTTGTGCAACAATATTGTACTTTGTCTTAATATATAACAACATTTTACCAAAACAAAAATAGCACTGAGATAGAGAACTTAGCATGAATCAAAAGTTCATAAAAACTTAATACATGTACTGACAAAGGTGTAACATGCCATTAAGACTGTCAAAATATTTTTTGGATTTCAGACTTTTCTACAAAGGTGTAATGTCCCTCTAAACCAGGTTGTACCCTAACCCATCATTAAAGCCTCCACAATAGGTGTAAACTTATACATAACACTGACAAACTATAATTACAATGAAAAGATGCTATCAGAAAGTGATAAAGTGCCGTTGGACAAATAAAAGAAATTCAATTTAAAATGCAACCATTTCATTTACAAGATGAATGACCATGTGATTATATTTCTCACTCCCAACTAACATTTTTACAACAATTATGTAAATGAGGTCACAATTCATTCCGTAGCTAGAACGGGTCATAAATAACAATAACAAGGGTTTTCTACTACGGCTCTACTGTAATATTCAGATTTAAATTCACTTGAATTTTAATCTTTGAACGAGATTTAGCACCTGCCCTGGTACCTGATTTGTTTATATTTTTCTCAAAAGTCTTATTTTCTGTCTTTATGTTTAAAAGTTATCAATTATTGATAAAATAGCCAAAACAAATCTAAAAGTATCTTAAAATTAATCCAATTCTTCCAAATCATCACATCATGAGATTGTCAATACATGTACTAGATTTATTTTAAGATGGATTAATTAAATTTTTATGAATATTTTAGAGATCTAACAGCCTTAAATCTTATACATTCATATAATATTTTAGATCTTTCTTATGTAAAAATATAATCTGGTATGATTTCCATAAGACAACTATCCAAAAGATGTGGAAATAATCAATTACAGGATATCAAATGTGTTAATCTTTTTAGGATGTCATTTATCTGTTGGGTTGCTGTCTCATCTACAGGTATCCCACATGAATTACACTTTACACATATGAGTACAGCAAGCAGATTTAATTTAGTCTTTGTAAAGTAGTCAATAAATTATTAAAATTTTGATTTCATGTATGTGAATAAAAATAGGTTTGATACAGGTAATATAGATTGATTGATTGTTGGAGTTTAACACCACTTTCAACACTCTTGGCTATATCATGGCGGCTAGTTTGTATTGGTAGTAGAAGATGGTGTGCCCAGAGGAAACCATCGACCTTCTGCAGGAAAACTGACAATCCGTATGTATTAGACATGTAATATAGACAGAACTGTTCATCAATTGAACTAATACAATAGCTGCCTGTCTCCATATTCAGACTTCAATATAACATACCTTTTGTTCAGGAAATTCTACATGTAGACCTTTCTTGTTAACTTTGTACTTTTCATGTTGCTTCTGAAAAATAAAGGCAAATAAATTTGAACTGTATACATTGTATTTCACTTTAAAGGGACATTTCTTCATTACAATAAGAATTCTATCCTATTTAAAGGTTAACAAATAGCCAGTTTCCGGGGAATAAACGAGTGAAATATCTGAAATCAAATAATTACAATTTAATGGAGTTTTAATTTGGTGTCAATAAAATTAGAAAAATCACCAGTCTATTAACAATATGTCTATACCACAATAAAATTTCTGAAATTATGTTTCAAAATATCACACATTTGCTTTCAGACTTGTATTAAAATTAATATTGATTATTAAACTATGGCAATAAAAGACAACAATATAAATTTTAAAATACTACAAAGAAAGGACTGAACAAATCTGTTCTATTCTATTTTTAAAACAAGAAATAAACTCTATTAATATCTTGAAAAATAATTTACCTCAAAAGTGATTAAATTTAACAATAACCTAAATTTTGTTTAGATTATTACAACAGTCTTGTTATTATTTACAAATCATCAGCTCATGGTCAATTTGGTGTCAAAATTTTAAATCAAAACATTTTAAATGTATATACAAACAATATGACTACTTAGTGGGTGTCACTTTTAAAGATATATATTTTGACAAGGTCTTGTAAACATTGGTATTATCAAATATTTAATACCTTAATTCATATAAATATCAAATCTTTTTTACATGTAAACTACTTGGGAATAATTTAATGGTATATTTATGAGGTTCATGGTAGTTCAGTTCTAAAACCGAAAAAGACCAAAAGCACTAAAAAGTTATCTATATATACAAATCATTATTTTTTTTTAAATAATACAATATATTCCTACTGCTTAGAAAATATGGTCTTGCTGCATAGCATTTGTGTAAATTTCTGATAAAAATAAAGATGTGCTTCAGTGATTGATAACATCAAAATTTTACTATTTTTATAAAGAAATCAATGATTGTTTCCCCTTTTTCCATAAATTATTCATTTGATGCCATCATGTTATCTTATTAGACATTTTATAGTGATGAATGCATTAATAAATTTGGGAAATAACCCAATAACACAGTCAAATATATAAATGTTTGATGGGATAAGTTTTGACATGATTTCCATAAAGAGCCTGAATTCAGCTATTTAGTGTGTGTCATAAAAAAAGTTATTTCTCTTACAGACAGAGTGGATAAATGAGCATAAGTTAAAAAGTTTTATCCAGCTCTCGATTCAGCTAAACTTCCTGCAACAGGTATTCACTTCATTGCAGGACCAATGGGTTGCAAGCTCAACTATTAAATTCATGAAAAATCATAATGAAATTTTTTTGGAATATAATGGAAATAAGTTAAACTGCAAGAATCTGATTCAATCCAAAATAAATATTTACCTCAAAATCATTAAATACTGATGTAGTAGTTGAATTTGTGTTATACAACTCCATGTTGTCTAAATCCTCATCAATAGAGAAGCTGACTTCTTTTTTCTTTTTTATTTGCATGTCCATATCTTTAGATAAACCATTTGCCATAGTTTTCTCCTGTGGTGTTATCTGTGGGTATGTTAGTGGCTTCTGGCCTTGTTGTTTATCTTGTTTGTCCTTGTACCGTAAAATCAGAATGATGGCAATCATGGCTGCCGATATGACGACTGTCAATGCTATCACGACAATAGAAATGATTATATTCCTGTTACCAGAGCCAGATTCTTGTGCTGCTGTTGTCATATTAGCAAACAGCAGAACAATTCTTAAAGTTTCACTACTGTTCAATTTTATTTTGCCATTATCGTTTACTTCAATTTTTAGAGGAAACATTTTATCAGAAGAAATTTCATAAGTCCTCTTCAGATATATTTTCCCTGTGGTAGACCCAATCATAAAAACATCCTGTTCATTCCCTGATTTTATCCTGTAATTTAATTGACTATTGGGTCCAGTTTCATCCAAATCAACTGCCTTAACTTGTGTGATCATAGTCCCAACTTCAACAGAATATGGGATTGTGACAGTGTTGTTTTGTTTTGTAGGGAAAGTAATATTCGGCCTATTGTCATTATCATCAGATACATAAACTTTTACATCCATGGAAGCAGACATTTGTGGTGTTCCTTGATCTTTAGCAATAACTGTAAACTGGTAACTACTCTGCTGTTCACGGTCAAGTTTCATGCTAGTATAAATATTCCCCTGTGGATACACAATGAAAGGCAAATTTGCATCCGAGAATCGGGGATCAAGCGAAAATGTTATATCAGAATTTCTTGTTCCATCTTCATCTTTGTCATGAGCGGTAAGTTTGTCAATAGGATTTTTTGTATCAGCATTTTCTTTAACGAAAAATTGGAAAAACGGAACATCATCAAAGTATGGTGCATTATCATTGACATCTCTGATTGTCAATATCACTGAGGCTGTACCAGTTAACGGAGGATTACCACTGTCTACTGCTAATACTGTAAATTTATAGTTCAGAGCCTGTTCACGATCAAAAACTGTATTAGCTGTGATCACTCCAGATACAGAATTTATTGCAAACCTTCCCTCTGAATCAGAGTCCAAGAAATATTGAACATCATTATTTGGACTTAAATCATCATCTTTGGCAGATACTTTTGTGATAGGGGTCCCTTTTAAATTATTTTCATCCATGGAAGCAAAATAGTTTGCCAGTAAGAATTCTGGAGTACAGTCGTTGTCATCTAACACTCTGACATGGAATACTTTTGTGGTGCTTTTAACAGGTGATCCCTGATCTTGGCATGTCACTAGAATATTATGATAATCTTGCTTTTCTCTGTCAAATTTCTTTTTTATCATTATAAGATATCCTTTTTTATTGGAAATAGGTTGGAGAGATAGAAATTCTCCGGACAAACTACAAGAAACGTTACCATTGGCTCCAGTGTCTGGATCTTCTATGTTAAGAGACGCTACAAGTGTTGCAATGTTGGAGGACTCTGAAATATTCACGACATCATTACTTCCCAAACTGATAAAGTTAATTCTAATAATAGGTTGGTTATTCCCTGTATCCATGATATTAATATGAACAGTAGCTTGTGAACTTTTAGGAGATGTTCCGTGATCACTTGCATCCACATAAATCTTAAATACTTTGCCAGCTTCATATATAATATTCCCAATCACAGATAAAAATCCAGTAGTTTCATTTATTGAAAACAGACTTGTTATAGAGTCCAATCCATTTTGTCTAGAACTGAAGCTATAAGTGACCTTTCCATTATCACCAATGTCTTTGTCAGTAGCAGAGATTGCCAATATTGCCGTGTTTGATTCTGTACCTTCTGCGATACTGATATTGTAAACATCTTGAACAAAAACCGGAGAATTATCATTGTCATCTGTAACTTCCACATTAACAGTTGCTGTTCCTACGTTCGGAGGAAAGCCGCCATCTTTTGCAACAATTTGAAGTTGATAATGATCTAATTTTTCTCTGTCTAATTTCTGAAGTAGAACTAGGTTCAACCAAAATCCACCATCTACTTTCGGTGTTGAATCCAGACGAAAAATACTATTGGATGGAACTATTTCATAGCTCTGAACTGAATACTTTGGACTAGAATCTAAATCTGTTGCATCGTCAATGGTAACAGATGTACCAATGGGTGATGATTCCAGTACCTGAAGGTTAACCATATCGGAAGGAAATTTTGGTGAATGGTCATTTTTGTCTAGCAGCGTGATCTGAACAGAGTAGATTTTAAACATAGCAGGAACAGAGGAATGGATTGCAATATCAAATTTTAGAACACATGAATCTACAAAATCACAGACATGTTCCCTGTCTATCTGAATTTTTGTTTGCAGGTCACCAGTTTTGTCATTGATGTTAAACAAATTCTGCATGTCTGTCTGATCTAAGAAACTATACCTAAGATTATTAAATTCTTGGGTTGTCATATTTACTTGAAGTCCACTATTTGTTGCTAAACTGCCAACTGATGTATTTAATGGCATTTCTTCCATAAGTTGAAAATTGATGATGTTCTCACCACAGCAAACTGTTACTATGTAAAATAGTCCAATGAATATGTATAGCACCATTGTGATGAAGTTATTCTAAATACACGTATCAATGAATCCTAGTGCCAATGGCAAACCTGAAAAGAAAAAATATGTTTTAAGATTTAAAAATGAAGATATACTGTTTTCATTATTCTATTTTTGTATATTATGGCTTTTTAACCTTCTACTTTGATAGGCAGCATGAATTCTTTTGAAAGACTGGTATTAAAATAAATTATACATTAAACAGGTGAGTATATTTATATTCAATAGTAAATTACAGGGATTAGCGAGGATGTGTCAAATTCTTTTAATAAGTAAAACTGAATCAGACATCTCTTTCCCTTTTATTTACATGTTTATCAATATTTTCTCCAAAACAAATGATTTCTATGTTTTTGATGAAGGTGTTATCAGCCATGAGTCAAGTTAACTTTCCTTGTCGGAGATAACAGCCGTGATTTGGACTCCGGCACTATCTCTCTTGACAGGGTGTCCATAGGATTTCCGTAGGACATGTCAATATTTATCACAATATTCCTGTCATCTAACAAAAATGTTGTCTATTTCATATTTGTGAACAAAAGCTATCACTATGAGCGATGGTGTATTGATACGACTGTTTACCATGTTATATTATTTCTTACACCAGTCGGTTTAGAGATATGACACAGTAGGGATACCGATCTATGTGTAAAGTCACTATCTATGGTCACAACAACGGTATTATTTCATTTTCTCTTGTCTTAAGAATGACATCAGGATATCGAAAGGACTTAGTACAACGGGATTGTTACTCTATACCACAGAATTAATTAGATCTATGACTCTAATAAAGATGATTCCTAAGTACACAAGTTTATCTTTGGATTGACAAGGAAAATAATATAAGCATGAGAAATTGTGTGAAGTGTTTCATACAGCTTAACGTTTGGCCCCCATGTGTAAAATCTGATCCAGAGATTTTAGTTGAGTTTCAATTAACTATTGTTTCAAGAATAGACAAGTCAAATTTAGAAAGTTTAATTAAAATTTGGGGATTGGTTTATAAAGTTATATCCTTTACATGTAAACATCAAATACCGCCGTCACATATATACAACAACAGCATTTAATTTTTCATTCAATGCACAAAAAAAAGTATATGCAATTTTTTGCAATTCATCTTTTACCACTATTATTTCTGTTAAAGTTATAATTATAAATTAATTTTGTGACCAATAAATTAGACTTTTTTGGGGGACAAAAAGCAACAATTTTTTTTAAATTTTAAATCTCATATATATTGCATTTTTTCATCAAGACATTAAGCAGATATTGATAAAGTGTGGTGTTGATTTAAAAAATAAATAAAGAAAAGAATTTTCGTATTTTATTGTGAAACATGGAAAATGAACAAGGAAGAAAATTAAACCTGCTAGGGGGGAATATAGTTCTTTTATACCATAACATTTTACACTGGATCTAAAGTTAAAAAATACTCAAAAAGGAGACATATAAAATAAAGTTTAAATGCAACTGATCGAAAATTGTAATTTTATAATCAGGGGAAAATCTGTTTTCTAAATTTTGTATTTTCAAGGAAAATTTCTCTTCTCTGATGAAGTTTAATAATAAATGTATATTGAATAAGTGGATATCTTGTCTCTTTGATCCCTCACTATCAATTAATCAAATAGATGCTGTCATTCATAACATCTTTTATTTAATTTAATCATTAATTTAATCCTTAAATTATCTAAGTATTCACTTTATCTAGGGAGATAATTCTACACAAATATGTTATTGTAGCAAGTGGTCTAAAACAAACATGTTTATCATAACTTTGAAAATTCAGTTTTTAATCAAATCAAATTGATCTGATATTAGAACATTTATGAGGTCATTTATCTTGTACAATACAGGAAATATGAAATATATAAATACACTATTTCTGATTTATTTAAAAAAAAATAATTATAAATTGACTTCTTCAGAAATATTTGATTTTACTTTGAAATCATGAAAACATTTGTGCAAATGCAAAAATTTGAAGGGTTTATCAATGTTACCATTATCATTATCATTTTTATATTTTTTCTTAATTATTATTTGTTGTTTAGTTGCTGCAGTTAATGTGAATGTACATGTATGCTGCTTGTTTAGTTGCTGCAGTTAATGTGAATGTACATGTATGCTGCTTGTTTAGTTGCTGCAGTTAATGTGAATGTACATGTATGCTGCTTGTTTAGTTGCTGCAGTTAATGTGAATGTACATGTATGCTGCTTGTTTAGTTGCTGCAGTTAATGTGAATGTACATGTATGCTGCTTGATTAGTTGCAGGCGATATTACAATTGTCAATAAATTCCATCATTAAAAACTGCAACATATGTACTGATTAAGTATCCATTCAGGGTTGTCTGGATCTTTTTCCCTAGTACTAATTAAGTCAAGAGGCTAAGTGATTTTGACCATGTTGGATCTTTTCCTAGACCATGTCTGGATCTTTTCCTAGTACTGATTAAGTTAAGAGGTTAAGTTATTTTGACCATGTCTGGATCTTTCCTAGTACTGATTAAGTTAAGAGGTTAAGTGATTTTGACCATGTCTGGATCTTTCCTAGTACTGATTAAGTTAAGAGGTTAAGTTATTTTGACCATGTCTGGATCTTTCCTAGTACTGATTAAGTTAAGAGGTTATGTTATTTTGACCATGTCTGGATCTTGTCTGGATCCCTAGAACTGATTACTTAAGATTTTGACCATGTCTGGATCTTATCCTAGTACTGATTAAGTTAAGAGGTTAAGTTATTTTGACCATGTCTGGATCTTTTCCCTAGTACTGATTAAGTTAAGAGGTTAAGTTATTTTGACCATGTCTGGATCTTTTCCTAGTACTGATTAAGTTAAGAGGTTAAGTTATTTTGACCATGTCTGGATCTTTTCCTAGTACTGATTAAGTTAAGAGGTTAAGTTATTTTGACCATGTCTGGATCTTTTCTTTTCCTAGTACTGATTAAGTTAAGAGGTTAAGTTATTTTGACCATGTCTGGATCTTTCCTAGTACTGATTAAGTTAAGAGGTTAACCATGTTATTTTGACCATGTCTGGATCTTTCCCTAGTACTGATTAAGTTAAGAGGCTAAGTCATTTTGACCAAAGTTGTCATCCTGACTTATTGCAAAATATATTCAAGCAACTGTCAAAATAGAGAACATAAAAAAAGCAGAATTCCTTTGAGATTTGCCTATTTCTAAGTTATAACTTTGAAGTTCTTAGAAATTTTCAACTTGAAATCAAAACCATATTCTAGTATATACTTAAAAAATGGAAACAACTTGTTATAAATTTTAAGCGTCCGAAGCGCTTATCTGGATTTACCTTCATCAGGAATGCTCACATTCGAATATTTGAAAGCCAAGAATGTATAAGAATGGAAACAGTTGAAGAGCTACATGTTTATGAATAAAAAGGACCTATTAATAATAGCCAAATCCATGCAAGGTCAACTTTGCCTGAGGGAGTTGCATCCTTAGTTTCTTGCTGTAATAATTTATAAATTTATAAACGTACAATTTTAGGTTTGTTATAAATCATGTCAGTACCGAAGTACTCTCAGTAACTTCTGTAAATAGCAGCAGTTTTTTTTTAAATATTTTATTCCATTAATTTAACAACTACTTTAATTTAAACTAATATATATATTTTTTTACTTACCAGTACTTGTACCTTTACAATCCAAACTATAGATATATCATCATCACCATGTCATTATCAGGCATCAATGTCTCCTCTTAATCACTGTAAAAATAAAAAGTGATAAAAAATTCAGAAGTCTATTTAGTGTAAATTATCTCGATATCGATACAGTTTCATCCCGACACTATCTTGCCACTTGAAAAGACACACTTTAAATACCCAATGAGAAGCGATCTGTCCATTTAAATCAACTTCCACACATTAGTCGAGTAAACATTTTGATAATATGATAGTACCTTCACAGATTGAGCTCAAACTGAAACCAACAAAGGTGACATGTTGTCATACAATGTTCCTTTCATTCTACTGGTAATGTTTGTTCTCAAATATAGATATACTAGTAACTTCTATTATGTAAAGGTGAGAAAAGCTACAATGTAAATTAATTTTGGTTACCAGTCAGAGTAAATAGGATTATGTACCATTTAGAAAGGCAAATACAAGCTACTGTTCTTGTTTTTATAGAAAATGTTTGCATAAATTAGAATAATATCATCTGTTGCAAATTTCTTCAAATTCAAATGATTCTTTTATAACAAAAGTCAATATATCAAATGATTCTCTACATTAAAAGTCAATACCACGAACATTCCAGTTTGAACACAGATCTTCATATGTAATTAACATAGAAACACACATTATACATAACAATATATGCTGAATTTTGCTTTTCGTAACTCAGTTTTATTCAACCTACCAGAGACCTTGCATTTATAATTTTCAATTTTTTTCTAAATTAATTTAAAATAATAAGACATTACCAAATGGAGTAATAGGCATTTAAGTTTTCAATTTTTTACAGTTATAAATATTCTGAATACAAATATACAAGTCTAAGACTAAATGAATCTTAAAGCTTAAACTGGTCCGCCATTCCATCTAAAGCTTCGCCCTTAGTGTAGCAATAAGTGAAGACAACAGGGATCCACTTTACTAAAAGCTTTATACTTCTTGTAACAGACTTATCTCCCTTTATTCATGATTATTACTGATCATACTGATTGTTAGATACATTTTCAAAATTTGGTTTCTGTATATACGTGAATTTGTAGAGTTTTTTTAAAAGTAATACTTTGACAGGTGTATCAATTACTGTCAAATAAAATTTGAGCAAGTATAAAATTGGACATGACTTTGGTCAATGAAGATTACAAATTTTCATCTAACATATTCTTTTTATTCCTATCTAAGATGTATAGGTCATCAACTACTCTAAAGAAAGTAAAGCTGGTTTATACCTATATTATATAAATATGAATACATCATTTGTAGCCTTTTTGTACCAGAACATCAAATAAAGTATGCATTTCATGTTGAAAAAGAAGTGGCCATGTCCTTCTTTTAATATTATGGATTATTTACAAATTTCAATTAAAACATATTTTACAACCTACTTTAGGTATAAAAGTAAATATATTGTTCTTTTTACTCTATTTATCAAAGACCATGTACTCACCATCGATGTGTAGTTAATTCAATTAAAAATTCAAATACATTTCCAAAAGTATCGTTATGAGAAATCTCAAAAGATATTATTCTAGCTACTTGTTTAAATATTTGAAAAGTAGATCGACCCTACTTCTTATAGAGTCAAGCGAAGGATTTATTGTACAAGTTGTGGGTTACCATATAATATTTTGTAAAAATACCTGTCTTTATTCTGTATAGATTTGTCTACTTGACATTTAATGCTTAAAATAATCATTTTCTTAAACCTTTGTTCATGAAAACATCAGAAATACCATTAATTCCTAGGAATTCTTTTTCACTACATATAAATGGAATAACCATAGACTATCTGGGAACAATCTAGTATTTTCGCCAAATACAAAATAAAAACAAAACATGTAGCAAAAAATACATACAAACTTTACATTCAGGAACAACCATGTATCCCAACCTCTATAAAAAATCAAGCACAGTAATATCTATCCCAAATCTACACTGACCAGTACTTTACCTGGATGGTGACCACGAATGAAATGATTTGGTCAGAACTGACCTTAACTGACACAAAGCTGTTAATTTCACAGGATACAAATAATCATCTATATTTGATATATTGTCTTTGTATTAATAACATAACAAAAACAAATCAATTTCTCACCTAACATGACTCCAATAAGACATTGTAGTTTTTTGTGTATGTGTTGAACTATGAATACCTTAAACTGATTTATATATTTATTATAATTTTTCAGAAAAGAACTATTAAGATCAATAAAAATGTCAATATAATGAACACTCAATTTCTAGGCCTATTTTATATTGGGGCATTATGAGTTCATCTCAAAGTTAATGAACAACTCGGTCAGACAATCTTATCATATTTTTTTTTATAGTAGGAACCACTGGGATTTATCTAGTAAGACAACATAAAAAAAATCTTACTATATAAATCCTTGTAGGAATACATTTTAACTGATGGTGAAAAAAAAAAACTTTACTGTTAATTGACATATAATATTAGTTTTGGTATTTTTTTTTTGGAAAAAAATATAAAATATGAAGAATTTCTGTATCTCTTTATCTAAAATAACTTCTTTACCTTGCAGTTTAGATTTAATGTTCCATTTTTAAAGCACAATAACAACTAAGATGAGCTTCATGCAGACCTTACTGCAAGACCTCCAAAACCAATAAAGTAGTCCATAAGAAATTCACTTAAATGTTTTCCACATTAACTTCCAATTATGATAATTGCACAAAATGCGTCTCCTAATTATTATCTGCACAAATGCATTTTAAATTATTATCACTGTCGGTAAAACGGTCCACTTTAGATCTTTTGTAATTATTTCCTTCTAATGTCTTGTAAACCTAGCAGTTCTTTGTGTAATATAATTGCAGAGGTCCATCTACAATTCTGTTAATGTTTGGTAATGTGAATTTTGACCAAATTTGACCAGTGGTCATCAATTGTCTCAATTGCAATGGTTTTGTATAAAATAAATCATACATGACTTTAATGGCCGTTTATGACAAAACCAATCACCATCCCCTGTTGATCAATGACCAATTTTGATAGCTCAATATCTTGTCATATAATAGGATGCTACCTGTACAGGTATTCTACTGACCACTGGTCTTGAAGTGAGAAGAAAGTTAATCAGATTTTTCCTAATGATAACTGAGGATTTGTCTGATCAACGCATATTAAAGACAGTCTGCCATATGTTGCATTTTAAGGGACAAATAGTTCAGGTTTAAATGTATCATGTATCTAAACTCAATTTACAATCAATATACTCCCAAAAAATTTGATCCATGGAGTTCTGTATAATTCTATGATATGACGGACTAATGTAGGATCTTTGCAATATTTTGGTTCATATGTGCAGTTTTCATTAATAATAATTTAGTTTAAGTAGTTATTGGTTCATTCTTACTTCATGGTAGTATTATTATTAGCACAAAATATTCAGAAATTTTTGATAAACATAAAAATTATTTAAAAAATTGAGTAGTGTCCAACCTTTGAAAATCTTTGCAAAATAAAAGCCATCTAAACTTACAAAAATGAAAATTAAGTAAAGGCTGGTATTATATTTGAAATGTAGTGAACCTACCTTTTAAGGTTACAAATCACAATGATGACTATTGCTAATCAGTCATAAAACTGTCAATAAATTCCAAATATTGAGATCTTCAAAGACTCCTTATCCTATAATTTATCCTGAACAAAGTAGCAATTTTTCGACACAGTTTTCACATTAAAGTCTCTTATTATAATAATAACAATTATCTGTGCACACTCATCAATATCGTAAACTGGACTGATATTTAAATTAATTTCTATGTCCACTTTATATCAGAATCCAGACATGATATTAACCAGACTTAATTTACACCTTAACATGAAATGAAGGCAGGATTTAATTACAGACAAATAGGTGGACAATTAAAAGGTGGCAAAGATCAATTGAATGATGCATTGGTCAATACCTGGTCATTCTATAGGTAATTTGCTGGGAGTAGTGATCCCCCCATGTTAATTGGATTAACATGTCTGGGTGTGTTAGTCCCCTGTGGTCTGTGTAAACAAAACAATCAACAATGTTCATTTTTTATGATCAGGTATCAAATCTCTTTGTGATAATATCAGTAGCACTATCTGAAAAGAAACTTGATAATTTGAATAACAATTTCAGAAATTAATCTTTATTATATTTTAGAAATAATTTTCAAAGATAAAGGTGTCCCATTATAAAATATTCTTATAACATTTTCATTAAATGGGATTAAAACAAATTGTTTAAGAATGTACTACAATTTTTTTTCCTTCATTCAATTTTCATTTCATAAAACTGAACTTTTTAAAAATCAACATAATTGCCCTATCAAGGATTTTGTGTTAAATTAGCTAAATATTTGTGGTACGAGGTTAGAGTCCTTGCTGGTACCTTAGACTACTATAACATGGTGTTAAAGTAATCTCAGCTGGTACAAAACAATACCATAATAGGTAAATTTGATATTGCTTAATATTTGCAAAATATTAAGACATCCTTACTTACATGGTGAAGAGGTATTCCTCATGCAGTTATGACAAGAGTTAATCTCAAGCTGTATTGAATGAAAAGCTGTAAATTTAAATTATGTTTGAAAAATTTAAAATATTGGAACTTGGACCAGATACAGCCAGCAGCCTAACATGACATTGGACAAGGAAAATACCTATATATCAACATGTTAAATCATTTTTTGGCTTTAATAGGTGATAAAATATGTTTTATTACTAACTGGACATACTTATTTCCTATTTGTCTTTATTGACAAATTTATGAAGAATGTCACAAGATATTTGTTGTAACATTATATACAATTTAATAAAACATGACAAATTAGTAAGTAAAAAATCTTTTATAACTTGAGGCCCAAACATCTGTGTAAAATCAAATTAACATGTTTTCATGCCCAGAAAATGTTCTAATGGCTATGAAACGATTAAGTTATTGTAAATGTAAAATTTATGTACAAGATTTAATTCAAGTTTGAAATTTAGGTTGTTATAATAAAATTTTAATTGCTGAAGACAATATTTTATTTCAACATACATGTCTGAGGCCCATAAAAAAGTCTTAGATTTCTTTTAAAAATCAAGTATTATTACTCACGGACTTATCAGTTCTTAGCTTTGGCTCAGATGTTAAAAAACTCTGACTTTTATTATTTGTGAATGATTCAAGCCAGATGCCAAATTATAAGATCAAAATGACATTTTTCATAAAATTGAAAAAACGAGATTTCTTTTCAAGTTGTACAAGCCATGAATTGAACTTAACAAAGTCACAGTAGATGCAAATAAAAAGTTCCCCACCCCTGAAACATTTTGTCACTTCACATAATAGCAATTTGAATGTTAAGATTTTTGCCGTAATTTAAAGAACTTTTTTTCCTTAATCCATCAAACATGAGAGGTCTTACATTATACAAAGTGAAACGTAGACAATGTCTGTACAAAAATCCACATTTTGGCACTTTCAAAGGCCCTCTTTACATGATTAATCAGTCTATTTATCAAAATAAAGATCCTCATGAATTAATGTATTAAACTGTCATTTTCCTAATTATATTCCTTTTTTCATCGACTTACTGTTCAGTAACTAAAAATGAGAATTTTCCTATTTTTGTGAAATTGGAACTGATTTAAATAAAGATATATCATTATTTTCTAAAAAACAGCAAATTTAAAAGTACAAAATTAACATGACCCTATAAAGAAAAATGCAAGTAGTAAAAATTAAGTACTTAAAATATTTAAAATGATGTATCTATGCTTAAATTTCAAAAATGTATTTACTTTCATCATTAAAAGAATGAAATATTATACTGCTTATGTACTACACAATATCGAATGTTTAACTTAAAGAGGAAGATTTCATGATTACTAGTAATAATACCATATTTTGCCAGATAAATATATTATAGGGAAAAGAATACATCATTTTAAACTGATACTGTCACATCTGATAAACAGAGTAATATGGACTTTATTCATTTTTTCTCAAATTTACACTGCCCTTTCGAAATTAAAACATAATGTAAAGAAGTTATATTACCGGTACAAAATTAGTTTTTCATGTCTCTGAGGTCAAAGTTTTACTCTTTTACATATTTTTTTCTTCAACTTCATGCACAAGTTTATGATATTTTAGAAAAAGTAAAAACATATTGTCATCAAACATTTTTTAACAACATGCCTGAGGGTTTGAAGTACAAATCATGATTCAGTCTATGTTTTATAGACCTTCAATATTGATCAGGAATGAATAAAGCATTTAATTTTTCTTAAAAATAAAATTATAAAAAATATAGAAAATTATAAATAAATATCATAAAAGTAATAATGATCTGTGAAAATATTTTATATGAAACTAAATGAATGGACTCAAATTATACTTGAGAACTTTTAAAAATTGTCTCGTATATCATTGCTAATGTATGTTAAATTTGTCACATCCATCTATTTTTCATCCTGTCCTTTCTAAGGGAGGTCCAATACCTGCTTGAAAGTGAGGTCAGGTTGAACAAAAATGATTGTGTGATAAATGTCCACAATTGACCAAGTTACATGAAGTGTGACTTTATGTCCGAGATGACCATAAAATACACACAATATTGCTATATTCATGTTGTACACTGATATATAGCCATATAAAGGGGTCATTATTTCAACAGCTTCGTATCTAACAAGATATTATAATTACCAATATCTTTTGATGCAGAAATGGCAAAAATGCATTCAGAAAAGAGGTTTTCAAGGGGAAAAGAAATTCAGATTGAAATATATCACCACATTAATTCCAGAAGAATGAACAGGTATTAAAAGTACAGGTGCATTGATGTAAATGGATTTTTTTTTACTATTTCAAAAATACCTGAACAATTTCAATTGACAGGAACACTAAAAAATACCATCTTAAGTTATAAAATTATCCTTACCATGTTCATAAATTTTAAGACTTTCTATATTCAGTGAAGTATTATGAACTGTTTTTATACTTTATATGTTATATTTTCATTAAATTCTGAGTTTTGCAGGGTCTTTTGATAAGTATTTTATTTTTATTGTCAAATATGCCAAGCACCTGAAATTCAATATCTTATTTGAAATTTAAAGTCCAAATTTTACAATCAGAAAACCCAAGTTCGTCATTTTGTAAATATTAAAAATGCAATAGTCTTTGTATAAATAAGATCGAAAGATTAGATAAGAAGTTGGGGTTTCATAAAAATATTAAAAGCACTAATAATTCTTTCACCTCCGTCAATTTATTAACTTTTAGCCAACCATAAAAGTTTGTTATGGGTGACTTTCAGTTCATTGTAGATGAATTATAATAGATGCCCCCTATAAAATCTAACAACAAAATTACATTTCTTTTTTATTATTACCTTAAGGTGGTGCGACAATTTTGATTTATTACTTAAAATGTGATGAATGTATAGAAACTAAGCTTTATATCATAATGTAATTACCACAAGTTTGCATAATTAACTTGTACATTCATTTTAAGAATATCAAATTATGATAAAATACAATATGGTACCCTATGTGTCATATTTGCTTCTCAAGATTTGCCTTTTCGATTCTAAAATCTTACATTTTCCTTGAAAGTGTATTTAGGTATTTCTGAAACTTACCAGATATTTTGTAAGACAAATTGTCCTAAAAAATTCACTCATTGTTAAAATGTATTCCTATTTTCTATTCATCTATTCAACTATTACAATATAAACAATATAAAAATTTCAATGTTTCCATAGACACTATTACAAATTCTCATGTTTTGCAATACACCTTATCACTATTTGTCCGCCATTACTGGACATCACACAGGTTCCCATAAAATTTTGAAGTCATAATACGAAATATCTGACGCCACAATGGAAAAGTGATTGTTGCATGACGTCAATAGTTCAAGCAGGACAGATTCTTGGATCAGCCAGGAATAGCGATAAGGTGTATTGCTGCTGTACCCCTATTTTTGACATTTTTACCTATTGTCTGTTTGTTTTGTTCACACATCGTTGTCAATATTATGGAATTTGATGTGACTGTCATACAAGTGAGAGGTTTAGCTAGCTATAAAACCAGGTTCAATCCACCATTTTCTACATAATAAAATGCCTGTACCAAGTCAGGAATATGACAGTTGTTATCCATTCGTTTGATGTGTTTGAGCTTTTGATTTTGCCATTTGATTAGGGACTTTCCTTTTTGAATTTTCCTTGGAGTTCAGTAGTTTTTGTGATTTTACTTTTTTTGAAATTATGGTAATGCTTTAAAGCTCTCCTGAAGAAGAAGGCAACTGTCAAAAAAAAAATATGCGCATTTAAAACATTTCACTTTTTGTTCAAATACTTATACTTGTAGTAATTCAATTTTTAACAACTCTTTTACTAACGGATAAAAAAATCACTTCAACTAGTATATAAATATATGGCAGCAAATTGCAGAACAATACATGTATTTGGCACAGTACTACATGTATAATTGGTCAATGACATATTACAGTATAGGTTCAAATAATTTAAATTTCAGATATCATCAATTAGCGATGTTATCAAGTATTTGTCATTTTCAACCTATCAATCACAATAAAGAAAGGGATGTCCCATCTTAATTCAAATTGTTATACTTCCATGATTATTTTTGTTAAACTTTTCATTCTGTTGATCGAGTGTAGCAAATACTTTGAGGAAAGATTTAATTTAATAAACTTTGTTCATTTTACTCAATAACATTAGATCTAACCTAAATGTGATATCAATGGAAACCACTTGCCTGTCAATTTCATTGAGGAGTAATTAAAATAATTTTTCTTTCAGTTGTCAACAATATTTTAATGAAAAGAAACAGCCGATTTTCAAGGAGTTTGAACTGTATATTTTTCCTCAAGCGACCTCCAATTATGGAAATCTTTATTCAAATGGTACCCTTCCGTAATTAATGTTTTTTGATAAAATACAAAGTAAATTGTCATCACAAGAGGCAGCACATATGAAGAGCTTTCCAATCCAATCATGGTCATAATTTTAATTACTAGTCTGGGAAATATATTCTTCTTTTTTACCATCAAAATGGATACTGATTAAAAAGATAAAATTTTAATCAGTCCATTTCAATTTCAACAATTCAGAAGATCAAAATTTTGTATAGTATTGTCAAAAGGTAGGTTCATGTCACACTTACTGGATCCCAATTTGTTCTGGAAATTAAAGTCCTTTGTGAAAATAAATCAGATGTAAATCTGAAATTGAAATCAAAATGAAGATTTGTGGCCACCCATATGATTGATGGAACAATATTGCTGGGTGTATGTAACATGAGGATTCAAATGGAATTACTAATAGAACCATGTTTTTACACCCTACACCTGTGATATTGATGTGTTATTGACAGGCTGCAATTTTATATAATCAAATATTTACTCACAAGCTGGTGTCCTTAAATTTGAAAAAAAATATATTCTTCTTTTTTTTTTATCTCCCCTAGAATCAAAGTAACAGTTGCACTTTGAACTTAATAAAGAACAGGAAACAATAGGGTATGTGTAATACTATACAGGGAAATCAATTCTCAAAATTAATTGAAAATATTCCTAGAGTATTTTGTAATATACCCACTTGATAATATATCCATTTGAAAATATGGAGACAAGGTTCAGAATCTATTTTCCCAAAGAAAATCTTACAATCGGTTTCTCTTCAAACTTTTACTAGTTAAAGAAAAGAATATAAATACAAAAGTTTAACATAAATCTGTTTATGTTCATCTTATGACAACTGGTCAAAGAGATAACTAGAAGATATTTTTGATACTTTGTTTTCAGACAAGTAGCTGTATTTTTTGAATTAGCTCGTTTCATTTACAATTTTTTGTAATTGTGTTCCTCATATCAAATTAAAGGCTTTCAACAAACTATCCAGTAATGTTTATATAACAAATATTTCTCTCAAAAAGTACTAAGGGGAGATAATTCACCCTATAATTTTATCATACCAATACTTGACAAACTGGTGTAATGCTGTACCTCTCTTGTAACATACCATTTACCTTGACTAATACTCTCTTATGTACTGTAAATTCAGAAATTATTGCGAATAATGCGACTGGGTGAGTATCGCAATAATAAGAACTCGCATTCAGATAACTGAAACATAGATCTGTTTGCAGATTTTTTCGAAATCGCAATATTTAAACTCGCATTTTAGTCCATTCTTGAAAAATCGCAATAATAAATGGACGCAATAATTTCTGAATGTACAGTATATAAAACAAAAAATAAATTATCTCTGAAAACAGTTGTTAGCTTAATATAATTCTGTCAAACTAAAGTAAACATCCAAACACATTTTATATTCTTTTGATACTGTACGACCTTTAAAAATGTCTAAAGACAATGTAAATAAACAAATTAGCAAGTTTCAGCACTTTCACAGACCACTACAGCAAAAGAAGAAGGAAAGACAAATATAAAGACAAGATAATGTCATCTTGCAGTACTACACATCACTGTCATACAGATAAAGAATTTTTTCCACAAGATTTGTTTTTGCATTAGTTATAAACTTTTTATTAATGTTATTATTTCCATAAAATTGTTTTTTTGTAATAAACTTATTAGGAATAAGCTGTTTTAAAATTTAAAAAAAAGTTAATTCATATAAGTGGACATTTACTGAAAAAGATAACAAAAGGAGATGTGGGGTATACATCAATGAGACAGCAACCCAATAATAAAAACAACCAAAAGACATCAAGAGGGCAACATACAGTCTTCAAAAATAAACAGGTGTCTTAATCATATGTCAATATCTAATTTAGTAAATATTCATATATCTAACAGTTTTTATAAATATAAAATAAATTAAAAAGTATTTAATTCAGCAAACTACATGAACAAGTATCTACATATATATATAAACTAAAACTGGTGTATACAATTAATCTGATAATTTCTTGTTTTAAAAAAATATCTTCATCTTTATTTCATCATGAAGTATACAATATTGAAAATATAAGTTAAAACTGTGTTTTCAAATATCAAATTACATTCATTTCAAAAGAATGGAACAACAATTCCCCTGATACTGTATCAAAAATATACATACCACTGAAAATGAATATGCCTTATTAGAATATATACATAAACTCCAAACACTACAAAGTTGATAATTTTACACCACACACGAAAAAAAAATATAAACTAGAAAATTTAAATGGACTGTAATATGATTCTATCATGTTTGTCAACAGGTGGTATTAAAATGAAATCAACGAATAAAATTTCAGCCAATCACATCAAACCTAAGTATCGTTCAATTCAATGTACCTTGTTTTGTTACAAAGTGCTAGGCCTAACAGCCTTAGGGCACGGGATTCAAGTCTTTCGATCGTAAAAAAGGTTACAATGGAAGGTATTAGCTCTGGATTTAGTTTACTAGATTTAACACAAATAAAATGATCAGATAGATTTACTTAATTTTTATGTAAACTAGGATAGAATAGTGTTGATATAATGGTGGGAAAATTTATATTAGCGTTAAATATCCTTTAAAACTGTAATTTGGCCTGTTTTTGAGGAATTGAAAGGAAAATTATAGTCGATTAATTTGTTAAATGTTTAAATTAAGTATAATGGGTCTATAATGTGCAATTTGACTTCCCACTTCTTGTCTAACTCACAATGCATATTATGACTTCGATAAAACAGTTTATGACTAAATGTAAATCATACTCCAAAAATATGACAGATATAATTTTATACGTCAATTTGTAATAAGACTTATTCAATACTTCCAAATATAAAGTTTTTATTGGTAATTTGAATAAATTTTGCATGTATTTCCTTCTTTTCCTCAGATGTCAATATAAGTTTTGAAATCAAACTGATCTTTTTGTTCATTTGTATGCAGATCTGACTTATATATATGTACAGAATTATATTTTTTGTCACTGTCGTCAATAATAATTTCCATCAACTCAATAAATGTATTTCTTTTCCCCCTCATAATTATTGTTTCCCGAAAGTAGTTATTTGAAAGTAGATATTTATTTGTCTTCTGTGCAAAATAAGCTTTTTTATGATATACATGTACATGTAGTTTTTTTCTCCTTTGATATGATTAATCTCTTAAACATAAAAAACTGAAATCTCTAGTTATTCTTTAAGAAATCAACGACTCACATAAAAGGATTGACTTCACAATACCCTTACATATATAAATAACATTTAATCTGCACTTTAATCTTAATCATCCCCAAAAGATACAATTTTAATTTTAAAGCTCTACTTTAAAACTTAATTCCATTTCAATAATACAACAGTTTTGCTAACAAATCCTTTCCCAAAAATGTTCCCAGAAGCAACAACATATCATAATATTAATCATCAATTAGTACACTGCTGGTTTTGTTTTAAAATAACAATAATAATATAAATAGCTTTTGTGAGGATTAGACAGAATGACCAAGTCACTTTTGATGGATTAAGACCCAAGATTATGAAATATATATAAAAACAGTAATGTTCCTAAGCCAGCGATGTCAATAGTGATTATAAAAGTTATGTCACACGCTTTGTTAATAATGGATCATATTTGTGTATTAAACAGGGATTTATCTGTATGTGACTTCCCAAAACATTCCAGTTGTATTATTGGCATAGGTTTGACTAAATAACTGGAATAGGACAAAAATTCCTTGTCATCTTATTACTAATTGTAAAATAGAGTTTGACCTACAATGTATAGTTGTTAACTTTTATGACATTTGGACTCAGGTGGAGAGTTCTCTCATTGGTCATCATACCACATATTCATCTTTTATATTAGGTTGGTGATGGGTTTTAGAAATAGTGCTCAATATCACTGCACTATAGACCAATTTCAGACAATCATCTTTAAAACAAAATATTTTTATTATAGATAGTGATTGTTTGATTGACCTATAAGTTAAAGATGAAGATGATGATTGATTGATTGATTGATTAATTAATTTGTGGTGCAATTAAAATTAGACAGTATTCAGCCATTACAATGATGATCAAAACAGCTGAAGAATTGAAGTCACATGACCAGAAATTCACTATTATAGGTTAAGGGGTAGAAGAAAATTTACCCCATGCAATAACTCACAATTTGAGCAGGTTAATGCACATAAAACTTTTATTGGTTTGATTTACACAATATCCAATCTATAAAACTAGACAACTAGTTGGGACAGCTAAAACTTGTTAACGATGCTGTATAACTGGTACTCTAACTGACGGAACAGTATTTATGGTACAAGTCTACCTGCCCAGGACATTGTCTCCCATGCTTTTAAGTTATTTACAGTATGCCAGTATGTTGAAAAGTTTACAATGCATGATCATGAAGTTATGAATTGAATCAGAGTAATTACCAGTTATTTAGTTTCAGAATAGACTGAAATTTTATCGTAAATTACAATTTAAATGTTCCCGTTAAAGCATGGCATTGACAACTCTAGTCAACATCAGATTTTATCATACATGGTTAGTTTTAATTTCAATTAAACATGATAAAATCTTTTTGGTTCTTTTACATTCCAATGATTTTAAACAAAATTTGTAATTGGTGTCAACTTTCTCCAAAGCCATATGAAACATTGATACTATCCACAAATTAAGAAGACTTTATGGCAACATGGAATATTTTCAAGCTGTTTAAACCGTCTTTAGAAAAGTTTTGATTCCTATTTTACATGAAGAATCAAGAAAAATTATGTATATTCGAAAACAGTAATTGTGTTTTTATCAATTTTAACATTCTAAGAGCTTTTCAAAATTTCTTCTACTATAAGTTATTTTCATTTTGATATACCAAAAATAGAACGCCTTCATAAATACAGTTCTCACTGCCTCAAGCAGATGACTGAGCCATTATAAAATAGGGAAAACAAAATTAAGGTAAATTCAAGGGGAATAACATAAAAAAAAAAACATGGATTAAATTTTGATCAGAATGAATCTCAACTTGTGTTCAATGGTTCCTATAATATTGTGTGGAAATTGGAATGACTTCATTTTAAAAAATCAAATCGTTTTCTGCATAATGAAAGCCACAACTTCAATACAATACAGGAACATATCCAAGTTCAACCTGGCCTGTGTCAAATGGTCTCTGTATCTTATGTCTGGGTAAGTTTAGTTGTTAAAAGGAAAAATCAAATTTGTCTATATTTTAAATTATCAAGGGGCATAAAACTGGAATGAAAAGTCAATTAAACAAAAGTCAAACTTTCATTGTGTTGATCTGTCCCTAACAGCATTTCATTATATAAAATAATTTGGTAAAAAGCTAACAGGTATAGATTGGAAACCTTAAATTTGCCTATTATTGCAAGTGTAAGGCGCATAACTATATAATGTATATAACATAATATGGTATGGATTTTGCTCATTGTACAAGGCTGTACAGTATCAAATAAACATCATTTGGACTCTTGTGGATGGTTGCCTACATTGGCAATCATATCATATCTTCTTACTTTTATATAGTTTACAAAATACACTTTGGGATTCAATTACACATAGACATGATAGATGTAAAATTTATTTAGTCCTCTTTTAAGTGTTCCATTCCCATTAATTAGCCTGGGTAAAATGAAACAAACAGTATTGACTTTCTTATTGTTAGAGATCAGAGTTTGATGGTAAACCCATTTTAGACTAGAATGCTAAATTTTTCTCTCAATTATCATTCCATTACAGTTTCTACAAAGGAAAGCTGAGATATTTTCGAACCATTAACTGAGATCAAAATCATGGGGAAGAGGGAACTGTTTTATTACTGTATATTTGATATACTTTTTAATAAAATGCAACATAATATATGTTTATCTTCAGAATGAATCTGATACACTTGTACTTTTATCTTTAAAATCAGATTTAAATTACTAAATGTAGTCGTACCTGATCTTATCATCTCTACAAAGAAAGAAAAAATAAGGAAAGGGTATCATACAATGGGAAAAATTCTATACTGCCTTGAAAACATGAAATTGTAACTAATTTCAATTGTACACAAAATGCAATTACAAGTGCACCATTGGGCGGTAATGAGATCTTATTTCGGTTAAACTGATTAATAAGTTGATAACGTTTTATCCTTTCTTTAAAAATCATTTTACTATTTAATAGATTTTGTATCAATTCCAAAATCTGTCTGAATTGTTCGATATATAAAATTAAAAACATTTAATCCATGAGAATTTTACGATTAAAATTTAAATAATTCCATTCTTGCTTAAAAAATGAAATTGTGTAACAAAGAGAAAAAAAAGAAGAATAATTTTTTTGTATTTCCCACAAAACCCTCGATGGACAAAAATTAAATATAAAGTAGCTCAATTTCCTCTCTCACTGATGCAAATGAAAGGTCATGTCAAACAAAAGCAATGAAGAAAAAAGACACTTCAAACAGCAGTATCATACAAGATGACATCTCTCTTTTATTCTTGACTTTTCCTGTCTTTTTATCTTATTTAGAGAACAGCAGCTTGTAAGATATATCAACCATAGTAGCACCCTTAATTTTGATAAATAGATCCAGTATTCAACTTTCTCAATACAGATGGGCGTTTCAGACATTCGGACACCCATAGTTTAAGATCCTTTATTATTCTAAACTTTATTCGAGTGGACACAAGGAGTATGGACCTTTAGAATTTTAAATAAAAGTTAAATCAGGCAGAAATGTAAGCACAATTCACTAACATAAAAATGATTGTATAAAATACCAAGTAAATCATCTGAAATGTGACGACAAATTCTTGACAAGGAAAAAAATCAAGTAATAATCAGAAACATATCACCAGTCTTAGATGACAATCTAAAGTCAATTCTGAGCTTAAAAGTGGATGGACAATTTTGTCTGAAAAATGTAATTATCAAATGTGAAGGTCTTTCTTTATGATTACAGTAATTTATATAAATAAAATATATACATCTATGTTGGATAAAACATTATGAACAAGTGAATATCAAATTCAACTGTGGACTGAGTATTGTATTTGACCAGTAATATGCTGAACACAAATGACCATCTATCGGACACCTTCTAGGTGCAATAGAGCCCTTTTCTGTCTGAAACTAAAACGATTAAACTAGCTTAAATATGATGAAATCATTTTGATTGAAATGCAGATCTTATGTCCATGCTTTGCTGACAAGCCTTGTAAGCGAAGTGTGGACAAAGGATCTGTATTTCAATCAAATCGGATTGAATTATGTAGGCAAAAAAATTGAAGGAAGCAAATTCAAAATACATTTCCTCCTTACAATGATCATATGACATTATTCAAAGTTACATATTTTGAAAAATACCATAATTTTATAGCTTTCGCTCATTTGTCATGTCTACATTTTTAAGGAATGTGTCCATGAATGCAGGGATCAACTTTACATTTTGTAACAAAATTGTGTTTTGGTGATGGTGATGTGTTTGTGATGTGTTTGTAGATCTTACTTTACTGAACATTCTTGCTGCTTACAATTATCTCTATCTATAATGAACTTGGCCCAGTAGTTACAGTGGAAAATATTTTGTAAAATTTACAAAATTTACAAAATTTATGAAAATTGTAAAAATTGACTATAAAGGGCAATAACTTCTTAAGGGGTCAATTGACAATTTTGGTCATGTTGACTTATTTGTAGATTTTACTTTGCTGTACATTATTGCTGTTTACAGTTTATCTCTATCTATAATAATATTCAAGATAATAACCAAAAGGTGCAAATTTTCTTAAAATTACAAATTCAGGGCAGCAACCCAACAACGTGTTGCCTGATTGGTCTGAAAATTTCAGGGCAGATAGATCTTGACCTAATGAACAAGTTTATCCTCGTCGGATTTGCTCTAAATGCTTTGGTTTCGAGATATGAGCCAAAACTGCATTTTACCCTCTGTACTATTTTTAGCCATGTCGGCCATCTTAGTTCATGACGGGGTCATCGGACATATTTTTAAACTAGATACCCTAATGATGATTGTGGACAAGTTTGGTTAAATTTGTTTTAGTAGTTTCAGAGGAGAAGATTTTTGTAAAGATTACAAAATTTACAAAAATGGTTAAAATTGACTATAAAGGGCAATAACTCCTTAAGGGTCAACTGACCATTTTGGTCAAGTTGACTTATTTGTAGATCTTACTTTGCTGAACATTATTGCTGTTTACAGTTTATCTCTATCTATAATAATATTCAAGATAATAACCAAAACGGCAAAATTTTCTTAAAATTACCAATTCAGGGCAGCAACCCAACAACGGGTTGTCTGATTCATCTGAAAATTTCAGGGCAGATAGATCTTGACCTGATAAACAATTTACCCCATGTCAGATTTGCTCTAAATGCTTTGGTTTCAGAGATATAAGCCAAAATCTACATTTTACCCTATGTTCTATTTTTAGCCATGGCGGCCATCTTGGTTGGTTGGCGGATCACGGACATATTTTTAAACTAGATACCCCAATGATGATTGTGGCCAAGTTTGGTTACATTTCACCCAGTAGTTTCAGAGGAGAAGATTTTGTAAAGTTAACAGACGACGCGGACAAGGACGACGGACGCAAAGTGATTCGGGCCAGGTGAGCTAAAAACAGTTTAATGTGATGTACTTGTTTTTGCTAAAGAAACTGCAGATTCTTTGTAGATCCAGGGATTGCAAGAAATTCTCTGAAAGCAAATTTGGTATCTGTATTTTTACAATGAACACTTAAATGATAGATATAAGAAGATGAGGTATGAGTGCCAACGAGACAAATCTCCATCCAAGTCAAAATTTGTAAAAGTAAACCATTATAGGTCAAAGTACAGCCTTCAACACGGAGCCTTGGCTCACGCCGAACAGCAAGCTATAAAGGGCCCCAAAAATGACTAGTGTAATGTTGATATTTCAGGATCACAAAATGGTCTGCAACTCCTTAGTCCCTTCTTCTGATAATTTTTGTAGAATTAAGCACCAATAATAGCAATATTGATCCTTATATCAAAATCCTAGTCTTTTTAATTGAAATTTAATAACATCCAATACCAATTCAGTTTTGTACAGACTTTTTTAAAACAAATGTTCATAGGCATTTACAAGATGTGCAGTTTAGTTTACCTTTAAAACAAAAATCTTTACTTTTAACTGTTTTTCTTGATCTTTCTTGAATATCAAATCTAAAAAGATATAAAACTAAACTCAATTATCAGATTTCATGGAGGCTACATACATTATGTTTTTTTTTAATCAACAAAAAAATTAAATTTGACCTCATTTTAGCGTATGACCAATTTGGATGTTGTTGAGGCTATCTGCATTTTCATAGTTTCAGAGCTATTCCTGTCATCTGAATTAGTCATACACATCTACCCTTTATTAAATCTTTATCATTGGTCAGTGCTGGTAACCATGCAATAGCTTATCTAATATCACTTCTATTTCTTGACAATTGGGAATGTTTGTGGATGGTTTGCAAAAATGACTGTGAAAGCAAGTTATTTCAATCATTATTCAACAATATAAATAATAGATTGATTGATTGTTGGTTGCTTAATGTCCAGTGGCAAATATTTCATGCATGTTCAGGACGAGAACAAATTAACAATAAATACAATAAGTAGGTCATGTATTAGAGGCCATCTGGGATGAAGTTTGGGGTAAATTTGGACCGCCACGGGAAAATGTGGGTATATTGGATAGGGACAGAAATTTAGCCTGGCAACAGGCCACCTAAGGACCCCTCAAAGAGTTGTTGCAAGGGTTCTTAACGTGCAAAGAGCATGGAACTCTCTTTATATAAGGCATCGGATTTAACATCCTGCACAGCCAAACGGAGGCCCCACTTTGGCGAGGGTTTTATTGCCGGTCCGAGGAAGACCAATGGTGACCATATTTCTATTCCCCAGTCACCCTTCAGGAGTACAATATAAATAAAAGGATTTCCTGGCTATACATCAATATGACAGCAAGGCAAAATTAAAATAAATCACATACAGACATCTTCAGAATAATATACCTTCTCCATATTTCATGACAAGTTTTACTCAAATGTTCTATGTTAGATTTTTACATATCCTCACATCATTCACACAAACACTGAATTATTCATGAATTCAATCATACTTTCATTTATCAAATCTTCCTTAAAAAAGTGTGCATATATTCATTTTCATGGAGGTATTTCTTAAATGCATTTTGATGTTTTAATGTAATTTTCTTCATTATGCTATTCAAACCTTTAAAAATTCAAATAAATATCAATCTGATGTCTATGTTAGAAAGGAATTCAATTTCTGTGTAAATGATAGTACTTTTGAAAATGTATAATTATTCATTAATTCAATCATACTTTCATTTATCAAATTTTCCTAAAAAAGTGTGCATATATTCATTTTCATGGAGGTATTCCTAAAATGTATTTTGATGTTTCAACATAAAGCTCTGCATTATCCTGTTCAAAGACAATTAACCTTAAAAAAATTCAACTCAACATTAATCCATCGTCTATATCAGAAAAGAATTCAATTTCTGTGTAAATTATAGTACTTTTGAAAAGGTTATGTGGTAATGATGTTCTAATTAAAAGGGAATCTAGTACCCGGTAATTTTAATCCTCATGAATAATACATAACCATGTATGAAATCCTCAATGATTTCACTCTTATTACAAAAATATCACTTCATTTTTCATGTTCAATAAACTCAAAGATTATCAGCTATAATGGAACTACCAATTTAATTTACTAGGCAAATAATATGATTTATACATATAGGGGTAATGTATTGTCAGACCAGATGTAAATTCAATGACAATCAAACAAGATGAATTTTTAATTATGTAAAAATTGAATCATGCACGCCCCTAAAATTAAAATAACTTTATCCTCCATTGCACATACAGATGTCTATAGCACATTGAAGGCGTAATATAGGTTCTGAGGACTGTAAGATTTTCACCAAACTTAGTACAATGGTGCACTATGAAGAGTAGATGACCTGTATTCAACATCAAGAAAAGATATCAAGGTCATATGACAGTGCTGTGTGAGGATACTTCGATTGTCTCAATTTCTATTTAGAATAAGATAAAATATGGAGTCTTCAACTATCCACTAGAGTCCAAAAGAAGTAGATGTAAGCAACTATAGGTCACTGTACGGCCTCCAACAATAAGCAAAACCCATACTGTATAGTCAGCTATAGAAGACCCTGATATGACAAAATGTGAAACAATTCAAAAGAGAACACCAAAGGCCTAATTATTGACAAAATAATAAACTAAAAAAAAACCATGATAGATAGAAACCAACAACATCCACTGAATTACAAAATCCTTACTAGGGACAGGCACATCCTGAATGTAGCTGGGTTAAACATGTTTGTGAGCACTCATCCCTAAACAAATTTCCAAATTTTTAAGTTCTAAGAAAATCACTAAACTACATTATTTATTACAGAAAATGTGAAAGTCAAGGATTAACAAATGGATGGATGATCAGTAACCAACAGATGGACAAGGTCATTACAGTATACCACCCCTCTGTGAGTTGGGGTATATAGAAACACAAAATACATGTACATGAAAGAGAAAGACTGACCACATGTCATATATTTCAGATGTTAATTTCATTTGAAGACCAAATTAGTAGACTACAGAACTGAGCCCACTTTGGAGTCTATCAGGGAATTTTGTTTTCAATTTAAGATAATTATTGTAATGGGATAATAATCTCCATTCCAATTCACATTCAGAGCTGTAATCATTTGTGTTTAAATGTAATAAATTCAGAAATGTTTCTTGTGCCTTATTTAGTTTTACTGATTTGATTAATGTCAAAACAAATGACATGTGGCTTCACAATTCAATTTCATTTTAAGTTGGTCAGGCAGATTCCATAGTTGAAAGTCCATGCACATTTTACAGACTTTCAATTCCCCATTTTCAAAATTAGCTATCCAAATTTGGTGCAAATATGTCACCACTAAAATTTTAACCACAATTATTTACAACTATTAACATACAAATGAATGTCAAATATCAAACAATTTGCATTGTCATAATTAAGGTCATGGACATATGATCATTAAACAATGCATTTAAAATTGAAAAAAAATATATTTCAAGCATATTTTACAGAGGCTTGAAATGCATTTATATGCAATTATGAAATGAATTTAAAGTATGAATAAATTTTTGCTATACTTATGTTTCTTTCATAGCTTAATTCCTTTCATCAAATTAGTTTAATAAAAAAATTTTTATTATAGGTCACAGGAAGAACAATTTTATGAGGATCATGTCCACTAACTCTATGTTTAGGATCATATCCACTAACTCTATGTTTAGGATCATATCCACTAACTCTATGTTTAGGATCATATCCATTAACTCTATGATTAGAAATTCAGAATGACTGGCTTATTAATTATAAGACTATAATGCCATCTTTTCAAATTTTCTAAAGATTGTTTTATTGCAGAAAATCATAAGAAATTTAAACTATACACCTGTCTAGTGCTGAAGACTGTATGTTTACATCTAAATGTTTTGTGACATTGGGTTGCTGTCTCATTGAGGTAATATTGCCCCACATCTCCTTCTGTTCATAATATGGTGAAATCATAAGGAAATGGTCTGGACATTATACAAATTTCAAATCTATTATTTAGAATACAGCCACTAGTGTACAGGTGGTCAATAAGACAGCAACCTGACACAAAAATTCAAGAATGCACTTTTTTAACTATAGCATTCATAATAGACAGAAACCCTATTAGGATTGAAAGTGTTACTATGACAATTGTACAAAGCTTCTCCTTCTATCACCTTATCCCTAATAGGTTTATGTGCAGAGGTTTTTTTCTAATTTAGCCTCCCACTAATAATTTTCATTTCAATTTAATTGAACTATTTCATTGAAAAGTCCAACTTCATACTGGTGAACTGTGAGTTAGCATTCAAATCAGAAATAAAGCCCAGCTCTGAATCATACAGGGATAACTCATTTGCCTAACCTGTTGATAGTAGAAAGCTTATATATGCCAAGATTCACCAAAGGGCAAACTATGATGTGGTCTTTAATCTAAAAGATTTTTTAACTGTATACCAATAAATTATGAACATAAACCTTTCATGTCTGTATAACTTTTTTTTGGCTATTTAGAACTTATTTGACAAACAAATAATCTGTACTTGTCTTAGTTATAAATTTGTTTTTTGTCAATTTGATGTAAGGTGAATAGCCAGATATGTATTCTCGCTTTTGTACCAAACATTTGTTCATTTTTTAATTTATTTCAAACATTCATTTGATGTTTTATAAATGAAAAAGCAATTATGGTTGAAAATAAAATTTCATAATTGTTCATCAATTGGTCCGTTTTACTCTAATGTATTTTCTAATGATACATCATCATTTACAAATCTATCATTTTTATATCAAATTATTCTTAAGATAAATAGGTTGATACATTAAAAAAAAACCTATATGGTTGAGAAAAAAAACTTGTGTGATGGACAACATTAAATCTAATGAATAGAAGACCCTGAGCATTTGATTTCACATTTAAATTCTTACATTACAATCATGATTCATGCAAACAATTAAAACTGGTTTCTTGATATCTTATGTCAGAGTCAATCTATTATCATCTTTACTCATTTGAACACAGCTTGTAAAAAAACTTGCATGTTGAAAAGGATAAAAAAAGATACAATAATGCTAATTTGACCTTTGAAGATCTAGATCTTGCATCTGATCTTTTCTCTTTCAGAAAAATATTTAAGTCCCAGGTGGATCAAACCAAAGGATCATTAAACAAGTAAATTTTACATAATTTGCTCCATTTCGATTTCCATGCTAAAAAAAAAGCCATGAAACAATTGAACTGAGTGGCGCTTGGATGATTACAGCTTGTTCAATCATATGAATATTTCAATCAAATCTTAGTATTTCTTTTTCTTGTGAGCATTTGTAAGTAGCTATCTTCTAGATACTGGTCAGATCAAAAAAATCAATGAATAATTAGCATACAAATCATAGAGAATACTTCCTAACCAGAAATAATGATTCAATTGCAAAGCAAAGGGAAACCAAGCGTAAACTTGATCTGTAACTCATCATAGTAGACTCAAATATTGAAAAATCAGCTCAATATGTGCAGGCCTTTAGAAAAATGTCTGTATAACTGTGTAATTTTCACAAAATTTTCGAAGTCCAAAGCCTGTAATTTCGGCAAAAGTCAACGCAGTGGAACCAAACGTAAACTCATCTGTAATTCATTATAGTTGACTCGCATTCTAAAAATCAGCTCAATATGTAAAGGCGTTTAGAAAAAAAGTCTGTATTACTGTTCGCTGCCGAATGACAGAATGAGGGAATGACATAGAAGGGTAAAACTATATTAACTGTATTGACTATATTAAAATATCTTATTACAATGTACTATAAACTGCATAATTTAGAAACAATAAATACAGTATCATATTGACTATTTCACATGAAAAATCAAAATGAGGAGTGTTCATGGGGAAACAATATATTTTATCACATTCCCTTCAAAAAGCATAAAAATGGGGCCTTTTATGGCTTACTATACAGTACCACTTGTTCTCATTGTTGAAGACTGTATGGTGACCTAAAGTTGCTTACATAGTTGTTCAAATGTGGACTCTGGTGGATAGTTGTCTCATTGGTAATCATGCCACATCTCCTTATTTTTATAAAGAACTAGAACACACCAGCGACCCGCGACTGAATTAAAGTACCTACGCCTTATTTTTAGCCTGTTTTTTTTAGTATTATGATTGTCATCAGATAAAGTCATGCTGATTTAAAGGTGCATAGTTTTCTCTGCATGATTTCAAAATCTTTATGCTTGAACCCGTCCTGTTTTTTCGCACTACAGAATAAACTGTTTTTTGGAAGGTTAACTTCAATTTCTGTTAGTAAGACCCGTCACGGCCACGCTTGGAAACTGGGTAAGCATGTGCTCACATTAAATCTGTTTCGATACAGTGTGTTAAATGTCCTCCTTTACACCATATCCCATGGTGGTGCTCCTATTTAAGAAGGGAGATACAGAACATACATACATCCATACAACCGGAAACTATATGTGACATATACTAATGGTGACAGTATCGGATTCAATCCGGAACTTGTTAATAATTGGCAATATTAATTATGTGGAAAACAAAAGGGCCGGGAATGATGTAATTTTTAATCAACACCATTGTCCTATATAAGTTATATATGAAGTTGAATTCTTCGATTCGTCGTTTTTACGTCATGCTGGCTAACAAATTGGACCTCGTTATTTTAGTATTATAGATATCAGGTCATGTAAACCATAACAGTGAATATCAGGTCATGTAAACCATAACGGTGAATATCTTAAGAGTTTCAAATTTACTGCTAGACAAACGAGACAGATTATGGTTTAAATTTTTTAAATTATACTGCACAATTACGTCATCTTGAAGAAACCAAAAGGACAATCATAAGTTTTATATGAGGCAAATTCCAAAGCTGATTTATTAATTGATTTGTTGCTAACTATCCAGATGGAGAAATGTTACTAGTAAGCAATATGAAGATGTGATTGTATCTGAACAATTTCTAGTAGAGCAGAAGGAAAGAAAAACATGGTAAAATCAGACCAGAAGTGTCTAAAGTTTTGCTTGAGAGCGAATGAAAACCCAAAAATAAAAAAATAAATATGTATTGACAATGCCACTAATGCCACTATGTCTGGACAAGCCATAGCCGACTCTAGCTTTGCAACATTTGCTACAGGCAAGGCAAAATTAAACTTTACAATACAATAAAATCTTATATACTATTCAATGCTATAAAGTAAAAAAACACTGCATGTCAGAGATACAAATTGGATACAGAAAAGGTCATATTATCTCTTAACCTTGAAAAGGGATATAATCAAACTATTTGATCCGTCACAAAAGTTATTTTTACAGTAGTGCCCTAAAATTCTCATTTAACAAAAAAGATTAAGATCTTAAATGCACAGCAAAGACATTAAAATTCAGACAATAATTGCTGTATTGTGTAATTTGCACATTTGAACAACTAAAACCTGATAAAAATCTTTGAAGAATTCTCTGATTTCTTGTCATTTTCCATTTCCTTTCTTTAAAAATGGGGATACTATTCAATGAAGCAATTATAAACCCTCTTTCATTGATAAATAGATGATTATTACTATATGCATTTAAATGAGCACTTCCGACATGGATAAAACTGCATTCTTTGTGCATTTGTTTTTTAGCATTTCCAATTAATTTTAACAGTAACCAATTCAGACTTTAAGACTTTTGATATTTCTTTTAAAAAAAAAAAGTAAATGTTAAAATATATACAGCTTGAGTATGCACCCAATATGAATGATTTTTATTAACAGAATCATTTCTCAAAGTACTTGTAGAAAGCATCTAGATCTTTAAGAAATGGTAATCATGTTTGTTGCATTTAAAAAAAAAAAAAAATTTTTTTTTTGGGGTAGGGAAGAGGATAATTCAGGGGAAGTAACCTAATTTTGAAACAGATTCTAATTGGTATTCAAAGGAAAAGTTCCATCTCAGTTCATGTGATGATAATTCAGATAATTCACTATATTTAGCCTTCATCAGATTTTTACTTATTGATGTATATTCTAAAGCATAAAATTTTGATATATTTATCTCTCCTTTCCCATGTGCAGGGAAAAAAAGTGAAATTTTAGTATCAATAAGGAAAAAAATGTATAAAACCTTCTAATGAAATAAACAGAATGTACAAAAACTATGGCAACCAACAGAATATGTTCTTCATTGTTTTCAATATTTTTCCAATCCAGTAATGACAGAGTACACCTAAAGACCTTAACTTCACACCAACATCAATTATGTCTCACACCTCTTTTCAGGAAATATAAAATTTTAAAACGATAAAGACATTTTGACGGCCTGACATCATTAGAAAATATTAACATTTACGGTTAGTGATCATTGTTTCTTGGTGGATAAAAACTTGTTGTTGACACCAAAAATCCAGAGTCATTAAATAGTCATTGAATTCTCCTCAACTTTTAAATTAATCACAATTTCAAATTTCACCCTTTTGATGAATTTTTTCACCATCGGAATATTAAATTTGAAAGGGTGAAAATATCTATTAAAGGTCACTCATTGAGATCAAATTAAAAAAACTGAATAATGATACTTTATCAAAGTACATCAAAAAATATTATATACTTAATCATTGTATTAAAATGTATATTTTCATTTTAAATAGTTTGCATAGAGAAATTCTCAAGCATCATTCAAATTTTTTTTTTTATAAATTTAATTCATCAGTAGGGCATACAATCAATAAGAGATTTTACATTGATCTTTCCACAAAATTTTGACAAAGTCAATTTGTTATGCACTGAAGGAATATGCAAAAACATAAAAACCCTTCATGACTAACTTTTCCAAATAATTTGGTTTGATTTTGACATGTTTGGTGTAATTAAACACATAATTTCATATTTCAATACTTTTCCGAAAAAAAAACTCATGAAAAGAGATAATTTCATCAGGTTTTTGCAAAATTTTTCCTTATAGTTTACAGTCATTCTAATTAGTTACCAAAAGACTAACTGCTATTATATTTTTGTGAAATCATGATATCACTGGCAAGAGAAAGCCATAGAAAATATTCCTGCGACTATAAATGCTACATAACAAATCTTGGAACATGTTATCATGATTTATAACATTTACATGTCTAAAAAAATTTGAAAACAAATTTAGAATTTATTAGAAACCTAAGGTACCAACTCTGTCAGGCAAAATTGATCGTAGAAGGTTGTGCCTAGTCTGTCTAAGCCCCTTTTGTCATATGAATCAAGTATTCATACATTCCAGCTTTTCAAGTTTTGAATGTGAGCATTCCTGATGAAGGTAAATCCAGATAGGCACTTCAGAAACACATGATTTATAACATGTTATTTTCATTGTTAATGATAGAAAGGAAACCAGTCTTTATGTACCTCCAATTTTATGCTAAGTAAACTTAAAAGATAACGGCTACTTTAATAAACAGCCATTTGTTTTCCCTTGCAACTGCAACAATTTTCACACAACCAATTTGATTATACGCTTGTGAATTTTCTACTAAGTTAACATGGATTCCTTTCATTAGTGATTTTGTAAAAACAAAGTGTAAATTTGGATGCTTTATTATCTGCCCCTGCTACTGAATAAAATTCCTTAAAACCATATTCCTTACTTTCTAAAACTCAGATTCCAGCCATGTAGGAGTGTATGTTGTACAGTTTGACATTTTGTTAAATTATTTATCTTAGTTCTTCCTGGAATGAATGAATCATTGTAGTTTTTAGCCTTATAATAATTAACTGAAAAGCAGATTCAGATTAAACCATCTAAACAATTTTTTAACTAGAGGTTAACTGAGACAACATCATTCCAAGACATCTTTCAACATAAAATAAGGGAAATTACATTTGATTAAAAAAAAAAAAAAATTAAAAATTTTACTTTGGTGGGCAAAAGTCTAGTTTTTTACATTCATTACATCCTGAGAAATTAAATGATTTTCTCACTCTGAAATCAATGTGAAAATATGGTGGAAAAATTGAAAATTTTTAGAAAAAAAAACACAGCTTTACATTGTAGTTCATTTAAATATAAACCAATTTATATTCAATAAATCTTTCGAGGTTTCATTTAAGTACTATTTCAGTATAATCCAGTATATGCTATAAAACTTATTAATATGATACAATGAAACTACTTATAATATTAAGTATTCTGCAAAGAAAATAAATAAACTAATCTAGAACAATTTTCCACATAACTATTACCTTTGTATGACAGTGATATCTAGTCCCTTTAATACTAAGGCTCAGGTAAAAAATGACGATAAACTTGTCAAAAACTGAGATGTCAATTATCAAACTTTAGGTCATGTGACATTTCTGATCTTCCACTCATATCTTAAAATCTAATAACAATAAAATGAAAACACAGATGTTAAATGTTTTGCAATAAATTGAAAATTACAAATATTACTTTGAACATGTAAAAATATCAATATTAACGGTATTTTCACACTCATGTGAAAAGTACTTTTTGTCATCATGTCTAGTAAATAGATCTTTTTACAGCTTTTCAATTCTAACTTACAATAAAGCCATTCTAACATAATTTAAGGCCTTTTGTCATTATTTAATATTTTTATTTATTAGGAATTAAATAAAGTAAATGAGTGCACTTTGTGTTCCTCAAATATGACCAGCTAAAATATACACACAAAGAATTGGTTTCAACATAAATCTATATACATGTATATATTTTTGCAATAAATTACACTGTTTTTTTTTTTACTTCCAACTATATTCAAGTCGTGATACAAACATGAAAGTCCACCAAAATCACACACAATTATTAGGAAATCACAGAAGAAAATATCTTAAATATTTTTATTGACTATACCTGTTGATAAATTTGTCTGGTCTTCAGGTGCTCACTTCAATATATAAACAAAATTATTGCCTGCAAAAGAGATCAAGAAGTTTCATGTGTTGTGCCAAGCATACCCCCTCTCTCAATTCAAAGTATCAAAACACAAGAAGTAAGGGTCTGACAGACTACCAAATATAAAGTCAACATGTGTAGTAGTACCTGAGAAAAGTAATGAACTAACAGTATGACAGACAGACAAACATAGTGAATGCAGCATAGCCCTGCTAGTGGGGGTTTATCATACAAATGCAACTAAATCATAAAGAACAATTACATTGAAATTTCTTTATAGTGGGTCTCATTGGGCTAAGCGTGACGCGGGATTGGCCATTTTTTGTAAGCGTGACACATGAAAGTCAAATTATTGTGCGTGAAAACCGGAAATGAATTCGGCGGGACACGTGAAATTACAAGGGTTATTATTACAATGATAAGAGGGATACAGGAATCTGACAACACAATAAGCGGGGTCCAGGATCAGACCCCCCCCCAATGAGACCCCTTTATAGTAGTTTTAATTGAATTGTATATATCATTAATTCAAATCATCATTTTTTTCTGAGATATGGATCTACAATTTTGTAACTGCAAAACTTATAACCAGTCACTCAAGTAGGAAATGAAGGCCATAGGCTAAAATGTTGTTGAGCAGCTTATTGCTAAATAAGTAAAATGTGGTGGTGAAATCTTAATCTAAATTTCAATAAATTAACCCAAAGGCAGAGATAGACTAAAGTAAATCAAGTATTAAATGTAGGTTCGTAGTGTTGAAGTTGAAGTCATCCCTTCGAAAATTTTACAGATGTCATAAGTTGGTTGACCATTATGCAACATCTGTTTTATAGATGACGATGGATCTGTTCTAATTGGCGAAACCATAATCATGTCCTCTTTTCCTCGTATATGACATCACTGAATAAGACTAATTACGGAGTTTGTACTTAGATGTGCAACACGATAAGTACCACAAGTGGAGCAGGATCAGCTTACCCTTCCGGAGCACTTAAGATCACCCATGGTCTTTTGTTTTCTTTGTTGTGTTTTGTATTCCATTGTTTGTCATTAGGTTGTTTTTGTTTTTTGCCATGGCATTGTCAGTTTGTCATTGACTTATGAGTTTGAATATCCCTTTGGTATCTTCCCCCTCTCTTTCACAGGATGTATTGTTACACAAGGGTAATCATACATACTCTACTGCTTAATGCAGAATATCATAACTGATGACCACACATGACAATGACTTTGGTTATGACTTTATTTAATTTCATATAAGGAAGGTCCTCTGATAAAACTTTGGTGAAATACCATGGAATCACTTATATTCACTCCTATCATTAACTTTCAAATGATAAAGGACCTTGAACATCAAATCCTATAAGTATATAATGCTCCATGGAAAACTAGATTATACAAGTATCTTATGGTTATGTTTACGACATGATGGAGAAATTGGGAAAGTTTGGGTTGAGACATTGTTTATTTGCATAATGGATGGACAGACACACATAAAAATTGTATTGTATGTTTTTAGAACTAGGAAAAAAACTTTGTTCACAGCAGATTTTTTTCGCATTATCGAAATTAAATAGGAAAACTTGTACCTGTGATTCTTCAGTAGTAGAAAAATATTAAGTAAAATGAAGACGTTAACCTTTTGAAAAATAATGACATTAAAAATGATAATTAACAGTATTTTATAACAATAAAATTTTAATGTGGAAACATATCTTCAATTATGACTATATTGTTTGTCATGAAGAACTCATCTATTATGATGCTGTTGTAATTAGGTAGTTTGTTTTCCTTGATGGATAATAAAATAACAAGGCAATAAATTTGAACAATATACTAATATGTAATGATTCTGTCAAGGAAGACAATATTTTAATGAATCTTTGATTATGACTTAAAGAGTACAGTCAAGGTGTACGTAAGTTTGTCAACTGACATTGGTCTAGTTTATGGAAAGACTTCCATTTGAACCCCTTCTGTTGACAGTATAAGCATATACATACATGAAGGGGGGTTCAAAAGGAGGTCTTGCCTCTTTGATGAATATGTTCTTGATACAGGACTACTTTTTATTCCTGGACTCTGTTCTTCATATGTATTACTATGTAGGTATTGTCTTTAAGAATATCACAATTTTCCAGCAACGATAATTCTTTGGTGTTATAAATTTTGGTCAATCACAATACACAAAACTGAGAAGTAAAGGGTATTGAATGGATGTGCTCCTGGAATCTCTTTTCCTAATGAGTTTAAGAAGTCTATGATCAAACAGTTTCTATCGAACAATGATGACACTTTAATGTCCAGATATGTGGACAGTAAATAAGTTATTCATCTATTCCTATAAATAAAAAAAATGAATATATATGAAATGATAACTTTGCTCAAAATGATTTATTTGCATGCTGACTGTTAATTTTATTTACATGTAATTGCAGATTTTGATATAAATCATCATTGTTAGAATTTAAGCTTTACTGGTGAGGGACTTTTATTTGGCAATATCATTTTGTAAATGTGACAATATAATTGTGTTATAGCACACATGTTACATAGCCAAATCATGTCTACACAGTGAAAATAACTACTTTATGTGTTAGATTTAACACCTTGAGGAAACAAAACTAACCTTTTATAAACACCATCCAAAACACACTACTGAGAAGACGGGTAATTAAATTCTTCTGCTTTTCTTTAAAAATTGTTGGTCTTTAAAAACCTGTAATTTAATAACATTATAGAGTAAAACATATTATCAAATTTCAAACAAGATTTGGTGAATATTTTGAAATAAAACAACCCCCTATGGCATGGATCACATCCTTAATGATTGAAAAAAACAAGCTCAGATGTCAAATACAAAAACTAATTAAACTGGGAGATTTTCCTGTGCCGAAAGGCCGCTTGTGTCAGTAACAAATGATACTGGTCCAACTCTGGTCATTATTCATAGGTTTATAGCGATAAAACTGTGACCTGAACCTAAAAGTATGACCACCCATCATTCATGATTGTCAACAAGAGTGTCGTGAGTCACACAGATGGTCCATATCTTTGAGGAATTTACTAATTCTGTCATCATTGGATACTGCTTTTTTTACCTGAATATGACAATTTAATTTGTTTTACATCCTATGTAGCTATAACATACATCAAATATCTTACTTTACTAAGGATAAAAGTCAACCTGTTAACTAGACAAAAAACTATATACAATATGTACAGTCAGCTCAAACTAATTGAGAAAGCTGAAGCACATTTATTAACTGGTACAGCGTAAATCATTCTTAATTATTTCATTTGTAATTTGTTTCAGTTTAAGAACATATGTACTTTTATGTCATCTGTAATTTTGTTCATTTTTGTAACACATTTATTTTCATTTTTTTACCTTCTTTCTCCAGATGAAATAGGGAAGGATGGTTGGTACTGAAGGGTGTGACAGATCTAGGTTAGAATTAACATATTGTTGGCTAACAAAATAAGAAATTGACTAGTATGCATGTTGCGTGTTGCGTGTTGCGTGTTGCATGTTGCATGTTGCATGTTGCGTGTTGCATGTTGCGTGTTGCATGATCTTCGATTATTTCTTTTACATTTTTGTAAAATTGGAAGAATTTTAAATTTGGATATACAAAATATGTAAAAAAATTATCAGTCATCGTATTTTCACCCTTATGTCTTTGACATACATCATGGAGTCTGCACTTGTATCAATATCTTTTTTTAATTAAAGTTTAAAATACTGTCATTGAGCTTAAGCTTGTAAACTATATCTTATCTCTAATATGTATTTAACTGCTGACAATAATTTGCTATTTTCAGGAGTGTTGAGATTACTAATTATTTAAAGACTGAAAATTATCAGTACTTAGAGAGGTCCTCATGCCACCCATCCTCTACTTTCAGAGGCATAATTCAAGGAGAAATGCTTCGCTTTAAGAGATGTACGAACGATCCAGTAGATTTGCAATCAAAATATGCGTTATTTTCTGAACGCCTTATTAAAAGGGGATATCCAAAAAATGAAATTAAAACTGTTATGCAGGAAGTGACTGCAAAACAAAGAAATGACACATTAATGATAAAACCCAAATCTGTATTACAGTCGCCTCCCTTGATATTCTCTACGGTGTTTTCAAGACAGAAATCACACATAAAGAACAATATCTTAAAACACTGGGATAAATTGAAGGATGACGAAGAGGCAAAACTTTTATTTGATAAAAGACCTCTTTTTGCTTTCCGTAGGCATAAAAACTTGAAAGAAACAGTAACATCAGCAACTCTGGGTAATTAACATGTTGTAGATTATGAAAATAGATTCTATACTATATTTGTTAAATTGATAAACATGGTTAAATAGAAAAAGAGTATAGAAAAGTATTAGTCAAACAGATCACAAGGTGTCAAGCCCCTAATAAAAATTACAGTATTTTTATAATAAGTGTCACTATGCAATGGCTTGGGCTCCTGACGATGGACATGGCCATGGTCAATTAGTTAATTCTAATTGGTCTAAATAGATGTCCGAAACACTTTGTGATCTATGGAGTTGGGGTGCTGGGATAGGATTTTTACAACGATTTATTGAAATACAGATTAGAAAAATGAAGCAGGCCTGTCCTCCTTTCGGAAAAATTGGATCTGCCTCTGATTAGCTATCCCCGTTTGATACGCCTATGCTAATGAATGTGTCTCTTTTTAACTATGAATTTGTATATATGACCAAACTTGTAGATAACAAATATGTATATATGAAATTTGAATCAATTCAATTCAATATTTTATTTAAGTCTCATCTCTCTCAACAAGTATAATACAGTTATAAAACTAACAATGCAGCATCAAATTGTGAGTATATTATACATTAAAACAAATCAAAACTATTGATGTTTATTGAATGTTCACAGTGCTTCATCTTTTATACCAGTTTTGAAAAGAAATTAAGGAATTTAAGATATAAACAAAAATTCAATAAAAATACTGTAAACAGATGTTAACATAGATATGTAAATATGTATTCTTTTATGAAATCATAATAATGAGTGGCAATTATTGCTTTCTGAAGGATAAACTTAATAAAATAACTATTTTATACAGTTTTCCATCATTCAGAATAAAACCTTGTTGTAAGCAAATTTGAATTTTCCAAAATAACTATTAAGCATTGCTAATTATCTATTAGAATATCTACCAAATAAGAAGGAACTGGCAGGAGATACCCAAATGGACAAATAAATCGTATAAAGTAGACTTTTAATAGTAAGCATTTGTTCAAACATACATGTTTGAAAATATATATCAGCTGTGTTTGAATCCAGACTGCATTCTTAAAATGGTTTTTTTTTGTATTTGTATAAACAAATAATACTTCTGATATTGTAAATGATCTGATATGTACCAATATTACAAAAATAAGAGACATTAAGGTTGATATTCTCATGATTAATCAACAGGTAATTTAAAACACAAGTTAAATCTGTGGTTAATTCGAGCAAACCTATGTACCTTTAGCTTGATTGTTTATTTATTTTAGCAGGAATATAAAAATCTCTATGTTGAGAGAAAATCTCTGTCATTGAAAATAATTAAAAGGTCATAAAATTCTATCAAATTATCCCATATCATCTAGTTAATACTATAGATCAGTCTCCAGAATCCAAGTTTTGATGACTTTTGTTGATAGGTTAATTATAAATTTCAAATAAATTGAAGGATACACTATGTCAATAGATAGTTTCATGTTTGGTCCATTTATTACCAAGAATAATATAGTGCAGAATAAATTTGACTCATATACATTTAGTTATAACATAAACCTAAACATTGAACCTCATGTAAATTTAACAAATGAATATTCAAAAGTTTTAGCCTTTATTTTTCAGATTCTGTTACTTTTTAAATTTACAGACACTGGTAAAAATATAAAATACATAAATTTGTTCTCATGATAATTAATCAACCACCCTTAAAAATCAAACCACCATTCATCTAACATGCAATGAAGGTATTGTAATATAATTTTGAATGACATCATTGAAACAGAAATCAAACAACAACAAACAAGAAAGAAAGAAAAGACTTCCCTAATGTACAAAAAAATGTCATTTAACTTTATCCTTTAAGTCAACATACAACACGCAACACGCAACTCGCAACACGCAACATGCAACATGCAACACGCAACATGCAACATGCAAAATAGCAGTACCCACAAAATAGGTGGTGGAAATGTGTTACATGACTTCGGTAAACTTCTGAATTCTTCTGCAAAGTTACAAAACTGCATATTATATTTGGATGCTACATCTATAAATGTGGTTTAAGATTCTAAAAAATCTTCTAATTAAAAAAAAAAAATGGTACAGATACCTTCATTTACATGAATGTATCTTTTACCAATAATATTTTACACATTTACAGGAATTATGAAAATTGAACACAAACAACAGTATTATCGCATATAAATGTAAGGTGTCTAGTCAATTAATTAAAAGTTAAATAAAAACACTCAATACTGACAACTGGACATAGGTCTGACACTTTGTTACCAGATGTCTAATTAATATAATCCTTCTAAACATACTAAATAATATTTGCCACACTTAATAATTATCTAACATGTCCACACTCAGGTGTAATTGAGCCAAGCTTTTCCAGCACTCAGACACAGTCAAGAGTACTTGAGTGTTTTAATAGTCTCTGGACCAGTATGAGGTAAACATTTTTCATTACACGTTTACCTGTAGGGGGTCCGTCATTATAGAATGTACCTTGATACAGACAGACAAAATAATAGGATGTGATGTAGTCTATTAATTAACATGTCTAATTCTTATCCCTATCTTCTGTTTTATCTCATAACATCTAACGATTAGTGAAAAGCACCTGTAATCTTAAGCAATATACCTGTCATTTATTATATTTTACCTAATCTTTCATATATGAGCTATTAGAATAAAACTTTGAGGAGTTTTGTAAGGTAGATTACATGTTTTAAAAACAACATAGAATTATTTATGTTAAAATTTTAATAATAAATCAAATTCTAAAAAAAATCAAGTAACTTATAGAATAAAATATGAGACCAACTAAAAAAGTAACTTAATAACTAAAAATAACCAGTCATTTCCAGGAGAAGTATATATCACTTATCTAGCTGTCATCTTTAACCCTTCATGAAAATCCATTTCCTCATTTATTAGAAAAATAGACTAAATCATTGAAATAATTTCATAAAAAAAAATGTTTACATTCAAGCAGATCCAGAATACATTTCAAATAGAGCTAGATCAAGGACTAAATTTACTGGAAAACATTTTTGGAAAATTCCTTAATGGTATCAATGTTTTATAATTCTTATTAGAGTGTAATAGGACAGATCAGACACTTATAAAAGTCACCATAACCTTTCATCAAAAATAGCCGAAAACTTAAACCTGAAGAAAGCTGAACAATACTAAAAGTTTCACCTTACACCAATAAACAGGTGATCAACAATAACTGACCAGAAATGTAACTAAACGATATTTGTTGGGTAAACAAAATTCATAATGACCAGCTTCAGGGTATTTGTCAATGTCCAGGTCCCAACAAATTATAAGAAAATTACCCTTATTTGTTTAAGACAAGAAGTGAAAGGAAGGATGGCGGGATGATGGGTTGTATGTCACTTGTACTGGGTAAAATAATAATAATTTTATGCGCAGCAGGATTGTAATGAGACTTTTACAATTGTCACCTGTTGACAAGTAAATTTTGAAATAATTTTCTAGAGGAATTTAACACTTGCATAAATAGAAATCATTTCAGAAGGGATTTTGGTATCGGTAAAACTTGTTATGAAAGTGTTTCCTAATTCAAAATTTGAATCACAAATCAATTAACGTTTACCATGAGTTAAGAGCTATGCGTTTTACAGTATCAGATTAAACAATTTGAACTTCTCAAATTTCTGAACTATTTGATGTTGGGCAATATGAGTGTAATACAATTAAACCAGCAACTTTATATTGCTTCAAATGTAAGTCTAATAATGAGTCTATCTTAAAAACTAACATTTAAAAAAAAACAAGAATGTGTCCATAGTACTATGATGCCCCACTCGCACTATCATTTTCTATGCTTAGTGGACCGTGAAATTGGGGTAAAAACTCTAATTTAGCATTAAAATTAGAAAGATCATATCATAAGGAACATGTGTACTAAGTTTCAAGTTGATTGGACTTCAACTTCATCAAAAACTACCTTGACCAAAAACTTTAACCTGAAGCGGGACAGACGATCACACTATCATTTTCAACCCCTGCATCTAGACCATCCACCTTTGCAAAACCAGCGTTGTATTTGACAACCACACCGCACTGACAAAATGATCAAATTATTCTAGAAAGTCAACAATGAACTACTACCACTCAAGATCCAAAGAAGACCACCGCAAAAAGTAATGAACCACAGAACCGCACGATTTTATTGTTTAAATGAACTTGAAACATGGATAGTGTACCACAACCGCCAAATGTTACTAATTCACTGCAACTTCCACCATGCCCTACATGTGTGACTACATGTACCATACATCTTACAATATTCCCGACGCAATTGGAAGTAGTACCTCTTTCTGAGTGAAGACTTTTGGAATGGTACGGAATGTCCTGTGAGGTGTTGTCCATTTTGGAAAAGATACTGACAATTCATTATTAACTTTTACTTTCACTTTCATTTTAACGTTCAAACCTATTATTGTGACGTAACGTATTGTTAACCTTTGTAACCCCATATGCACCGCATTTTATGTACTTCAGTATTTGTTTCCTATCATTAAATTGTCCAGAAGACACCACCGTAAGTGGCGAAACATGTAGACCTAATAAAGAATTTCCTTGCGGTAATCAAATAAAATAGGATGTTGTTGTCTTTGTGTATCCTTATCATTTTCTATGTTTAGTGAACCGTGAAATTGGGGTCAAAACTCTAATTTGGCATTCAAATTAGAAAGATCATATCATAGGGAACATGTGTACTTAGTTTCAAGTTGATTGGACTTCAACTTATCAAAAACTACCTTGACCAGAAACTTTAACCTGAAGCGGGACTGACGGACGAACGGACGGACAAATGGACTAACGCACAGACCAGAAAACATAATGCCCCTACTACTATCGTAGGTGGGGCATAAAAATTGAACCTGTGAAAAAATTCACTAGGAAATCCCATTCTACACTTTTGATTCCTAACAAGGCATCAATATCTTTACTCTGTACTGCATGCAGCAGGGGCATCAGCACTTAGTCAATTGGTAATGCAGGTGTTGATTCAGTGGGAGGGGAAGGAGGTGGGGCACATAGCCTACGCTTACTGAGGCTGACATTTTTTGGTGAACTTGTTAAGTTGGGTTGCTGTCTCATTGATATTTACCTTACAAATCCTTATAGTCATACTGATGAATGAGCAGACAGTATTAGAATAATGAATTCAAGATTGCTCTAGCCCTAGGCTTCTACCAATCAGCTGGGTAATGTAAAAAATTATATAAACATATAAATATATATCGATATAGTATCACTGATATATGTAATTTTACATTTTGTAGAATAAAATACACATTTTAAAGATATGGAAATATAGTTATGAAATGGACTGCAGTCATATACTTTAAAAACATGTTATCAAAAATTCCATCAATATCTTACTAATGTTCCTTTTAGATATCAAAGACGTTAAAATGATACATAAAGACATCAGTATTTCCTTTTTTACATAAGTCATTTAACATTCTGTGTTTGTAGTCATTTTTATGCTGTTTGATATAATCTAACAACATTAAGTGATCTTGTTAAATGAGTCGAGCATAAAATTCAGCAACTAATGGGTCAATGAGTTTGCAAAAGAGATAATCGTTTTAAATTAGGAAACTGTAATTTTGAAGTTTTTGAAGATTGTGACCAATTTTTCGTCAGAAACTTTTTCAACCGATATATTTTACAATACAAGATTTTTATCATTTTAATAATTTGTCATTGAGAGTAGGTTTTGACATTTGTGAAGTTCTAATCCTTTGTAAAGAACAGGGTTACTTGTCTCGTTTTAACCCTTTTGACCTTCCTTCTAAAACGATACATGTTTTTCTAATAATTTTACAGTTAAAGGAAATTTAAAGAGTATTTAAGCATTTAATGTAGTGTAAAAATAATCGTAGGTTGTATAAAATGAACATATATAATACAATTAAATATACATCTATACACAATAATAAAGGTTTAGAAACACAGACTACAATAAAATAATGAATGAATTTACACAAAAAGCAAATCCAATTCTTACACTAAAATTGGGAAACATGTGTTCTTTGGTAATAAATGAATAACTTTTAATAATAATAATAACACTCATTCTAGGCGGAAAATGTGTTCAGTAATTGCAAAATTATGAATTAATATAATTTGTCATCATTTGTTATTTTTCTAAGGAAGTGTTTGAGAGACTGCTGGTAAAAAAAATTGTAAAGGGCTTCACAGAACCATGTGTCTCTCTTGTGACTGACAGCTGCTATCAGTCTGAAAGTGTAATGTTTACTGCCAAAAACTAAGTCCATTCATCAGTTAAATACAGAAAAAAGAAAAAGACAAAAATGTTTAAATTCTGCTCAGGGTGATATTTCTTGACTATGAAGAAATTAAATCAAATCAGTCCAAGTTATGTAGAATACCATCAAGGTTGGAAAAAAGTTATTCAAGTTTTTAATCTTTAACATCAAACTATACCTAAATGTTGACTAAAATAAAAGTAAGTCCATTCATTTTCCATAGCTTCTAAGCGGTAAAATAGGAAAAACAGGACTTAAAATAAAATTTTACTCTGAACGGTATTTCTTGATTATGAAGAAGCTCCTGTAAAAGCTTCCTGAAACTCTATGGTGTATTGAAAAATTTAACAATCTAAATACATCCATTCACTTAATAAAAAGTCAATAAACACATGGAAAAATTAACAAAATTTCTTCTGATGCTATTTTTCAAAATGAAGAAGCTTCTGTCAAAAGTATCTTAAAAATCTAAAAGTTATGTCTAAAATAAATTTAACCCCAGACTGTATAGAAATGTGTGTGACAAATAAGTTAAATCCATTTATCAGTAAAATACTGTAAAAAGACAAATATCATATTTTCAAAATTTTAATGTGGATTTTGTTTCTTGATCATGAAGAAGCTTCTGTCCAAGTTTTTTAAATTCAATGAGTTTGACAAAGTTATTGATGTCTAAAAAAAAATTTTACCCACCAAATTAAATGTTAACGACAAGACACTGTGGCTGACAGAATATAGGATCACTATGTCTCACCTTCTTGAATTTCGTCTCTAAAGGTGAGATAAAAATGGCATAAGTAATGGAAAATCTTTTACTATTCTGCATGAGGTAAAATCTATTTTATTTACTTGGTTAGGTGTCTCTATCAAAATGGACTCTTATAATATTTTCAATAATGAATCAACTCCTTTAGTTGTGTTGCTGGGTTGCTGGGTTGCTGAGTGATTGATGTATTAACTGCATCTACACGAACTCATTCCTTTTTTGTCAACTTTTCTCAAAAATCTGAAACTAGTTACATATTAGATGAGATTTTAAGATTTAAAGTAGATTACAGATCTTAATCTTCTTTAATGTAATTGAATCTTTGTTAAAAAAGAACAATGAAATTTAATATTGTCATTAAGCAATGTTCAATGACATACATGCTACGGATGGAAAACATGTCTTGCCCTTATGAGAACAGAAAAATTTCATTTCCATAAACTGAGAATGATATAATGTGGTAATATTTTTGTGGATTGCAAGGACATTGGTGAACCATGATTTTAAAAGTTCAACAAAATACAAATTTTCTACAGGCTTGACTGCAAAACTTCTTAAAACAATGAAATAAAGCAATTGGAACCCATCCTCAAAAATAAATGCATCTACAGTATCAATAATGTAAGAATACCTTTTGTGTTTCTTTTCAATCATTCCTTATGTTTATTCCAGTTTATATGTTTTGATTTCAGTTTAAACCAACAAAATTAAGGTCAAAATAAAAGTACTGCTAGCAAAGCTCACAAAATGATAACCCTAACACCTATATACAGCAATGGCAAAGCCCATGATTTGCTAAAAGAAAATTCAAACATAATTCCAATTAACATCAAAATAAAATGTGCACAATGGCATTGTATAATGAAGAATATGAATAAATGAATTATGAGAAAGTCAAATTGACATGTCAAATTAAACCCATAAAATTAAATAATATAAAAATATAATATTTGAGTAAAATTCTGTGAAAGTTTCATAAAATTCTGTCAAGCAGTTCAGGAGCAGTTGCAGATACATCAGTGGGACAGAAGGACAAATGGACAGACAGACAGACAAATTCCCCTATCACTATAAACTGCCTACCTCAGAATACAGGGGTATAATGATACACTTTCTTAAAGCCTGCTCAGTGACCATAAATCTAACTGACAAAAAATCTAATTTTTCAACATAAAAAACATGTAATTGATATAAAAACTGCATGTTCTTTATAAATAGAAATACATTTATCAGTTTCTTTGTCTTTTTTTTTTAAATTTTCACCCTATATCTATGATCACAGAGTAAAACATCTAGACATGATAGTATTTTGACCCTACAGTATAAAGTGGTCCCTTGAGGATATGAAACATCTCGTTTAATGAGCATCCTTTATATTTCAGTAATTTATAAGGACTTGTACCTTGTACATGTTTTAGTAAATCATTATTTTGTATATGTTCTTTTAAGATAGAAATCTTTAAGAAAAAAAAGATCGTAGGAAAGTTCAAGTTGTTAGTCATATTTTGTAACAACATAAGTATTTTGTTGATGATTCTGAGTTAACACATATAAATTCAATTGTGGGAGAATAGAGGAGTATCAGTGTTATTGAAAACCAAACAATGAACTCCACTCTGTATGGCTGCAGGATGGCATAGCATTTTTTAAGAGGTTATATAAAAAAAAATTATGGAAAAACAAAACGGAAATTACGGAAAAACAAAACGGAAAGAGCATTTTGTCAAAACTTTCAATCAAAGTATATATAAGTTGTCATTGGATTAGGCCAGTTACAGTTAAACAAGATATGGAAGAGGGGGTAGTTATCAAATATTTACAAAAGGCTTCTTAAAAAATGACATAGAATCTTTTGTGGATATTTTTACTGGTTATCTAAGATCTGAAGTGGGATATCCAAGAAACCAGTACACATATTCAACACATTTCTATTCAAACTTGTTCACTTATATTGTATCAAACAGAAATAATGATACAACTGTTTTGCAAAGGTCATTTTAATATGGCCAGCACAGCCATTTAGGCGACATACTTAGATTATCCCCTTCCACTCAATAAGCCAAATGGACGTATTTCTTCCATCTAACAAAACAGAATGACCATTGTATAATCTAAATTATATAATAAGTCAATTGCACCCCACACATGAAATCCCTGTATTCTTATCTTAACAAAGTCAGAACTTTTTATTGTCAAATCTCCTACTGTTTTATGTCATTTGGAACATCATTGTATGTTTTATTCAGATAATGTGAACAAAATGACCACTGTTTGCTAGAAAAGAAGAATAAAATCATTTTCCTTCCTTTTTTAAAGGACGCTTTAAAGTAACAAGTGTTTCAGTGATATAATACAAATTCTTACACATAATATCTAACAGAAAATCTAATAAAAGTCACTTTAAAAAACAATTTAAGTGATTCATGGAATAGAAGAAACAAGAAAAATCCATTTTATAACTAATTTTGCCTCATATGTTGTTGTGGATCATTTTGTTACTGTCATTATTTTACCATTTGCTAGAAAAAGGTGTGGTTTATGGGTTGGAGTCAACAAGGTAATCAATTGATAAATCATTATCGAATGTTCAGGACTGGTCTTATAGAAATCATCAAAGATGTGCAAGGTCCACCAAAATATAATTTCATTTTACAGTCCAAGTTTCAAAGTTAATTATTTCTTATGACCATATTAGTTTTCACATTCCATAAAAAGTTGCCAAAGTTCATAACAATCCTGCAACTTTAAATAAGATCTTTTTTCCATTACAATTAAAACAACTGTATACTTTTGTACATGATTCTTCCCACTCAAAGCAAGGTTTTTTAGTAGACACTGTGAAACCAGATCAGCCCTCCCCCTCCTCAGCCCAACTTGACCTTTGAATTTCTATAGAAAATAATTAGAAAGAATTTTATTTGCCACCAGCAAAATTCTACTGAAATTTCCATTGTTTTGTTTACCCAATCTTTGAATTCCTCTAGATATAAATTCATATTTCAATGAAATTTACAATAATTTACATATCATCATCACGTAAATTTACATTAAATATTCATAATTTAACCATCAAACTATATTACATGCAGCCGATGTAATCATTAAATGTATTAAAATGCTACAATAATTTTATATTTCACGATCAACTCTTTGACAGACAATTGACAACCATGGCATAATTGAAATTTCTCTGCATGAAAATTTGATTTATTCCCTGTAAACATTGTGTTCACAGTCATGTGAATCATTAACCATAATGACGAACATTATGACTTTTAAATGATACTGAATGTAATTTCTATGATTTTGTCATTATATAGTAAAGGTGGCATGTGTAGCATGTTAAACTTAGCATACAATTTACATCTCAGCTGATGGCGAAACACAATAGCGTGTTTCATTTTTGCATAAAAATATCATATATATACTTTTTTCCTTTTTACATTTTTTAAATTAAATCTAATTTAACATTAATGAGTTAGTCCTAAATGTATTCTTGTGTTTGTGGAAATTACTGTTGATTCATTATTATTCGTGGGATACAAATTTCGTGGATTTCGTGGGTATAAGTTGACCACAAATATAAATATTCACAGTAGTTCACATTTTCCATAGGTTTGCATGCAGAATTTGGGAAAACCACAAAATCACAATTTTCCTCAATCCACAAAAATTGGTATCCACTAAAGTAAATGAAACCACTGTACTTTTAATTCGAGTGTAGCAAAGTATGATAGGTGCATAATGACCTGACTCTTGAAGTCCTCCATTATATAAACTGAATACTGCAAAACAGATATCCAACATGTACAAAGGGGTTAAAATGGTAATTTATCACATAAATACTCATTCAAAAGCATAATATATTTAAAACATGTATTACATCTTTAACAGATGCATTAGGTTCTCTGGTGCTCAAAATTATCCAATGAAGATTTTGAGAAGTTCACAGGTATGCACTTCACTTACTATATAAATATTGTGAAAGATAGTGCCATGTTAAAACAAAAAGTAGCATAGAATACACAAGAGAAAATACATCCTGAAAAATATACAAACCTGTTCTTTTTCTATTTCCTTTCTTCTCTAATAATCCAACTGAAGTCTATCAATATTCTAACTGAAAGAGAGAACAATTCAGGAATCTAAATATGAACCCAGACAGTTTACAGTGACCTAATGGTTATAGCCCTTAACTTAGGATATTACTAAATAAATGTTTGGACAACAAAACCATAAATAACTTGTGTATCATTATGTTAGCCAATGTTGTGTAAACCAATTTGGCTTTATTGGTACTTAATAAAATTTAACAATAGAAATAGGTAAAGATCAAAAGTTAATCAGATAAAACTTCAAAGCCAAAGGCAATTTTTACCTGAGTGAGTTATGTCCCCTTTTTACTTAGATCAGTATTGAACAAATTGGGTAATTGGTTAAAAGTTTGCAATTATGTATTAAGCATACAGGTGCCCCTTGGTGCTTGAGCCACATGAAATTTAACATGTAGATTTCAATAAAATGAAGGTGATAAAACAGTTGTCTATTTTCCTTTGATCTCATTATCTATTTAATCATTTAATTACGATTTAATTTTATAGCCACTGTTTGAAAACAATGGAACTGAGATACCTAACAAAGGTATAACTGTAACTGAGTTTTATGGCGGGAAGTTACACAATCAAATGACTGTGAACTAAAGTAATAAACTAGTACAAATAGATAAACTAGATACTGCATGGGGACAATGGTAACTTAATTGTATAACAGGCTACTGTTGAAATATGTAGGTTATCTTTCTCTCAAATCAAATTGTACAGAAAATTTATAATTTGATTATTTTTATTTTTTTATCAAATTAATAAAAATAAATTGCAAAAGGCAACAAAGCATGTTTGAACAAGAAGTACGCTGTTATTCAAGTTAATTTTGTCTTAAATCTCTCCACCATCTGAAAACTGTCAAAAAACTGAATGGGACAGAGTTAGCTGATTAAATTGGAGGTACATATAAGTCTGTTGTTTAAGGGCAAACAATTCAGTAGCCAGGGCAGATAATAATGTATCAAAATTAAATGCATTGTTTTCATAACTTTGCTAAAATCACTTACATCATCAAATCAATTACATGAATTTAAAAGAATTTGAAAAGGAAAGCAAACAAGTTGTATATCTAATCATGTGAAATTTACTGCTGGGGCATACAGTTCCTGGCAAAAGAAAATTGTTTACTTTTCTATCACCAATAAGTTCTTATACGTCAGTTATTCATTTAGCATTTAGAAGTACAGCAGGAATAGCTGCACGATGATGTTGCATTAAGAATACACTGCGACATAATTCAGTGCCAAAAAAGAAAATTTATACATGTACCTGTAACATGGGTGGTGTTGATCATGCCGACCAGTACATTCAGTACTATTGCTACAACCATAAAACCTATAAGTGGAGCAAAAGAGTTTCTTTGTGCTCATGGAAATGGCTAAATTTAATGCATTCAAACTCTTTCTCATGAGTACCAACCACCAAACAAATATGACATTCCTTGACTTTTCTATTTCTGTAGCCAAGGGGTTGGTAAAATTTAAAATGGTTATATTTCTGAGACGCGTAGAGGAAGACCATCTATTATGCCTGTTGAGAACCGTCTTGTTGAACATCACGTTACATGAGAAGCCGAAATAGTCCCCAGATTCCTATCAAGCAGACTAAGTTTGGATGTCTGGAATGTGGAAAACACCTGTGTCTGCCTGAGTGTTTCTCAAGATACCACACAGAGAGGAACTGCTATAATTAAGAATTGACACCAGTATATTTGTTGTTCTGTTTTCGATGTTTGTTCCGTATTTATGACTATAGTTGACAGTTTTGTGTTTAAACTTTTATAAAAGCTTTTTAAAATGGATGGAAAAAAACATTCAATAAATTGAATTTTTTTTTTTATAAATGAACTTTGGTGAAGGATAGTAGCTGTTTACTCAGGCAGACCAGGTCTCAGATGTACTTGAAAACCAGACTAAAAATTTTGTAAATCTTTGTCTAATGTTGATATTTAACACTTTTTAAGGAGTCTGAAATGTTAGAATTTTTTTTTATTGATATATAGTGAATGTCAGTATGCTCATATAAGGATAAAAGAAAGACAACTCCAGCGTTACAAATAAGCATTCAAAATAACAGATGGTGTTGTCTCCCTTCAATCTACAATAGAATAAGATTGAAATCAATATTTTAATTCTTAGGTTAGTTTTTCTTTTTATTTCATTGACCATTGACTTTTAAATAGAATAAAGTCAAAAATTAAAGGAACTATATCTTTTTCTATGCATTCTCAATTGTTTTAATGCAACGTCATCGACAACGTCTTGACAACACCCATTGTTGTATGACGTCAGAGGAGTGAAATTATCAGATTTATTTCACATGTGAAATTATCGGTTTTTATTTCACTGGGAATTCTGGGTAATTCATTGCAACCAATGTAATAAATTCTTATAATTTGAGGTGAACTGATTGATAATTTAGTCTTGGAAAACAGGGTTCATTTATTAGTTGAAGTTGGCTTTGAACTAGCTTTTTGTGATTGACATTAGTCAAATGTCAGTACTATCATTTGTCTTGTTGCTAGTTGTTTTACTTGCTTTGTACTGATCTGAAAAGTCTAGACATCTCCATATGTTTGTAAGACTACCTATTCAATATTTTGCATGATAAGTCTTTGCATCAGCTTCTGACACGAAGGATCAATGTCCTTAAAGGCATCTTCTATCAAGGATAAAGATTCCTGTACACCAAGTTTTGTTTCTGGGTCTTCCTACAAAAAAAACTGTCAATACTTAATATCATCCGCCATCTAGGATAACATATCCTGTACACCAAGTCTCGTTTCTGGGTATTCCTACAAAAAATTGATGAATAAGAGATCGAGTTTACGTTTGGTACCACTCTGCTGATTTTTGACGAAATAAGGGGCTTTTGAAATTTTGTGAAAATAACAGTTATACTGACTTGTTCTCTAAACGCCTTCACATATTGAGCTGATTTTTAGTATGCGAGTCTACTATGATGAGTTACAGATCAAATTAAATTATTGTTCCCTGCTGATTTTTTGCCGAAATTACAGGCTTTGGACATTGGAAATTTTGTAACAATAACAATTACACGGACTTTCATTCTCAAATTTCCACTTCTAAAAATGACTTCAAGCTTATTTTGCAACCGGGGCCATTCATGTCATTCCAACACATCTAGTTTTTGTAGGAAGACCCAGAAACAAAACTTGGTGTACAGGATAAGTTATACTGGATGGCAGATAATATTACAAAAAATGTCAATTCTTAATATCATTTGCCATCAAGGATAACACATTCTGTACACCAAGTCTTGTTTCTGGGTCTTCCTACACAAAAAAAAAATGTTAACCTTTAGTAACATCTGCCAGCTAGAAAAAGATTCCTGTACACCATATCTTGTTTTTTTTTATGTTCCTACAAAAACATGTCAATATTTGATATGCCATCAAAGACATGGATCCTGTATGCAGAGTCTAGTTTCTGGGTCTTCATACAAAAACATGTCAACAATTAATATCAGCCAATAGTGACAATCTTGTCTTCAGAATAGAGTTAACATTATTTTTTTTGCCTTGACAAATATAGATTATCTGAACAAGGTGAATACAGAAATAAAAGTTTCAGGTCTCCATATGTTTCTTTGTCAACCAAAGTGACAGCTGGCATAGTACACTTGAATTTCCCATTCTTTTTTATCACTAATTCAAAATATTCCATTTTCCCTTTGTTCCAGAGAAGACAGAACTTTCAACTACTTAACTTATAATGATGGTCATACCTAAAACAACTGTATTATACATTGGAATTCTAATATCAAATTAAAATGTTTGACTTACTTTACTCATAGCATCAAAGAACTTCTGTTCTAAAGCTACATTTTTCTTCACCAGCTTTGGAGCTCTCCGTACTATTTTCCCCACTGCTACATAAGCCAAGTTTTCTTAATCTAGCTTCCTGTAATTGCAAAAGCAAATCATTTATTATACGTTATAGCTCAATTTTTGAAAAAAATCATATTGCTAAAATTCTACAATAATGTTAAGTCATTATGGGTACCAGTTTTCATGGATTTAGCGGGAAATAGTATTTTAGTGGAGTTTTAATAAATTCTTCATACAAGCATACCAAAGATTTGTGTAGTGATACAAATACACTATACAAATCCTTGAGCATACAGTGACACAATTTTTGTTGTCCATTTACCTTTGTTCACTTATTGCCAAGAATTCAACTTAATTTAGTACTCATGAATCTAAGTATCTTTTCAACATATAGATAGCTTATTGCAAGAGAAATGGATAAATTACAATTAATCATACTGGTAATGTTACTTATCCAAAGATCATTATTTCTATGTATTAAACAGAAATTTACAACAAATATAAAATAAGAAGATGTGTGGTATGATTGCCAATGAGACAACTCTCCACAAGAGACCAAATAACACAGATATTAACAAATATAGGTCAACGTCGGCTTTCAACAATGAGTAAAACCCGCACCGCATAGTCAGCTATAAAAGGCCCCAAATGACAAATGTAAATCTATAAATAGGTTTCAAATACAAAAGGGTTGGTACATTGTAAAACACATGAACTACTGATTTTTAAACAAACTTACATCAGTGGCGTCACCAATCAGTTTTACCATACCAGAAAATAGCACAGGAGCTACAGTTGCAAACTTATTGTCAGCACAACTGAAAAACAAAATAATGTATAATTTTGACATGTTTTCCTCACACGGGGACCATAAATCAGGTGTAATTTGACTTTCAGCACAACTGAAAAATCCAAAGCATGTATTTGGAACAGTCATTAAAAACAAAAGTTACCATAGTGAATTATAAAAAGAATTCATTAGAAGAAATGTTTTAAATCTACATGTACTGAACATTTTGTTTCACATTACATGAGAATGTGGAGCAGGATCTGTTCACCTTCAGGAGCACCTAAGATCCCTTGGTTTTTAGGGTTTCGCGTTGCTCCATCTTTTTATGTTGCGTATTGTGTTTTGCTGTTTGTCTTTTGGTTGTTTTTTTGTTTTATGCCATGTCATAGCATTTTGTTTTTTGACTTATAAGTTTGAATATCCTTTTGGTATCTTCCACATCACTTAAGGTAGATCATAGGTATATATTTCTTGAGATAGAATTTTCTTATACTTTGCCAAAATGAAGATTTTACTATGCTTTTTCAAAATATAATAAAAGTATGGGTCACCGTGCTATTTTCCATCCTATGAGTCGTTGAAAATTGCCTAAATTTGGTTAGATTGTTCATGAAAACACATTTGTGTGCATGAAAAAATCTATGAGATAGAATTATGAAATAAATTGTGAGAAGATAGGTTTTATAATATGTTTTAAGAAAATAAAAAAAAAAATGGTGTCACCGAACTTGTTTTTTCGCTACAAGTAAAATTAGAAATTTCCTATCAGTCCAGTATATATTTTACTAAAAGAGTTATCTCCCTTAAATGGCTTATTTGAAAAATTGATTCTCAAAACACAAAATTTGATATTTGTTTAAATATTTTGAGTTATACGATAAATCACCAAGTTTTCTTTAAATAAATAAACAGTCTAACCAATAAATTGCAAATCTTTCTTCACATTTGCAGATTTGGGCAAATAATAAGACCGATTTTGTACTGGGATTGTACAATCCAAGATGGCGGTATACCATGAATCTACCTTAAAGAAGTAATTCTGTTAACAGTTTACACTACATTACTAACATAATATATACTCACTTCAAACAAACATGATGAACACATTGTACAGCCATATTCTTTAACTTGCCATTAGTGCTCTGCCCACACAAGCAGTCCAATATTACCTGTTTTAAGACATAATATTTCCAAAAATTACACACAAGTTATAAAGAATGTTTATAAATTGAGTATTGCTTTTTAATACGGTTATGAAAGTAGTATTTTTTTTATATACAAAATACTGTAAATTCAGAAATTTTGCAATGTTTTATTATTGCAAATATTGCAATGGGATAAATTTAGCAAAAATAAAAGTAGCATTTCAAACTTTAATGGCATAATTTGTACACCTGATTTCAGATAATTTTGCTATATTTTTAATGAAAATAGCATTTGCCATCAATTTTAAAATAATTTTCAACAAATTCTTGGCTATATAAATATTTCCTGCCATGTTTGAAGAAATGTTGCTATCCCACAATGCATAGTTCTAACATCCATTAAAAATATATAAGTGTTGTTGTATTCTGCCTGGATTTACTGTCGAACTGTGAGCCACGATCCAAGCTATTTACAGGAAAGAGAAACATTTGCAACACCTTTGGCTTCAAGTAAAAAGAGAAAGGACTTTGATCAACATAACACTTACCTGGATACTGGAAAGAAATTTATCTTACCTCCTATACATTTCTAGGAATATGATTGGTTAAAAGCGTCCGCGTGGAGACCGTGTATAATCCATATTAGGTTAGCAGGAGGCGGTGCTTATTTCAATACACGGTTAGTAGTGGAGTTACGACTTTGGCACTATTTGATTGTTTAAATGTATTGAAAGTTCTGTTTAATATTGTTATATCAAGGTTGTTGATAATAAATTGTTATTGTTGACATTATTTTTGTGTGCAGACCAATGGAATTAGTTTCTTAAAATTGAACACTTGAACACTTTAATATAGAAATAAGAAGATGTAGTATGATTGCAAATGAGACAACTCTAGTCTAAATGCAACACATAAAGATAGTCCAGAAGATAAATTGTTACATAGTAGTTAGTGACCTATACGATACATACGGGGTCAGTAAATTCCATATGGGGTTCGAGCATCGCCTCACCCCATATGGAATTTACTGACCCGATATATTGTATTAGGTCACTTACACACTATGTTACTAATAACATTAGCCACAAATTTGGATTTAAAGAAAAACAGAAGGCCTCTGATTTACAACGCACTTACCTGAAAACAGAAACGAGACATCCCCAACGTCTCTGGCTTTTAGGAAGAACAGAAAATAGAAAGGACTATGATCTACATAACAATTATTTTCTTATAATTTAAACAAACTTATATCAGTAGCATCAGCAATCAGTTTAACCATACCAGATAATTGCATAGTAGCTACAGGTGTAAACTTATTGTCAGCACAACTGAAAAACAAAAATAATGTATAATTCTGACATGTTGTTCCATATTTCATGAGAATGTGGAGCATGATCTGTTTACCCTTCAGGAGCACCTAAGATCCCTTGGTTTTTATGGGGTTTCGTGTTGCTCCATCTTTTATGTTGCGACAGGGTTTTTTTTTAATACAAAATACTGTAAATTCAGAAATTTTGCAATGTTTTATTATTGCAAATATTGCAATGGATAAATTTAGCAAAAATAAAAAGTAGCATTTCAAACTTTAATGGCATAATTTGTACACCTGATTTCAGATAATTTTGCTATATTTTAATGAAAATAGCATTTGCCATCAATTTTAAAATAATTTTCAACAAATTCTTGGCTATATAAATATTTCCTGCCATGTTTGAAGAAATGTTGCTATCCCACAATGCATAGTTCTAACATCCATTAAAATATATAAGTGTCATTGTATTCTGCCTGGATTTACTGTCGAACTGTGAGCCACGATCCAAGGCTATTTACAGGAAAGAGAAACATTTGCAACACCTTTGGCTTCAAGTAAGAAGAGAAAGGACTTTGATCAACATAACACTTACCTAGATACTGGAAAGAAATACATTAGCCACAAATCTGGATTTAAAGAAAACAGAAAGCCTCTGATTTACAACGCACTTACCTGAAAACAGAAACGAGACATCCCCAACACCTCTGGCTTTTAGGAAGAACAGAAAATAGAAAGGACTATGATCTACATAACAATTATGTGGTTACAGGAACAAAACATCCACACCACCTCTGGCTTTAAGGAAGAAGAGAAAGGCCTCACATCTACATAACACTTATCTGGATACAGGGACAGGACATCCACAAAACCTCTGACTTTTAGGAAGAAGAGAGAGCCTCTTATCTACATAACACTTACCTGGATACAGGAACAGGACATCCACAAAACCTCTGGCTTTTAGGAAGAAGAGAATGGACAATTATCTATATAACACTTATCTGGATACAGGGACAGGACATCCACAAAACCTCTGGCTTTTAGGAAGAAGAGAGAGCCTCTTATCTACATAACACTTACCCGGATACAGGAACAGGACATCCACAAAACCTCTGGCTTTTAGGAAGAAGAGAATGGACAATTATCTATATAACACTTATCTGGATACAGGGACAGGACATCCACAAAACCTCTGACTTTTAGGAAGAAGAGAGAGGCCTCTTATCTACAAAACACTTACCCGGATACAGGAACAGGACATCCACAAAACCTCTGGCTTTTAGGAAGAAGAGAATGGACAATTATCTATATAACACTTACCTGGATACAGGAACAGGACATCCACAACACCTCTGGCTTTTAGGAAGAAGAGAATGGACAATTATCTATATAACACTTACCTGGATACAGGAACAGGACATCCACAAAACCTCTGGCTTTTAGGAAGAAGAGAATGGACAATTATCTATATAACACTTACCTGGATACAGGAACAGGACATCCACAAAACCTCTGGCTTTTAGGAAGAAGGGAATGGACAATTATCTATATAACACTTACCTGGATACAGGAACAGGACATCCACAAAACCTCTGGCTTTTAGGAAGAAGAGAATGGACAATTATCTATATAACACTTACTTGGATACAGGGACAGGACATCTACAACACCTCTGGCTTTTAGGAAGAAGAGAAAGGCCTTTTATCTACATAACACTTACCCGGATACAGGAACAGGACATCCACAAAACCTCTGGCTTTTAGGAAGAAGAGAATGGACAATTATCTATATAACACTTACCTGGATACATGAACAGGACATCCACAAAACCTCTGGCTTTTAGGAAGAAGAGAATGGACAATTATCTATATAACACTTACCTGGATACAGGAACAGGACATCCACAAAACCTCTGGCTTTTAGGAAGAAGAGAATGGACAATTATCTATATAACACTTACTTGGATACAGGGACAGGACATCTACAACACCTCTGGCTTTTAGGAAGAAGAGAAAGGCCTCACATCTATATAACACTTACCTGGATACAGGAACAAGACATCCACAACACCTCTTGCTTTTAGGAAGAAGAGAAAGGTCTCTGGTCTACATAATACTTACCTGGATACAGGAAGAAAAGACATTTGCAGCACTCAGAAAGAATGGGAAGATTTTCAGTCTTATTCTTGTATATACTGGTTGCCTTTTATGGTCAGGTTTTGCTACTGGCTGTAAATATAATTTAAGAATTAGACTAGTTTGGTATCAAGACTAAATTATGTAATGGTCCTTATCATAACATTGAGGTCATAATTATATTCTGCAGGATGCCTCTCGCATAACTTACTACAGAAATTTACCACATGTAACTGACTACAGAACTTAACCAGTCCACATGTAACTGACAGCAGAATTTTACCACATGTAACCCAGACTACAGAACTTAACCACATGTAATTGACAACAGAACTTTACAACATGCAACTGACTACAGAACTTTACCACATGTAACTCAGACTACAGAAATTAACCACATGTAACTGACAGCAGAACTTTACCACATGTAACTGACAGCAGAACTTTACCACATGACTACAGAACTTAACCACATGTAGCTGACAGTAGAACTTAACCACATGTAACTGACAGCAGAACTTAACCACATGTAACTGACAGCAGAACTTAACCATACGTAACTGACAGCAGAACTTTACCACATGTAACTGACAGCAGAACTTTACCACATGTAAATGACTACAGAATTTAACCACATGTAACTGACAGCAGAAGTTTACCACATGTAACTGATAGCAGAATTTAACCATACATTACTGACAGCAGAACTTTACCACATGTAACTGACAGCAGAACTTTACCACATGTAACTGACTACAGAACTTAACCACATGTAACCGACAGTAGAACTTAAGCACATGTAACTGACGACAGAACTTAACCACATGTAACTGACTGCAGAACTTTACCACATGTAACTGACAGCAGAACTTTACATGTAACTGACTACAGAACTTAACCACATGTAACTGACTGCAGCAATTTACCACATTAACTGACAGCAGAACTTTACCACATGTAACTGATAGCAGAACTTTACCACATGTAACTGACAGCAGAACTTAACCACATGTAACTGACTACAGAACTTAACCACATGTAACTGACTGCAGCAATTTACCACATTAACTGACAGCAGAACCTAACCACATGTAACTGAACGCTGAACCTAACCACATGTAATTGACAACAGAACTTTACAACATGCAACTGACTACAGAACTTTACCACACAAAACTGACAACAGAACCTAACCACACAAAACTGACAACAGAACCTAACCACATGTAAGTGACTACCGATCTTGACCACATGTAACTGACTACAGAACTATACCTCATGTAACTGACTACAGAACTTAACAACATGTAACCCACTACAGAACTTAACCATATGTAACTGACTACAAAATTTAACTATTACTGACAGCAGAAGTTTACCACATGTAACTGACAGCAGAACTTAACCATATGTTACTGACAGCAGAACTTTACCACATGTAACTGACAGCAGAACTTTACCACATGTAAATGACTACAGAATTTAACCACATGTAACTGACAGCAGACGTTTACCACATGTAACTGATAGCAGAATTTAACCATACATTACTGACAGCAGAACCTAACCACATGTAACTGACCGCTGAACCTTACCACATGAATCTGACTACAGAACTTAACCACATGTAATTGACAACAGAACTTTACCACATGCAACTGACTACAGAGCTTTACCACACATTACTGACAACAGAACCTAACCACACGTTACTGACAGCAGAACTTTGTCAACGTATATTTGTTCCGCCTAACAGAAGAAAATTAGCTATAAACAATGCCATAACATCTGTTCCTGTTGGAACAAATATTCTATAGCCTTTATTCCGTAAGGAACAAATACTGTAATAAATGTGTTCCAGTGGAAAAATATTACAGAATATTTCTACCACTTGGAACTTATATTATGAAGGAACTTCTATTCCGTGACAACTTAACCACATGTAACTGACAGCAGAACTTTACCACATGCAACTGACTACAGAGCTTTACCACACATTACTGACTAATGTAACTGACAGCTTTTAAGAGCTGAATAACTACCATCTATAAGAAGTTGTATAACAATTAATTTTGTCTTCATTGGGAATATGTCATAACTAAGGAGTGAGCTGCCATATTGACTTGCTATAAGTAAGAGTTGTTCCATTTTATATAATAGAATCACAAAATAAAATAATACCTACTTCAAAATGTTGTTTTTAATGAGATATTATTAACCTTTGAATCATAAATGTTACTAAATATTCTTCAGTTTGAATTTTCATTGGTATGACATGGTGTTTTGACATGTAGTTAACATGCATTTAAAATAATTTATGAAATACTGCAGAATATTATTTCATTTTAATTTTACAGTTTTTTTAAGCTTTAATATATTATTGCTTTTTGATATGCATTAGAGTAGGAATAGTACTGTAGTGAAAGAGTTGTTGTCATCAATATGGAATTTGAAGGTCGTAAATGCAGTTTTCTGGCAAAGCTGAATAAATAGAAAAAGTTTTGATTGAACTTAACAATTAAATTCATCTTTAAAGGTAAGATTTTTTTTATCAATATATCATATACTCTGGTATAATCAATGTCATTTAAATGTTTGCTGGTTACCTGGATCAGGTATAAACATGTCCTCAATAACTTCTTCTTTGCATCTGAAAAAAGTAAAGGAAAAAAATGTAAAAAGTCAAATAAAAGACAGACTTTTAGTTTAATTATAAGAGGTATTTATTTGCTTGAATTGTTTTGTTTGACAATTTTATAGGACAAGAAATGATAACGTCAGTGCGTTTAGCTTCAGTGACTCTTTTGACCAAAAAGTATTATGATAAAAATTGTTAAAATTGATCGTTAGTTATACTGAAATGTTCATGACTTACCAATAATTTTACTCGTAAGATTTTTTGAGAAAAGAGCCCCATGATTTCTAGATTTTTTTACTTCTTGTTTATCTGCACTGTAGTGGAGTATGGTGGAGTAAGCATAGCTCAGTCTTTAGTTTTCTATGTTGTGTTTTGTGTACTGCTGTTTGTCTTCTTGTTGCTTTTCATTTTTGCCATTGCATTGTCCGTTTATTTTCAATTTATGAGTTTGAACATCCCTTTGATATCTTTTGCCTCTCTTTTAATATCATAATAAAGATGTGCAAACATACACATTAGTAAATATTGATTCTGAGATAACTGAGCTTTCAATGCTCTGTCTATTGTATTTGGCAAACATTTAGGTATTAAAATTGTGAACATCAGGAGCAAATACTATAATAAATCTTCCATTTTGAAAAAATATTCCATACTGCTTTTTGTGATTGGTTTAACCATGGAAGTAAATATAATATTTCTATGGTTTAACATTTATGACTTGAACTATTTGTCACACACTGCTTACAATTTAATCAATCACCAGTATGATAGGTATTTTGATGAAAGTTATAAACAAGAATGTGTCCATAGTATACGGATGCCCCACTCGCAATATCATTTTCTATGTTCAGTGGACCATGAAATTGGGGTCAAAACTCTAATTTGGCATTAAAATTAGAAAGATCATATCATAGGGAACATGTGTACTAAGTTTCAAGTTGATTGGACTTCAACTTCATCAAAACCAACCTTGACCAAAAACTGAAGCGGGACAGACGGACGAACAGACGAAAGGGACGGATGGACGAACGGACACAGACCGAAAACAAAATGCCCCTAGGTGGGGCATAAATAATTGTGTATTATGAAAAATCTCACAGAGACTATCAAACAAACTAAATTCCTAAATAACAAAATATGAGAATGACTTAGTCACATAATATCTGAACTAGTGGCTGTCAAAATACAACAAACTACTATTTTTATTTTATTTATAAATGTCATTGTTAAAGCAATGAAGCTATAACTAGTCAATATCCAACCTGACCTCAATTTTGTCATCAGTACAAGTAATGATCAATTTAAATCTGAAAAATCTGGTTATAAAATCATACAAGTTGAACGATTTGTGCAATGGAGCAGATTAAAGATAATTATATATGAATAAGATGAAATAATAATAGTAAACCTATACCAGTTGGTCCCTGCCAATTAGGCCAAATCATTTAGCTTTTTGTTCTATTAAGGTCATGGCATCCAGTAAACCTGTACAATGTGGACCTTGTCAAGAAGGAAAAACAAACACTAAAGCTGACATCTGGTGTGACAACTGTGATGGAGGACTACGCTCAACTTGTTCAGGTCATCACAAAAGATCTAAGTTATCATGTGATCATAAGACCATTGATATCAAAAGTTATAAACCATCCATTCAAGATATCAAAACAGAATGTAACAAACATGGTCAACAGCTTAACTTGTACTGTCCTAGTCATTTAATGCCTTGCTGTGATGAATGTATTCCTTCTAGCCATTCAAAATGTACTGGAATTATTATAATAAGTTTAGCTAGTGTAGTGGAGAAAACCAAAATTGAAAAATCAAAAGAATCTTTAGATAAAAATATAAATTCCACCTTAGATGTCTTGACTAAAATGGTGAACAACAAATCAGGAAACATCAAAAGAGGAGAACAACAATGTGGCAGTATAAAGGAAAGGATTGCAAAATTTAGAAATCAAATAAATAAACATTTAGACCAACTGAAGAAGAATTTTTACCAAGAAACTGACACTATTTTGAATCAAGAAAAATCAAATGCATCAGATTTGATTACTGAAATCAATAGGAAAGAAAAGAAAATAAATTGAAATGAAAGATCATCTACATGCAGTCACAACACAAAATTCAAAACTTGAATCATTTCTAGATGTACATCAGATTGAAATTGAACAACAAGTACATCAATGTCAACTTTATGTTGAAAATCTGGAAAATGATGAGAGGGCAAAAGAGTTTGACATCAAAATGAAAGAAAATGATGAAATAGAAAATACATTAAAAAAGTTAGGATCATTAGAATCATTAGAAGTAATGGTTTTTAAAACAGATATAGCCTTGAATAGAGAAACAAGTGTGAGGAGGGAAGCACAAGTACAATCACAAGAACAATCCAACATAAACAACATGACAATGAATATTGAGACAGAGATAGATATGAACATAGAGGAGTTTACCTGTACGAACCAGTCCTACAGGAATGTACAAGGAATCTAGTAGGAATTTGTTAAGAATTCCTACCAGGAAAGTGTGCATATTCCTGCTTGATTGTAGCAGGAATCCGCCAGGAAAAACATCCGAAAAATTTAAATTAGCAGGATTTTCTTAGTAGGAATAATGCGATTCCTACCAGGAATATTCAAATTAGCAGGAATAATTTGGTAGGAAAGTAAAATTCCTACCTGGATATTTGTCAAATTTTCCTGCTAATTTGAATATTCCTGGTAGGATTTTTTTCATAAATTCCTACTAGGAAAATAGATTTTCTAGCAGGAATCTAAAAATATACATTACAAACTTAGGTGTATACATATACACATCTGGGTCATTCATTAAGTCTGAATCTCAGCCACAAAGAACAAAGAAAACACATGTAAAACTTCTTGTTGCAAAATCTGACTCTTAAATTCATTAAGTAGCTACCACATATGAATTTCAAAGTTGTGTTATAAACCTGGTTTGTAATCTGTTTTGAATTTAATTATGATGGAAATAGATGTAACAGTTTTTGTTCACTCTCAAAACATTTTTTAGAAGTAATTTGGTCTATTATTATGTATACAACAAAAATGTATATCAGATGAACTTAAAATATATATAAGACAAAATATGATTGAAGACTGAGATTTCCATTTTAATTAGTTGAATTAATTTGACTATCATGCAAATTAGAAAAAAATTAAAACTCCTCTAAAACATTTTAAAAGTGTAGCTTAATTAAATTCAAATACCTTCATAAGCAATCCTGTCTTACATTCAAATATTTCCTGAACATTATTCAATCTTTGCAGTATTGTTTATACACAATCTGAATCTTTTACCCTCCAACTTTTGAATTTGTTAACTGGAACCTGGTTTCTTATAACATAGCAAAATAAATGTTATTAGCAAACCGGAATCCAGTTATTAAAGATAATTGAATACAAACCAATAGCAGTCAAGATAATAATCTTGCTAAGATAAGAAAAATTCCTGGTAGAAAGATTTTCTGGCAGGAAAAAATATTCCTGTTACCCATACCAGGAATGTTGTTGTAGGAAAATGAAAATCCTCCAAGAAAAACTGAAGTTTTTCCTAGTAAATCTAAAAGTAACAGGAATTTAAAATTTCCTGCTAATTCCATGTAAATTCCTGCTATAGTCTGGTAGGAATCCTGCTAGATATTTCAATGCGGGTGTGATCAGTGACATGATTTGTCTGATAGATGGACGAGTTATAGTAGTGGAACGGTGGGGTAAAAGTTAACCTATTTACTTCTGATGGCAAACTACAGAAACAATTACCTATACCTGGTGCTGCCTTAGGTATTACACAAATCAATCAGAACACTATTGCAGTTACTGATCCTGAGGAGGAAGCCATTAAGATCTTCAATATGGAGAATGAAACAGTCACCAAAGTTATCACATTAGACACACAATGCTGTGGTTTATCATTCTCCAATAATTCTCTTGCTGTAGGTTTGGGTGCTGATGAAATCCGTATTATAGACTTGGAAGGAAATATGTTGAAGTCAATACAAGTTAAGACTTGGAGCACCTTGTTCACTGTAATGACAGAGTAATCTACAGTGATAATGGTGGTAAAGCAGTATATTGTGTTGATGAATCAGGTAAACAGATCTGGCAATATAAACAGGATTTATCAGGACCAAGAGGACTTTGTAGAGATAATTATGGTAACATTATAGTAGCAGACTACAACGCTAATAGAGTAATAGTAATATCAAAAGATGGGCAGAATAGTAAAATACTGATGAGTAAAAAGGATCCTTGGTGTATTTGTTTTAAACATAATGAGTCTTCAGGTTTTATTTGCCTTTACTATGAATCAAACTTGACAAAATTCAATTGATCTTCTGGGTTAAATATACACTGAGGAGTCGATACACCTTATCACTATTTGTCCGCCCATTGCTGGACATCATACAGGTTCCGTAAAATTTTGATGTCACAACAAAATGTCTGACGCCACAAACGAAAAGTGATTGTTGTGTGACTTCAATAGTTCAAGTGTCGCAGATTCTCGGGTCAAGCATCGCAGATTCCCAAATAGAGTTAAAGTTGATTCTACAGAACTATAAAAGTGTTATATATCACAAGTAGTTGACTTTGGTGTGTATTTCAATATATTATGAAAGGAAAAGTATTTTGTTGTGGTTGAACATAATAAAAAAATAAATACTTTGTTCAATCCATTGTTTAATTGTACCAATTATTCTAAAATTTCTATGGTAACTGAAGACATCTATCAATCACTTTGAATAATTTAAAAAGTCAAAATAAATGTGAAAAGAAATCTTAGTGTTTAAGGAATTAAAATGATTTTTTTCCTTCAAATTTTATTTGTCTACATTAGTTACAATTCCAAATATATCAATAGGTGATAACTAAAGGTAAATATTTGAATGAAAAAGTAATAGATTTAGATTGATCATTCAGATCTGTCTATGTTTGGAGACTGTCTGCTGTCCTATAGATGTGCTTAGGTTAATATTGCTTTTGGGTCATTGACATATTACCCACATCTTCTATTATTCACATTAAAAGTTTTTCTAATATTATTTGGGAGGGGAGGAGCTTAAGATCATGCACTGATTTACTGTCCATTGATGTGTTATTTGTCTCATTCACCAATGTATTTCAAGGCTAGGATTATATTGTGTTGTATTTCAAGGTTAGGATTATATTGTGATGTATTTCAAGGCTAGGACTATATTGTGATGTATATCAAGGTTAGGATTATATTGTGATGCATATCAAGGTTAGGATTATATTGTGATGTATTTCAAGGCTAGGACTATATTGTGATGTATATCAAGGTTAGGATTATAGTGTGATGTATTTCAAGGTTAGGATTATATTGTGATGTATTTCAAGGTTAGGATTATATTGTGATGTATTTCAAGGTTAGGATTATATCGTGATGTATTTCAAGGTTAGGATTATATTTTGTGATGTATTTCAAGGTTAGAATTATATAGTGATGTATATCAAGGTTAGGATTATATTGTGATGTATTTCAAGGTTAGCATTATATTGTGACTTTCTGTCTTATTATGCAATTCCTCTCATATATTTTCATTTAACATAACTTTTTTTACAGATTTTCTAAAATCATATTCTTTTTAACATTAATCATTTTTAAACATTTGTATGTTGATAGTTTGAAATTTTGAATAAAACTGGAAAATGGTTGTATAACTGATAATGTTATTAATAATTTTCAGAAACTGTGTCTCACTCACGCTCTTTGAGATATGTAAGATACTTTAGAGCTAAACACATATAAATATAACATTATAGTCACAAAGCACCATATGTAGAAAGGATGCAACTGGATTTTTTGTAAAAATGTACTTAGGGTTTAACAAATGACTACGAAGGTAATGGTGTATTATGAACTTGGTATCCATTGGTATACTAAAAATTGTTCAAAATATTAAAAACTACGGTCCAAACTTTTTAACTTCAGAAAACTGTATTTTAAGGTAAATTTACAAAGAACTGTTTTTATACAGTGAAAATTCATTTAACAGCAGGGGCGGATCCAGGATTTTGGAAAGGGGCGTAGTAATAAAGATCGAAAATTTTTGGACCTTTTTGGCTAAAAGCATAAAATAAGTGTAAAATGCATTTTAAAGTTAAAGTGTAGGGGTTGGACATTTTTGGTGCCGTATTCTCTCCATTAATTGTCTATTATAAAATGATTGGATGGATCCAAAGCTATGTACATACTAGTTAATATATTTGATGTGGGATTTGTCAGAAAAAATGGATATGGAAAATTCTCGTTTGTTGTATGGTTAGTTAGCTTACCTCACAGATTTCTTGTTGTAAACAAGATATACGACTATTCGATGAAATTTACAATCGACCGACACGAAGAAAGACAAACAAGCAATTTGTATCAAATGTTTGGTTGAAATGTTTCAACCAACAAGGGAAGTGAGGGGTTCCAAATCAACCAAAGGCTACGAATGAGTCGGAAATGACAATGAAGTTGTGAATGACGGTCGACACATGGAGAAATATAGGCCACACCCAGCAGGCAGGTTGCAGTCGGGCCTTGAAAAAGTATTCAGTATATCAGTTCGTGAAACAGACATTCTGGTCAGATATGGGATTCACATGCAACCCCCATAAAAACATTATGCCCGTCTTTTATTCATCGTGTTCATTTAATGCTAAATAATTTTGTTGAAAATATTTTTCCAATAGCAAAAAGTGGACAAGATTATTATTGTTTTAATCCAGATACGGCCAGAATTTTTGTTTAAGGCAAAAATCAGGGTCAGAATTTTTTCTCTAAAATATCTCAGACTGCCCCCTCAAATCAAATGGTCCGTACCTTAGACTTTAAATCTATATCTAGAGCTTACTGACTGGGGATCACTATTCAGCAATGTTATTAATGGGCTGGGCGTGGGGTTAAACATGTTTCGTAGGTAAATAATATTGCTGTGGAACTTTTTTTTCACGAGTGTAGTAGAGTATTACTTTCTGTTGGGTGGAATTGTGAAATAGAAGTCAATACGTTCTTGCTCAATACTTTGTCGCTTTGAAGGCGTCATGCTTGTCATCTTCAGCCTAACCAATGTGTTACTTTAATTTGAATTTCAAAATGACTGAGTGACGTTTTTCGACGTACTGGTCAACTCCACCGTAGCGAATCACATGACTTTGACATAATCAATAGTATGTTACAGTAAATCTGAGCGAAAAATATCTTTGTAAGTAAAGAATTGTGTCGCATAAAAATTGAATACACGGAAATGGCAAAGTTCAAGTCTATTCTGATTAATCATTTTACAAAAAAAAAAAAAAAAAGCAAGCAAAGGGGCGTACACCCTCGCCCCTTCTGGATCCGCCACTGAACAGTGTAACAATTGTTTCAAATTTACTGTTTTACCTTGGACTCAATGATTTATAGTTTATCCAAGATAATATTGTTCCTGATAATAGTCTATAGCATTTTGTTAAAAAAAAGACCTGCGCCATGAGCGCATGATATTCCCGCAATCCTTTTAGCTCGTCTTTATGCTTTAAAAGAATTTATATGATCAACTAGAAATACTGTGAGCACTGCTAAAATAGACCCCCTTTCCCAAATAAAAGACATGTACACACAATGTTTTCATTGACACAAAACAACGTTTTTTCAACAAATAAAGTTCCATAAAACTGCAATGTCATATCAGAAATTTATAAAAAAAACAAAAAGGAGCTTATTTCTATAAATTTAAACAAGTCACTAAACTTTCATGAAAACTACTAAAAGTGTTTTTGAGTTATTGTCCGAAAACTGGAAAATCCCCCCTTTTTATGTATAAAGTCCCAATTACTCGAAAACATAAAATCAGAAATTTTTAAAGAAAGAGAACTTATGTCAATATATATAAACATTTCACCACAGTTTCATGAAAATTGCTCAAAGCATTTTTTAGTTATAGGTGTCAGACCACCAATTAACCCACTCCAATTTAAAACATATGTAAAAGTATAGCCCTTCCCTGACAAAAAATAGTGCTTTTGATGTCATTGCGCTCCATTATTTTTAGTAGTATTTGCCTGCCAAACGATGGTATTTCATTACAAGACTTTAAACATTGGTTGAAAATTGGCATGTAGAAAGGTGATACATGTACAGTTTAGGATATACCTTGCTTCTATGAAGTTAAACTTAAGGTAAAATATCAAGAAAGCTTTGAAAATTGAAAAAAATTGGTTGAATAGATAGGGATTTTGAATTGGTGGTCTGACACCCTATAGTCAGAAAACTGGAAAATCCCTCAATTTTTTATGAAAATCCCATTACTTGGAAAAGTAAAATCTAAAATATATAAAAATCAAAGGGAGCTTACATAAATAGACATAAACAATTCACCAAAGTTTCATGAAAATTGGTGAAAGATTTTTGAGTTCTTGTCCAAAGTGTTGAAAAGAAGGATATACCCCTCCCCAAAAACTTGAAAAAAAGCAAAGACATGTTTCAGAATATTGTATCAAATGGAAAAGATACATTATATGCAGGTGCTGCTTGAATGTTGCTATGTAAATATAGATGCTATTAACAGTCACTTAATTTTCATTTATTCAATGAGAAGGCTCTCATATCTATATGTATCAGAACTTGGGAGTTGAAGGATCATTCTACCTTCTCTATTTTTTAGAATCCCTAGTATGTAGTTTGTCTCATACACATATAGGAATAAGTCAGCAAGAGGAGCACATTTGGTTTCCAAAGGAATGCAAACTGTCTGTTGAAAAACATGTTTACCAAACTTTATAACAAATATGATGTCAATAAAAAAACAAGTATCTAAGTAATGTCAGCTTCAGAAAACTGTAAGGATTATTCCTGTTAAATTTAGTATTAACTGACCAAACGATTTCCTTTACTTTATGACATTGAGACACTAAATAATAGCAAAACCTATTTAAAGTCCTACTTCCTTTGAAGAATGGAGGAAAAAAATATGGTCATATTTACGGTGTTTGAAACAATTGTTTGTAATCTATAAATAATATTTGGTTTATAAATACTTGCATAAATACAATTTTTTATAACTGTGCAAGATGGTTCTTTTGTAAATTTCTTAACAATCTATCCTAAATCTTCAGGGAAAACTTCTAACTATATGTATTATAAAACATTACCCAAATGGAGATAACTCTAAGCTAATCCATATCCATCCTTTTTCTTTGTCTGAAACAAAATTGCAATTTTATTTTAACTGACAAGCAATATATAAAATTGTAACAAGTTTGAAAAATTTTTAAGATTAAATAAATAGTTCAATTCTCTTTTTAAAAATAAATATAAATTTTGGCCCTAAATTTTTATCCGTCTTCTACAATAAAAATGAGAATGGAAATGGGGAACATGTCAAAGAGACAACAACTCAACCAAAGAGCATAAAACAGCCGAAGGCAACCAATGGGTCTTCAACACACCGAGAAAATCCCGCACCAGGAGGCGGGCTTTAGCTGGCCCCTACAACCATAACAGGCTAAGAGAAACGATTAATAATAAGCCAACTTATGCTGCAGAATAAATATTAACATCACAGTACAATTACTTTTCATATCTTATATGATATATATAAGAACCCCTGAGATCAACCTGGGTTTTGTTGGGTTTGTTGATCAATCTTTAGTTTTCTGTGTAGTATTTGTCTTATCATTTTTCTCTTCGGGCATGGTGTTGTCTGTTTTTCTTGACTTATGAATTTTTAATGTCCCCTTGGTAATTTCTGCCTCTTTTTTTTATGAAGCTGAAAATCAAAGTGAAAAAAAATCTTATGGATCTGCCTTTTTCTGTTGAGTGTGGGTGTGTATTTTTTATTGGTTATGATTTGCTGTATCAATTTACCACATTTATTTTCCTTCATTATTCATAACTTTCATTTTAATCAATAGTGATTTATAGAAAAATTGCAATGGCAATTTTCTCCATTTAATTTTGTTATTGAATAAAAGCTCAAAATACTTGTCAAGTGATATATCTGAAGTTGTTATCAAAACTAAAAGAAGACACATGCTATACAATTAAATATATGTCAGATTTTGGCTTTACACTTAAAATTCATTTTATAATGATTCATTTATATAGATATAGGAAGATGTGGTGTGAGTGCCAATGAGACAACTCTCCATCCAAATAAAAATTTATAAAAGTAAACCATTATAGGTCAATGTACGGCCTTCAACACGGAGCCTTGGCTCACACCGAACAACAAACTATAAAGGGCCCCAAAATTACTGGTGTAAAACCATTCAAACGGGAAAACCAACGGTCTAGTCTATATAAAAACGAAACGAGAAACACGTATAAATTACATAAACAAACGACAACTACTGAACATCAGATTCCTCACTATATAGTCAGTATTGGTCATTTTGTTCTGTTTAAAATGTCTTCACAAAGAGAGGCAAAAGATACCTAAGGGACAATCAAGCTTATAAGGCGAAAATAAACTGACAACGCCATGGCTAAAAGAAACAAGAGTGCACACGCTGAAATGTCTCGCCTTCTTTACTAACCATTGATATCATGTTGATAGTCCTAAATATAAAAGTTTACTACAACTATCACATAAACTTAACATGATCCAAGAAAATGAGGTCAAGGTCATATAAACCAAACGAGAAATACATGTACACCTTACAATCATTCAATACACTAAATATATTAAACTATTGCTTATAGTTTTAAAGAAACAGACTTAACCAAGAAAACTAAACATTGACCAATGAACCATGAAAATGAGTTCAAGGTCAGATGAACCATGCCAGGAAGACATGTACAGCTTACAATCCTTCCATACAACAAATATAGTTGACCTATTACTTAAAGTTTAAGAAAAACAGACCAAAACACAAAATCTTAACACTGAGCAATGAACCATGAAAATGAGGTCAAGGTAAAATAAAACCTGAGAGACTGAAATGTACATCATGAAATATTTCCATACACCAAATATAGTTGACCTATTGCATATAGTTACTGTATTAGAAAAAAGACCAAAACTCGAAAACTTATCTTTGACCACTGAACCATGAAAATGAGGTCAAGGTCAGATGACAACTGCCACTTGGATATGTATACCTTACTATCATTCCATACACCAAATATAGTATACCTATTGCATACAGTATAAGAAAAACAGACCAAAACACAAAAATTTAACTATAACCACTGAACCATGAAAATGAGGTCAAGGTCAGATGACACCTGCCAGTTCGACATGTACACCTTACAATCCTTTCATACACCAAATATACTAGACCTATTGCTTATAGTATCCGAGATATGGACTTGACCACCAAAACTTAACTTTGTTCACTGATCCATGAAATGAGGTCGAGGTCAAATGAAAACTGTCTGACGGGCATGAGGACCTTGCAAGGTAAGCACATACCAAATATAGTTATCCTATTACTCATAATAAGAGAGAAATTAACATTGCAAAAATCTTAACTCTTTTTCAAGTAGTCACTGAACCATGAAAATGAGGTCAAGGACAATGGACATGTGACAGACGGAAACTTTGTAACATAAGGCATCTATATACAAAGTATGAAGCATCCAGGTCTTCCACCTTCGAAAATATAAAGCTTTTAAGAAGTTAGTTAACGCCGCCCACCGCCGATCACTATCCCTATGTCGAGCTTTCTGCAACAAAAGTCGCAGGCTCGACAAAACCAACACATAAACAACAGTACACAAATCATGACATAGAAAACTAAAGACTGAACAACACGAAACCCACCAAAAACTGGGGTGACCTCAGGTGCTCGGAGAGGGTAACATTGTTAATTTTAAATCAACACAGCTGATGAGAAAAACTAAACTAGTACTGTAATCATTACAAGCATTTCTAACATTCTAAAAAAATATAGTACATGTCATTCTATTGGACCCTTACTAATAGATTTTCTCATATGAAAAACTGTATTGTATCACTTTTCTTTTCTGCACAATATTACACTTTATCTGTTAAACTTGTTTTAGCCGTAATTCTGTGTTGAAGACCATACATAACTGTGCCTTATAAGAATTGGAGTCATACATGTAACATTTAATCATTAGATTTCCAACATAATAATGTGCCATAACTTTTACATTGAAATTTAAGAAGTAAACAGTTTTGTTTCATTAGAAAATAACTAAATAAATTTTCTCCTTAAAAGACAACTATTTCAATATGATATATCCTCAAATTTATTTTGTATTTTCAATTATGATAAACATCCCTGATAACAGAAAAGTGATGAAAACTGCTTCAGGATATTTGCAACATGAAAAGAACAAACAAAACATAATACTAAAAAATCTTAAGCAATCAACTTTTTTAATATAAAAAGAAATTAAACATACAAGCCTGAAGTGATATTTTGACAATACCTGTAAACATCTTTCTATACATATGGTTAGAATAAATATGTTATTTTTATCTTCATAATCTTGTTGTCTTATTTTCTATGGCTGAAAATAAAACAAAATGAGACATGAACAAATTTAAACATTGCAAATCTTAAACAGTGTCAGACTAATATCACAAAAATTCAAACAAACTTGATATTTATTGACTATTCCTTAAAATTCTGTTTTCATTTGTTGACAATTTCTCTATTCCTATTTAGTTTTTAAAATGTAACTAGCTTTGCCATGTATAGAATGATAACACATGTTGACAAGGAAGAAATTTTAACAAAAGAGTGAAAAGGTAGGGTGAAATCAGTAATGTATTGGACTGGGGTATGTTGGTAGCATAGAGGATGTTTTGGGTTATATCCGAGGACAATGAAAGACTTTGACTATAATGGCATTGGTATTTATACCATAAATTGATAGTAATTTTGGGAGTAAGATTGAGAACGTTTGTGCTTAGGTGAATGTCTTCATGCACACTGTTACTTTTAAGCTAGCACATGGAAATGAGGTGTGCCAACTGCATATCAAATATCATTGACCTACCACTAGTGGTTCCTCATAAATTGAACTAATCACAAACTAATACATTGTTGACACCGCAATGCCAGAACCAGCTTTAACTTCATCAAGGCAAGACAACAAAATAGAATGACAAACTAAATACTAATGGTCTTGTTTAACTGTCTTGTGGGTGGAAAGTTGGTCTCAAATTTTATTACAGGAAACACCAAGACTTAATCTTGCATCATAGTGGGGATCATACTCTCCACCATGGAGAGAGCGACATGCAGAAACAAAAATTGGAACAATCTATTTTTGTCTTACAAATGAAATATAATTATACTTTAAAATACAGAATTATTTTATTGACAATTATTATTAAAATCATGTTTTGAATTGATTGTTGCATCCTCCTATTCTTTAACATTTATGTTATTAATTTAGATTAATATAAATCTACCCTCAATGAGCTATGTGGTACAACATATTACATGTACGTGTAAAATTTCTGTCAAATAGAATTTAAACTTTTCATTGTATAATTTTTGGAACACTTTATGCAATTAAATGGATTCTAATCAATGCTAATGGGCTATATTTTTTAAGAAATATTCAATGACAAGAAAGGCAATGCAAAAAGGATAACTCCAACTTTTAATCTGAAAAGTTTAATATTAAAGACACAAGGACTTGACTACAGGAAAGATTAGTTATTTTCTACCTCATTTCATTCGTACTAAAATAAATATTTTCTGAACTAACTAAAATAAACAACAAACAAGAAAATGGGTTGTGTGTTCGTTACAAAGATCGCATAAATTTTATATAATAAACGAGTCAACAAAAACAATAAAGATCATACATATGTATCAATGTCAACATGTTATATAATCACATATGTATCAATGTCAACATATTATATAATCACATAAGTATCAAGAGTACAAAGCTACTACTAGAAGGAGGGAGGAGGAAAGCTAACGCAAAACAACTGGAATATTCTTATAACACGTCCTTTCCAAATTTGTAACAAACATCGCATTAATCGAACGGACCCATACAAATTCCTTAGTTACCCTCAACCGAAACCACCCATGCAAAACATAACCCATGAAAATACCAAGTAAGGAAACCCCTTAATGACATAACGGAACGCAAAGAAATAGATTTGTCGAACAGTTCAGACATAAATTCATCTATAGTAGAAGATTCAAAGCAACTTTTGAGTTTGAAAACAAGAGTCTCCTAAGAGCCTGAATTGCTCAACTTTTTACCTTAAACTTTTATGACTTTTATTAGTCTGCAAAGTGATCCTGTATTTGCAGAAATTGTTTTACCAAATTAGTCTTACTATCAGTGGTTCCTCTTAAACTGACCTCATCACTAACGTTTAAACACGGAAATTGTGTTAAAGTCAATAAACCATGAATTAGGGGTGGGGCCAAATAATCTCTATGGAAGTGAGAAGTGCCAATGCTTATTCAATTACATACTTAAAATCATTGACCTTTCATAAAGGGTTCTCCTTAAACTGACCTAATTACAAACTTAAACATGAATGATAGACATGTAAACTATGCAAAAGTTTTAAAGTCAATAGACCATGATTGCCATGAAAATGAGATGTGCCAAAGCTTATACAAATGTGTACCAAATATCATTCACCTACCACCAGTGGTTCCCTTAAACTGACCTAATCACGAACTTTAACATGTAAACTATGCAAAGTTTCACAGTCATATGACTATGACTGAGGGGTGTAGCCAAATAATTGCCACACAAATTGAGATGTGCCAAAGCTTTTTCAATTGCATACCAAATATCATTCACCTATCATCAGTGGTTAACTTTTAAAGTTTCTCTCTTTTTAGATAATTTTTCACCAAAATGTAAAATGGGTTAAAATCATAATACAGGGCAATAACTCCTCTATGGGGTCATTGACGATTTCTGCCATTTGACTTTTTTAAATATTATTTTGCTGAACATTTTTCAGGGTGCTAGAACTTCCATGCTATTATTTTTACCATGTTTATGTGTGTTTTGATCGATCTACTTTTCTTTTGAAATATAAGTAAAAATCTGCAACTCACCCCTATGACTATGTTCTATTTTTATCCAAAGTGACCATATTTGTTGATAGATCAAATTCACAGATACTGTTTCAAACTACATTTCCTTATTTCATGAGTAACACAAATTCCTAAAATTATGGTGGTATTTATCAGAGGGGATTTTGGGAGGAGGGGAGAAAATTGGTTGCTTTAATAGGAAATCACTGAAGCATGGCGGAGCAGGCCTCCTTTTTCAGTCATTGACCTCCCCTCCCCTTTTCGAAATCCTAGATCCGCCACTGTTTATACAACCTTCATTCTTCAAATATTAGATTACTGTCAATGGCGACACAAGATACTTATTCGTTTTCTTTAGCTGTATGGACCTTTCAGAAACGGGAAAAGAAACGTGTGTAGTTATGTACGGGAATGTGTTACAGAAAATAGCCTGTCTTTTAAAATAGAAAGTGTATAACTTGTTACGAATGTACCAGTTACTTGCATGTCTAGTATTTTCAGCCTTCTATTATATATTGATAGTTGACCTTCCATGGATGAGCGTTCTCGTGGTGTTTTATTAGATTTTATAGTGATTATTTGATTACCAGACCAAATATTTCATGAATATTTGATTATTTGATATCTAGGACTGTATTAATGATTATCTTGTTTAAAAAAAAAAAAATGATTATGTGATAATATTAAAAAAGTAATTATGCGATTATTTGGACACCCCATGAGGGGCTCATCTCGGGGGACACTTCCTATATACAAGGACGTGCCGCTGGAATATGTCACATTTTCAAGCTTGACAATATGTGAATAGGTCTGGAAAACTATCCAAAATATATGATAAGGTCAATAATTAAAGTTCCATAACTTCTTCATCTGTCATCCTTCTTGGTGTTTCCGTCTGTGTTTTATCAACCATTTTTTCTCTTTTGACACTTTGGTATTCCACTCTTACATTACACAACACATGAAACCCAAACAATATGGAAAAAGGTTACATTTTACCCACGCAATATATGAAAAGGTATACATTTTAAAATCTAAATTATATGAAAAGGGTGGGGTAACAGAACCCAAGCGGCACCCCTATCAATTAAGTTTTGAAGTAGCCCCGAGGGCTTATGGATAGAAACAATTCAAGGACATGTGTTTCTGGTCGTTTCTGGTGGTCACTCCTTATGGGATAATAATAAAACAATTTTGATATATACACATCATGATAAACTTGCAGTTGAGCACCACATAACCAACCAAGAATCTAAGACGTGATTTTGAGGTTGACATTCCGTTTGGACACATGTCTTTTGTTAAAGACTTTATGTCTTTTCTTTCTTTTGTCATTGAGATGCTGTTTCATTAGGGTATAACTCATATAGCTCCTTGCATTCATGTTATGTGTATCGTTTCCAGTACCTAATGTAAAATGTGCTGCCGATTTTACCACCACACGGAAAGAGATCTTTGCAAGTTTGATACGATAGTGTTGAATATTGTTTTACTTAAGTTGTTGTTTACTATATCGATGTAATATAGTGTGATTTTCTGTCTTTATTTTTATTTATCCTTTTGTCTATTATAATGTACACTTTCTATAACGCTGATCGAAATTAAAAAAATCGTAAGGGTTCCATGGAACCCAGTGTCTCGCCTACTTTTGCGGAATGTAGGATCGCTATGTCTCACTTTTATGACAAAAGTCGCAGGCTCAACAAAATGGGGAAAAATTATTAAAATTTTCCTCTAGATACTATCTTTTGATTGTAAGAAGCTTCTGTCCAAGTTTGGTAAAAATCCAGGATGGTTTATGAATCTAATAAATGTTTTAAAAACTTTAACTGCAGACTGTATGTAATGTTAACTGGAAGAAAAACTAAGTCTATTTATAAGTAATATACGGATAAACAGGAAATAAATTTTACAAAATTTTTTCTAGATACTAGCTGTTGATCATAAACAAGCTTCTTTTCAAGTTTGGTACAAATCCAAGATAGTTTAAGAAAGTTATTAAAATTTTAAAACTTTAACCACAGATCTAGAGTGAAATCAATGTAATGTTAACTGGCAAAAATCTAAGTCCATTTATAAGTAAAATACGGATAAATAAGATTTTTTTTACAAAATTTACTTCTGAATACTATCTTATGATCATTAACAAGCTTCTGTCCAAGTTTGGTAGAAATCCAGGATAGTTTAAGAAAGTTATTAAAATTTTAAAACTTTAACCACAGAGTGAATGTAATGTTAACTGGCAGAAAAACTAAGTCCCTTTATAAGTAAAATATGGATAATCATGATTTTTTTTACAAAATTTACTTCTGGATACTATCTTATGATCATAAACAAGCTTCTGTCCAAGTTTGGTAGAAATCCAGGATAGTTTAAGAAAGTTATTAATTTTCAAAACTTTAACCACAGAGTGAATATTTGTGGCCGCCGCCATGACTACGACGGAATGTAGGATCGCTATGTCTCGCTTTTGCGACAAAAGTCGCAGGCTCGACAAAAGAGAGAGTTTAGATCTAAAAATAATAGTTAAACCTCGCCACATGATTGCTGATATGTTTGCCGCTAGACAAGGACGTTGTCAATTTATGGTTATCTGTTTATTTTTCTTCTCGTCATTTAGTGAATTTAGTGTTAAAAGCAATCATTGATAGTCTCTGATTAATTTGTTTATACCATTTCTAGATTTAGAACGATTTAGAACTTAACATATTGTATACCTTAAATAGTTTCACTACAGCAGTATGGTTTCACCGTTTTAATTTTTATCTCTTGATATATATAAAAGCAATTTTAAAAGGACAAATCTTTGAAACGACATTGCAATTAAAAGCTGGTTGTGAAATATCCTCTTTTGAAAATTTTAACAAGTAGAATGATATTTCCAGAATAAATCCCAATTTTTTGGACAACATTTTTAAAAATTTTGATTAATGTATATACCAACTGTCCCTTTTGTATTCTTTATTTGTGTGTGATGACATTGTTTTCGTGTAATGTTTTAGACGTCATTGAAAATAAAACCCTCTGAAAATGCATACTTCATAAGAAGAATTAGCAACAACAACAAAAAAACACAAAGTACAGATCTGAGGGTACTCGCAATTTCTGACAGCTAGTTCAAAGCCAGCTAATAAAAGATCATGTATCTAAGACTAAAATATCAGTCAGTACACACAAACATCCAATGGATCAAGTATAAACGCCCTTTCCTTGGTACAAATGCTGTAGTGAAATTTGATCGTGTAGTGACAAATGTTGGAAATGGATATGATCCAAACTCTGGAGTCTTCACAGTTGGTAAATCAGGACTGTACGAATTTGCTTCTAATTTTGTCTCTTCTAATGAGAATTGGCTCGAGTTGAATTTATGGAAAACAACGACTTCATAGTAAAAGGGCATTCAGGAAAGATCATGGTACATCCGGTTCACTTCAGGCCATATTACAGGTGAAGAAAATGGACCAGAATTTATATCCGCAATCCCCGAAGCTACGGTGGAATTCATGGAGACAGTTTTTCTATGTTTTCTGGTCATTTTATCCAATAAAAATATTCTGAAGTTTTAATATCTGTAATATTTTTCTGTCTATGAAGAAATAATGTACATCAAACATGTGGTGCACACTGAATAACCTGCGTAGCGGGTTACTTAAAAGTGTGCACCACATTTTTCAGTAAGGTCTAAATCACTCACCTGCTGATACGGCACCTGCTGATTTTGCACCATCAGCTGGCGATACGGCACCTTTTGGTAAAATTTGATTTGCCTCCTTTGCACAGTATCTTAAGTTTTCAGAGAATAACTAAACGAGATGTGTGCTCCCACAAACATTTTGAAATTACAAATAGACCTATATCCACAAATGTATTTTTCACAAAAGATTTAATATACATCTCTTTTCTTCTCATTTTAAACTTATTCAAATTGATATTGTCAGGATTTATATGACTTAATATTTAGAAAATGTAAGTATTTTTCATTGGCTTGGTAGTTTAAATATTATGTAAACTATAAGCTAAAAAGATTAAGATATAAATATTGTTCTAAATATATTTTTATATAACTATACAAATAATGATGCCTGCCGTGTCATATGCATAATGAAGTTTTGGGTGGAGTTTATACAATAGAGAATAATAGACAAAGACCACAGAATAGACAAAAAAAAAGGAATACAAAATAATAGATAAAAATAGAGAATAATATGTAAACTAAAACAAAAGACTAAAATGTAAATTTCGTTCTGAAATTTTATATAACTAGACAAATCGTGATGCCTGTCATAAACATGAATAAAGGTTTGGGTAAGTTGTTGAGAGAGAATAATGGAAAGACTACAGAATGGACTAAAATAAACAGAAAAAAGAGTAAAAATAGAGAATAAAGTGTTGTTAATTTAAAGAATAGAGAATAAATAATAGGATACTAACATATACAGAATAGAAAAAAAAATTAAGTGCTAAAATACAACGAACATATAAATAGAACAGGAGCGATTTTTTATTTGAATTTATTGTCCCAAAAAAAAGAATTTCTCTATGAAATAACTGTGTTCAATTTATTTTAGAATTCTTTGACTGCACTACCTAGTACCCGTTATTATGATCCAAATTCAAAGGCTTTGTCTTTCGGCCTCTTTTATTTATCTTCTTTTAAACTATGATAATAATGATTAACAAAATAACGGTAAAATAACTAAAAAACTCTCTGTGCATGACACTTCGAATATTCACCTGCTTAAAAAATCGCGTTTATAATATAAATTCCACTTCCGCTAACCGAAATTGAACTTAAAAACTTAGCACATTTCGTAATCACGACAATTGTGTTAAAAGAGGTAATAACTCTGAAGCTCAGTAGATTGTTCAACAAAAACACACTTGTATAGATCCACAAATATTTCCGTGTAATGAAAACCAAAATGGACTTCAGATCTGTGATTTACCTATTCCATTTGAATAATACATCAAGACAAATTTAAAAATTAGATTTGTCAGTGAATTTCTTTAATTTTACACCTTATTTAGTTCTACATTAATTAGAAAAGGCTTGAAATCTTCGATGCATTAAAGACATTTAAGTAAAAATATATACCATCTGCAATTTCTTTTTGCAGTTTTACATCTTTAAATAAAATTGAAAATGGAAATGGGAATGTGTAAAAGAGACAACAACCCGACCAAAGTGCAAAACAACCGAAGTCCACCAATGGGTCTTCAACAAAACGAGTAAATCCCGCACCCGAAGGCGTGCTTCAGATGGCCCTTAAACAAAAATGTGTACTAGTTTAGTGATAATGGAGGCCGTATTAAATTCAAAACATACAAATAAACTAAAATTCAAAATCATATAAGACCAACAAAGGTTGGAGACTCCTGACTTGGAACAGGCGCAAAAATGCGGCGGGTTAAACATGTTTTGTAAGATTTCAAACCTCCCCTATACCTCTAGCCAATGTAGAAAAAACAAACTCACAGCAGTACATACAGTTAAACTCATTTAAAAATCCGAGTCCGATGTCATAAAAGGTAACAAAAGAAACTAAGCAAAATGACAATAATACATAAATTAACAAAGGACTACTAGCAGTTACTAACATGCCAGCTCCAGACTTCAGTTAAACTGATTGAAAGACTATGTCTTCATCATTTCAATCTCAATTTCTAATTAATGTGCAATTATAGTCGACATTTAAAAATCTATAAATAAGAAGACAATCGAAATAAATCAAGACCAATACATTAGGAGTTATAGTTAAGTCCAGGAAAGAAGCTAATAGATATAAGAAGATGTTGTATGAGTGCCAATGAGACAACTCGTTATCCAAGTCACAATTTATAAAAGTAAACCATTATAGGTCAAAGTACGGTCTTCAACGCGGAGCCTTGGATCACATCGAAAAGTAAGCTATAAAGGGCCCCAAAATTACTAGTGTTAAACCATTCAAACGGGAAAACCAACGATCTAATCTACATAAAAACGAGAAAAGAAACACTTATGAACCACATCAACAAACGACAACTACTGAGCATGAGATTCCTGACTTAAGACAGGTGCAAACAATTGCAGCGGGTTTAAACGTTTTAATGGTACCAAACCTTCACCCTTATCTGAAACAATAGTGTAACATCACAACATAGAAAGACACACTATAAAATATCAATTAAAATGGCTTAACTCAATCAAAAGACATATTAACACAAGTCTTTATAGCGAGTTAGCTAAGTCGTTTTAACGAGTTAGTTAAGTTGTTTAATCGAGTAAGCTAAGTCGTTTAAACGAGTTATCTTAGTTGTTTAAACGAGTTAGCGGTGTTGTTAAAACGAGTTAGCTAAGTCGTTACAACGAGTTGTTAAGCTATTATAATGAGTTAGATAAGCTTAGTCGTTATAACGAATTAAAATTAAAACTCCACCTTGACAGAACCGGCTTCCGTAGGCTTTCGTACTGCGACATATGCACTTTCACGGTACTACAATCTGTCGATACCTATATTCTGGCATTGCATAAGGTCATGTTAATGACGTCTTTACACTAAATCCACTGGAATTTGGATGTGACCTAATTGATAATTAAGTCTTAGATACATGAGCTTTTTATTAGTTGTTATTGGCTTTGAACTTGATGTTAGTAACTGTGAGTACTATCAGATCTGAGTGTCTTTTGTTGTTAGGGATGAGGGATGGATAAATACCCTCCCGCGTCTGGACTGTTAATTCTTTTCAACTGATTTGTATAGATTGTTCTTATGTTGTGCTGTTAACACTGTCCCAGGTTAGGGAGGTTGAGCTCTCACCAACATGTTTAACCCATCATATACTCTATGTGCCTGTCCCAAGTCAGGAGTCTGTAGTTCAATGGTTGTCTTTGGTTCATGTCAGTCTTATTTGTTTTCATAAACGCGAGGTCGAAAATGCGAAAATGCAAAGTCGAAAATGCGAAAACGCGAAGTCGAAAACTCGAAAACAGAAATTTGAAAACACGAAAACGCGCAAAAACACAAAGTCGAAAACACGAATGGATTTTTACGTTTTTGCGTTTTAGCGTTTTTGCATGTTTGACTTCGCGTTTTCGCTCTTTAGAATATGAAAGCGAAATCACGAAAACGCGAAATGGCCTTAACTTGTTTGGCTTTCTAACTATTTTGATCTGAGCGTCACTGATGAGTCTTATGTAGACGAAATGCGCGTCTGGCGTATTAAATTATAATCCTGGTACCTTTGATAACTATTTAAACTTCTGGGTCGATGCCACTGCTGGTGTACGTTTCGTCCCTGAGGGTATCACCAGACCAGTAGTCAACACTTCGGTGTTGACATGAATATCAATTATATGGTCATTTTATAAATTTCCTATTACAAAACTTTAAATTTTCGAAAAACTAAGGATTTTCTTATCCCAGGAATAGATTACTTTAGCCGTATTTGGCACAACTTTTGGAATTTTGGGTCCTCAATGCTCTTCAACTTTGTACTTGTTTGGCTTTATAAGTATTTTGATCTGAGCGTCACTGATGAGTCTTATGTAGACGAAACGCGCGTCTGGCGTATTAAATTATAATCCTGGTACCTTTGATAACTACTTTATACACATACAGACATCCCATGCTTCCAATATTTCATTGTCCATTTTAAAATAGTAAAAGTTAAAATATACGTGAACGACTTTGCGTAACGTTACTATTGGTAAACCGAACATTTCAATATTTTCATCAAATCACGTTCACGGTTTAAAGTTTTAGTTTACATTTTCAAACACAATAAATTATCACCCCCCCTCCCCGCCACTAAAAATCATTGTTACATTTCTGTATTCTTTAATTTTAGGCCGTTTTCCTCTAGTCTTTATACTTTTATCCATCATCCTCTATTCTTTATATTTTAGCTTCTAATTATTGTCTATTCTCTATTTGTTTGGTCTATTTTATTCTCTATACTTTATATTTCTTTGTCCATTGTTCTCTTTTCTGTAAACCCTTGTCCACACCCTCGTGCGCTTATTAATCAAATTTGTTCTGATTGATTGATTGATTGTTGGTTGCTTAACGTCCAGTGGCAAATATTTCATGCATATTCAGGACGAGAAAAGTTAACAATAAATAAAATAGGTAGGTCCTGCAATAGAGGCCATCCGGGATGATGGTCGGGGAAATTTGGACTGCCACTGGAAAATGAGTAGGAACAGAAATGTTGCCTTGCAACAGGCCACCTACGGACCCCTCAAAGAGTTGTTGCAAGGGTTCTTAACGCACAAAGAGCATGGCAATCTCTTTACACTAGGCATCGGATTTAACGTCTCCATTCTGATCGGACGTGGCTGCAAACTTGATAAATCCCGCACAGCCAAACGGACGCCCCACTTTGGCAAGCGTTTTACTGCTGGTCGGAAGAATACCAAATGACCATATTTCTATTCCCCAGTAGTGTTTTATCTCAGAACTGAATAAAGGCATGGTATTTTGTTTAACAGAAGGGCACTTTGCGCGTCGACTATACCAAATAGGGCACATAAATAAACTAGTAAGTTACACATATTCAGTGTTTCTCATTAAAAGATATATAAATTTAACAAAGTTAAGCTAATACATTGTATAATGATATAAGTATAATAGTCCCAGAGTTGTGCAACTTTAATAAATAAATTGAAACAATGCATTTTCATGGAAATATATACATTAATCAAGTTGATCTAAACAAAAGTATGTTAATGCGTGTAGAATGCGTAATTTTTCCTTTCGGGATCAATATTCTTCCGTCAGCTGTGCCATTCATGCGTCCGTAGTCATTATCGTAAAGATCCGGATTTCGTTCATAGCTGGTCCGTTTCCCGACTCCGATAGATATTTCAATGGCGGACGAGGAAATTTTCAAAAAAAAATGATGTTAGGCACGCAATTTGGAGAGGAATATGACGTTTTAATGCAATAATTGAATAACAAATTTACTTCATGCAACTTTCACCACGTTCTTACGAAGTAACCGACTTATTATGCCGAAATTAAGAATGATTTGACGTACGCTCTCGAGTATCGCGGAAGTGATAAATACTGTCTTCATGAAAAAACATGCAACTTACTTTAGACGATGCTTGTCGTCGTTCGATCAGCGAAAAAACCCAATACCGCGATCCGATCTCGACCCTTATTACGCTTAAGGGCATATGGCGTCAAATTTTCAGAAGAAAAGGGCATGGCGTCAGGAAAAAGGGCATGTCACCCTTGGGTGGGGGCAAATTTGTTCTGTGATCGGTCCGAAGACATGATTTAGAGTGAACTGAGGACTGTTTTATCCTACGATGCCGAGCATGTACATCAATGGGTTTTACAGAATAGAGAATAATGACCCAAAAAGTAAAGAATAGAGAAAATGAGGTGCTCAAATATAAGGAATTGAGAAAATGTTGTGCTAAAATATAAAGAATATTCTGTAAAAATAAAGAATAAGGAAAAAATGATTTAAGAAATAAATGATTAACAGAAAAATAATGAAATTGTGATTTTCTGCACATACGATTTATTTTGATAATTGACATAAACGAGTATAGATCATTTGGTATACAATGTCGAAATGATCGTAATCGGATCTGTGTCATTAATCTTAGCCGAGCAATAGACTGTTTTCCTGTCTTTTGGTTACACACCATTATTCCAACAACCCATTCCGACAGCCCATTAGTCCGACAACCATTAGACATTAATCATCATAATACAATGATTATTATAAAAAGTTTTTAGTGAAATACACAATACATAAAACACAAAGTAATATAAAAGTGATAATATGAGCAATGTAGGATATTATTATAGTATGAAGCATTAAGTGTAAAGAGGTCGGTTTTTAAAAATCTAAAAGAATATGATATAAAATTTATTAACAGGAAATACAGTTTCTAGCTCATGTTGTAGTAGTTCTCCTCACGACAAGTGCACAGCAGCGAGACTTTACATCACAACAATGCAGAGGTCATCAAAGGAGGTCATTCAGAACTAGCTACAGATCTGAGATTATCCCAATAGTGGTTCTCCTCATGACAAATGCACAGCAGCAAGGGTTGACAACCCATTAGTCCGACAACCAAATTATCCGACAACCCATTACTCCGACAGTTTTACCTGTATGCATAGGAACTATTTTGTTTTAAATATGTACTACTTTCCAGTTTGTTCTTTTCTGTCCAGGCCCGATTATGTGTTACATCTTACAAAGTCTATCCAAATTAGTTTTGCAAAGAATTCCGCTGCAGCCGGTGCTAAGGGCCGTCTTATTTAGTGAGCATTGAGATGGGAGTTTTATTTTTGTATATACAGAAATCGTTTATTTATTTTCGCACAAGGATAATAGTTGCGCTGAAAGGTGCCCAGAAGCAACCACTATAAATAGTGCTCTGCTGCGTAGTAATAATGTGGTTCTAAAAATAGAATAAACTTAAAATACACAATTCTACTTTCTATTTACATTAAAGTGACCGTGTAAGACAATGAATAACCGAAACTTTAGTTTAATTTAGTCATTCAAAAACTATGTGTTTATTACAACAGATATTTGATTCATACATTTGTGATTAAAATAACATTGCGATTTCACGATGAACGAAAAATAAAAAAAAATGGCTTGCACGTTGCTTTTTTACCAGGTTCAGTAAACACGGTGAATAAAGAGCTTTTTTTCACGGATGCACGTGAAATAAAAATGGCTAAACACGTTGAACAAAAATAATCCTTTACCACCCTCTTAAAGGATACAAGCCTTATAACTTTTTAACGCAAGACACGCGTTTCGTCTACACAATACTTGAATCATAACTTGTAGGATAGACTCACAAGAATAAAACTAGATAAAATATTTTTAAGAAAAAAAATAGGTCACCAATCTTATATATATATATAGTTGATATTGTTAGGATAGCTTGAACAATGGATGATCTGTGTGTCTATGGTCACCCTAAACAGATTGTCTTTGGTTACCTCTGGTCACCCTACACAGAAATTAGATTTAGTAACTTTTGGTCACCCAACACAGATGTTGGCTTTCATAACATCAGGTCACCCTACACAGATTATCTTTGGAAACCTCTGGTCACCCTACAAAGATATTGGCTTTGGTTACCTCTGACACCATGAACAGATACTGACTTTGGTTACCTCTGGTCACCCTTCACAGATATTGGTTTTGTTTACCTCTGGTCTTCCTACACAGCTATTGGCTTTGGTTACCTCTGTTTACCCTACCCAGGTTATCTTTGGTCACCTCTGGTCACCCTACACAGATTTTGGCTTACCTATGGTCACCTTACACATATTATCTTTGGTTACCTCAGTCACCCTACAGATCTTTTTACTTTGGTTACCTCTGGTCACCGTTTACAGATTATCTGTGGTTATCTATGGTCACCCTACACAGATATTGTCTCTGGTTACCTTTGGCCACCATACACAGACGTTGGCTTTGGTTACCTCTGGTCACCCTACACAGATATAGACTTTGGTTACCTCTGGTCATCCTACACAAATATTGGCTTTGATAAAATCTGGTCACATTACATAGATTTTGTCTTTGGTTTCCTCTGGTCATCCTATACAAAAACTGACTTTGGTTACCTCTGTTCCCCATACACAGACAGTGGCTTATATTACCTCTGGTCACCTTACACAGATAATGGTTTTGGTTACCTCTGGTAAACTACACACAAATATTGACGTTGGTTACCTCTGGTCACCATACGCAGACATTGGCTTAAGTTACCTCTGGTCACCCTACAAAGATAATGGCTCTGGTTACCTCTGACCACTATGAACCGATATTGACTTTGGTTACCTCTGGTCACCCTACACAGGTTATCTTTGGTTACCTCTGGTCACCCTACACATATTGGCTTTGGTTACCTCTGGTCAACAACATATATTATCTTTGGTTATCTCTGGTCACCCTTCACAGATTATCTGTGGTTACCTCTGGTCTCCCTACACAGATTATCAGTGGTTACCTCTGGTCACCCTACACAAATATTGGCTTTGATAAAATCTGGTCACGTTACATAGGTTTTGGCTTTGGACACATCTGGTCACCATACGCAGACATTGGCTTTAGTTACCTCTGGTCACCCTACCCAGATATTGGCTTTGGTTCCCTCATGTCACCCTACACAGGTTATCTTTGGTTACCGCTGGTCGCCTTACACAAATATTGGCTTTGGTTACCTATGATCACCTAACACATGTTATCTTTGGGTAAAATTATATGTGGTTATCTATGGTCCCCTACACAGATTTTGGCTTTAGTTACCTGTGGTTACCTACACTAATAATATTCAGTTACATCTAGTCACCCTACACAGATATTCGCTTTGGTTACCTCTGGTCACCTTTTACAGATTATATGTGGTTATCTATGGTCACCCTACACAGCTATTTACGTTGATTACCTCTAGTCAACCTACAAAAATATTAGCTTTGATTACCTCTGGTAACCCTACACAAATATTGGCTTTGATAAAATCTGGTCACTTTACATAGATTTTGGCTTTGGTTACCTCTGGTCACCCTACAAAAATACTGACTTTGGTTACCTCTGGTCACCCTACACAATCATTGGTTTTGTTTACCTCTGGTCACCCTACACAGATATTGGCTTTGGTTATCTCTAGTCACCCTACACATATTATCTTTGGTCACCTCTGGTTACCCTACAAAGATATTGGCTTTGATTATATCTGGTCACTTTACATAGATTTTGGCTTTTATTACCTCTGTTCACGCTACAAATATATTGGCTTTGGTTACCTCTGGTTACCCTACACAGATAATCCTCGGTTAACTCTGGTCACTCAACAGAGATATTGGTTTTGGTTAACTCTGGTCACCCTACACTGACATTTCCTTCGGTTACCCTGGTCACTCTACACAGATATTAGCTTTGGTTACATCTGGTAACCTTTTACAGATTATCTGTGATTATCTGTGATCACCCTACACTAATACTGACTCTGGTAACCTCTGGTCACCCTACTCATACATTGGCTTTGGTTACATCTGGTTAACCTACACAGATAATGGCTTTGGTTACCTCTGGTACCCTACACAGATATTGGCTATTTTCCTATGATCACCCTACACAGATATTGGATTTGGTTATTTCTGGTCATCCTACATAGTTTATCTTTGGTTACCCTGGTCAACCCTACAGATATCGGCATTGGTAAAATCTGGTCACCTTAGATAGATATTGACTTTGGTTACCTTTGGTATCCCTATACAGATATTAGCTTTGTTTACCTCTGGTGTCCATACACAGATTATCTTTGGTAACCTCTGGTCACTTAACAGCTTTCATAAAACCTGGTCACCTTACATAGATATTGAATCATGTTTCCTCTTGTCACTATATAAAGATATTGGCTTTTGTGACCTCTTGTCACCCTACACAGATATTGGCTTTAGATACCTCTGGTCACCCTACACAGATTATCTTTTTTTACCTCTGGTCACACTACACAGATATTGGCTTTGACCAAATCTGGTCATTTTACATAGAATAATGATAATGACTTTGATTACCTCTGGTCACCTTACACAGAAATTTGCTTTGGTTACCTCAGGTCACCCTACACAAATACTGACTTTGGACCTCTGGTCACCCTACACAGACATTTGCTTTGGTTACCTGTGGTTACCCTACACAGATATTGGCTTTGGGTACCTCTGTTCACCCTACACAAATACTGACTTTGGTTGCCTCTGGTCACCCTACAAAGGCATTGGCTTTGATAACCTTTGGTCACCCTACAGAGATATTGGCTTAGGTTACCTTTGGTCACCCTACACAGATATTGGGTTTGTTTATCTCTGGTCACCCCACACAGATATTGGCTTTCGTTACCTGTAGTCACCCTACACAGATATTTCCTTTGTTCATCTCTGGTCACCCTACACAGATATTGGCTTTGTTCGTCTCTGGTCACCCTACAAAGATATTGGCTTTGACCAAATCTGGTCACTTTACATAGAATAATGATAATGACTTTGGTCAACTTACACATAAATTTGCTTTGGTTGCCTCTGGTCACTCTACACAAATATTAACTTTGGTTACCTCTGGTCACCCTACACAGACATCGGCTTGGTTACCTGTGGTCACCTTACACAGATATTGGCTTTGGTTACCTCTGGTCACCCTATAAATATGTTGACTTTGGTTACCTCTGGTCACCCTATAAATATGTTGGCTTTGGTTACCTTTGGTCACCCTACACAGATTATCTTTTGTTACCTCTGATCACCCTACACAGATATTGGCTCTGGTAAAATCTGGTCACGGTACATAAATTATTTTATTTGTATTTGTATTTGTAATGTTTTCACTAAGTTGACTGCTCTATCCCAATTACTGTCACTTTTACCTATTGTGTATTTTGTTTTGCTCACACTTAATTTAATTAAATTTAATGCAACTGTCATACAAGTGGGAGGTTAAGCTAGATATAAACCAGGTTTAACCCACCATGTTCTGCAAAGAGAATGCCTATACCAAGTCATAAATATGACATTTGTTTTACAGTCATTCTGTAACAGTGTATTGATAAGATCGAGCGTTTGGTTTTGCCAGTTGTTTATGGACGTCCCTCTGTTTAAATTTCCTCTGATGTCGGTATTTCTGATTTTTTGTAAACATTATCAATTTCATGGTTTATTATCATCTGTCGCAATTAGTGCTTTGGAGCACAAGAATGATGTTCCTAAATTACGTTTACATCTTTGAATATTTTACCATAGAAACTAAATTTGCTGATGTGACCTGCTTCTTGTGTGCCAAAGAACCTACTAACATGGTTAATATACATTATAGGTCTTGGGTTAACACTTTAACAAGATGCTTTAAATATTTTATTATGGTTAAGATGAATGATCTTGTAAGAGAATATTGTCATATTGTAGCTGAGAATATCAACGTTTTTAAGATCAAGTTTTGTCAGGTGTCCCTAGGATCATCTTAAAGGATGTAATGAAAACGACACATGTGCAGTCTTTTGATTCTTCATTGTACTAAAAAAATCAGACAATTTTGTTTATATTCGGCCATGTACTGTTTAACTTTCAGATATTTTAGATTTCAATGCATGATAGCTTACAATATTGCATTATTTCAAAATGTAACCTTAAAAATTGTAAAACCTGTGATATACTAATATCTGATACCCACTTTCAAAGTAACTTGACCACCAAAAGTTACACATAGTCATGAGGATTTAAATTGTACTGCTTCCAATATTGTGTATGGTATTGAATGTGCTCTTTGTAGACTGATCTACGTCGGGGAAACTCGACAAAGACTCAATTTTAGAATGAATGACCATCGGTCTTATGTTAATGATCCTAATAACAACAAATTTCTCTATAAACATTTTAATAAACCTGACCATTCTATTGTTTCAATGAAAGTCCGGATTATAGAGGAAATATATCATTCAACAAATGACCCCATATTGAGTACACCATATCGTCTACAAAGAGAAGACTTTTGGATAAGAGAGTTGGGAAAAGTCATTCTCTATGGATGCAATGACAAAATTGATGGTTAGGTAATTTGTCTAGTCCCAGGTGTAGTAATGTCAATAAATTACAATTATTTAACACTTCTGCTTGACGAAATAGAAGTCATGGTCACAGAAATTATACAACACCTGCTGTTCACACCATGACAATTGATAGTCTGTTATTGTCTGTTCAAAAAACTTTAGGAATTCACCATATCAGAACTAAAGTATATGTAAACTTTATTTACTATTTCAAGAGGCGAAAAATACTTCCGTTATTGATTCTAATTCTGTTTTGTATAGATTAGTTGCAATAATCATGGACATTGCTAACCATAGACTATTCAAACCCGTATCAACTACTTCCAAAAATGAGGAAAAACTTATTTTTTTTAAAGTAGACTTCGCCAATAAAGGTTTAGATGCTATCAATATTAGCAATATTTTTCCACCAGAAATCTATACAAAAAACTATACCTGATTACTTCAAAAATAAAGCTACACCTATAATATCATATACTTACACCAAATCTATTGCATCCAAGATTTTCAACCATAAGAGGGTTTTAGAGGCCTTTAACCTCAAAGATGTGAAATCCAAACCTCCGGATTGCTCATGTGCATCGTCAAAATACAATTATAGTCCAGCTGGTCATGTTATTACTGGCGACCTTGGCATCGTTACCAATGAACAACTAAGAGAGTTGTTAGCCAGGGGACCAAAATATAAAATTCCCCAGCACATCAACTGGAAAAAGAACTTCAGATGGATGCAGCTGAGGACTATGCTAGAAAATGGGTAAAGCGCGAAACCAGACGAACCAGAACTGGACACTTTGTCTGAATGGATCAAAGCTATTCGATCATGCATTCAAAAGCGCATTTAGAAACTACAATGTACTATGCGCACAAGGGTTTCTAACCCATTCAAGAACCCGGAGGTTGTGGATGCTTTATCCTCTTTGCATGACAAATATATCCTTGTTTCAGCAGACAAAGCCTCCAATAATAGTGTCTTCGTATGTAAAACCCATTATTTGCAATGTTTCACAAAAGAGCTTGGAATAAATAGCACAACTGGTAATCCTACATATTCTTCAACATCATTTACAAAGGATGAAATTTTACAAAATCCCAAATCTGTCCTGCTTTCATTTGGTATTAACATAAGAGAAAACGAAGAAAATCTACCGTCATTATACTGGATACCAAAACTTCACAAAACTTCGTATAAAGAACGATACATAGCTGTATCATCAAGATGTTCGACTAAACATCTTTTTAAGTGTTGACTACTATTTTTTCTACAGTAAAAGATGGCCTTCAAAATTATTGTGATGAGATATATCAAACAGTGGTGTCAATCAGATGTGGATTCTCAAAAATTCTAAAGATCTACTGTTAAATCTTAGATTACAATCTGTGCAATTTTGCAGCAACATTAAGACCTTTGATTTTTCAACGCTTTACACTACTATTCCCCATGCTCAATTGAAAGATCGACTTCACCATCTCATTAAATATCTGTTTTATTAGTTTTTAAAAGAATTCATATACATGTAATGTAGACATTTTGATATCGAAATATTATAATTGTCATAACTTTATCTAAAAAATCTATAATGGTTTTAATTCCGTATAAAAACTTACATGGTTAATGAGTATTGTTGTTTCTGTTGAAATTCCTTAATTTGATAGTTATGAATTGTTAAACACTTTTTGCAACTTTCTCTTTTGTATTAAATTTATGTTTTATCAAACTGACAATATGGATAATTTGGTTAGATTAACTTCGTTTCAATTTACTTTTATTAATTTTGATCTTGCTCGTCATTTTTTTATTCCACCCATATACAAGCTCTATTTGATAATATACTACACAACTTTTTGGAATTTTGGGTCCTCAATGCTCTTCAACTTTGTAATTGTTTGTAACTTTATAACTATTTTGATCTGAGCGTCACTTTTGAGTCTTATGTAATCCTGGTACCTTTGATAACTATATACGAGTTTACTGACTTATAAAAACGTAATTGCATTCGTATGGAGTAATAGTATCACATGCTAAAAATCGTAGTGAAATATAAAGTTTGAGCATGTAATTTCATAAAATCATATTTTATCAATTTGAGTATGAATAAAAAGGGAAAAAAATTAACAGTAATATTTTTCGCTTTATTGGAATATGATACTTTTTGAAACACTTTTGCAATCTGCAACAATATAAAAACATTTATCTTTACTAATTGCAAATAACTGAAGTAACCATAAGACGCCTAAAGGAGTATATTTCCGTTAACCAAGCAGGGCTAACACTACAGACATAGCCCCAATAAAGTGGATAGTAGTCATTATTTAGCAGGTTAAAATAAATATCAAAGGTGCATAGAATTTAGTCATCCGATTTATCTGTCTAATGTGACCAGAATACCAAAACATATACATGTAACCAAAGTCTGTATGCATGTCAGATGATAAGAGGTAACAAATGTAAAGACCAAAGGTAACTTAAGTATGTATTTGTGTAAAGTGAACAGAGAAAAGAAAGCCTGTACATATGTCAGGTGATCAAGGGTAACCAAAGGTAACCTAAGAAAACCAAAGTAAAGACCAAATATAACCAGTCAACACTAAATATGAACAAAAAATATCTATGTTAGAAGACGAGAGGTTACCAAAGTTTATATCTATTTAAGTCGATGAGAGATAACATAAGTATTATCTTTGTTAGGTTACTACAGGTAACCAAAGTCAAAATACATGATATATATTATATGACATCAACGTTAGTCGCACAGATATCAAATTCAATATCTTTGTACGGTCACCAGTGGTATCCAAAGTCGATGTATTTGAAGGATTCCAGATTACCAAAATCAAGATTTATACCAGCTGACCAGAGGAAACAAAAAAAAATGTTTAGGAAGACCATGAGTAACAATCATCAATATCTTTATAGGATGACCAGGGATCACAACAGTCAAAATCTGAATAGGGTGACCAGAAGTAGAATAGTCAATATCTGTTTTGGATGATCACAGGTAACCAAAGTCTAAATATCTGTTTTGGATGACCAAAGGTAACCAAAGTCAATAGCTGTATATGGTGATCAGAGCTAACCAAAGTCAATATCTTTATGGGTTGACCAGATGTAACCGAAGCCATTATAGGTGTAGGGTGACCAAAGGTCACCAAAGAAAATATCTGTGTAGGGTGACCAGAGGTAACCAAAGCCAAAATCTTTGTAGGGGACAAGAGGTTACCAAAGTCATTATCTGTGTAGATTGGCCAGATAGAGGTAACCAAAGGCAATATCTTTATAAGGTGACAAGAGGTATCAAAATTAAATATCTGTATAAGGTGACCAGATGTAACCATCATCATTAATATCTACGTAGGGTGACCAGAGGTAACAAAAGCCAATATCTGAGTTGGTTCTAGTAACCAGAGGTAACCAAATAGATATAAGAAGATGTGGTATGAGTGCCGATGAGACAGCTCTCCATCCAAGTCAAAATTTATAAAAGTAAACCATTATAGGTCAAAGTACGGTCTTCAACACGGAGCCTTGGCTCACACCGAACAGTAAGCTATAAAGGGCCCCAAAAATTACTAGTGTAAAACCATTCAAACGGGAAAACCAACGGTCTAATCTATATAAAAATGAGAAACCACATCAACAAACGACAACTACTGAACATCAGATTCCTGACTTAGGACAGGTGCAAACAAATGCAGCAGGTTTAAACGTTTTAATGGTACCAAACCTTCATTCTTTTTCTGAAACAATAGTGTAACATCACAACATAGAAAGACACACTATTAAATATCAACTGAAATAGCTTAACTCAATCAAAGGACATATTAACACCATTGAACATACACTGAACAAATAAATTTGACCTATGACACAATGCAAATACAAAATAAATATACTAAGGAAGAATAATAAAAGTAACATGTTATATCGGTATGAAATGTTAAACAATTTAAGAAAAACAATATGCTCGAACAAAATATCAGCCATTTGCAATAACTTTAAACACAGGTAAATAAAAATAATTTTGTTGTTAGGTATACGTGTACAGTTACAATAGAGAAAGGAAATATTTTACAAAATAAATAATTTTGGTGTTCATAGTACGAAGTGGAAATTTATATTAGTACCAAACACTTATCAAAGCTGGTATATAGACCAGATATAACCCTGAATAACATTAAATAACAAAAAGCATTACAATTATTATCAACAGGTCAAATAAACAAGAAAGTACGATTTGAGAGTACTCGCAGTTACTGACAGCTAATTAAAAGCCAAAACAATTAATAATAAAAAATCATGCATCAGAGACTAAAATCAGCCAATATCTATCTAGGGTGACCATAAGTAACCAAAGCTAATATATGTGTAGGGTGGCCATATGTTACCAATAGCCAATATCTATGTAGAGTTACCAGATGTAACCAAAGTTAATATCTACGTTGGGTGACCAGAGATAACCAACATCAATATCTGTGTTAATTGACGAGAAATAACCAAAGTCAATATCTTTGTAAGGTAATCAGAGGTATCAAAAATAAATATATCTATAGGGTGACCAGAGGTAACCATCATTATTAATATTTAAATAGGATGACCATATGTTACCAAAGCCAATATCTGTGTAAGTTGACCAGAGGTAACCACCAAAGTCAATATCTTTGAAAGGTAATCAGAGGTATCAAAAATAAATATATCTATAGGGTGACCAGAGGAAACCGTCATTATTAATATTTAAATAGGATAACCACATGTAACCAAAGTCAATATCTGTGTAGGGTGACCAAAGGTAACCATAGCAAATATATGTATAGGGTGACCAGAGGTAACCAAAGCCAATATTTGTGTAAGGTGGCACGTGGTAACCAAAGTAAATAACTTTGCAAGGTGACAAGAGGTATAGAAATTAAATATCTGTATAGGGTGACCAGAGGTAACCGAGGTCAATATGAAAGTAGGGTGACCAGAGATAACCAAAGCCAATATCTGTGTAAGTTGACCAGAGGTTACCGAAGTCAATATATTTGTAAGGTAACCAGAGGTATCAAAAATAAATACATCTATAGGGTGCCCAGAGGTAACCATCATCATTAATATTTAAATAGGATGACCACAGGTAACCAAAGCCAATATTTGTGTAAGGTGACCAGTGGTAACCAAGTCAATATCTTTGTAAGGTGACAAGAGGTATAGAAATTAAATATCTGTATAGGGTGACCAGAGGTAACCAAAGCCGATATATGTATAGGGTGGCCAGAGGTAACCAAAGCCAATATTTGTGTAAGAGGATACCAGTCAATATCTGTATTTGGTAACAACAAGTAACCAAACTCAATATATATGTAAGGTGACCAGATTTTATCAAAGTCAATATCTGTAAAGGGAAACCTGAGGTAACCAAATATAATATGTGTGAGGTGACCAGAGGTAACCAAATCCAATATCTGAGTACAGGGGTCAAGAGGTAACCAAAGCCAATATCTATGTAGGGTGACCAGAGGTAACTAATGCCAATATCAGTATAGGGTGACCAAAGGCAACCAAAGCCGATATCTGTGCAAGGTGATCAGAGATAACCAAATTTCAATTCTGTGTAAGGTGACCAGAGGGTGACAAAAGGTTACCATCATCATTAATATCTAAGTAGGGTGACCAGAGGTAACCATCATCAGCAATATCTAAGTAGGGTGACCAGAGTAACCAAATCCAATATCTGTGTAGGGTGACCAGAGGTAACAAAAGTCTTTATCTGTTTAGGGTGACCAGAGGTAACCCTAGAAAATATTTGTGTAGAGGTGACCAAAGTTAACCAAAATCAATATTTCTGTAGGGTGACAAGAGGCAACCAAAGCCAATATCTGTGTTGTGTGACCACATGTAACCAATATATGGGCAGGATGACCAGAGGTAGCCAAATTAGATATCTGTGTAGCGTAGCAAGAGTTAAGGAAAGCAAATATTTGTGTAGGGCGACCACAGGTAACAAATGCCAATATCTGTGTAAGTTGACCAGAGATAACCAAAATCAATATCTTTGTTAGGTGACCAGAGGGTGACCAGAGGTAACCATCATCATTAATATCTAAGTAGGATGACCAGAGGTAACCATCACCATAAGTATTTAAGTAGGGTGACTAGAGGTAACCAAAGCCAATATCTATGTAGGGTGACCAGAGGTACCCAATGCCAATATCTATGCAGGATGACCAGAGGTAACAAAAGCCAATATCTGTGTTGGGTGACTACAGGTTACCAAAGTCAATATCTAATGAAAAGCCAATATATGTGCAGGATGATCAGAGATAGCCAAATCAAATATATGTGTAGGGTGTCAGGGGGTAACCAACACCAATATCTGTATAGGGTGACCAGAGGTAACCAAAGCCAATATCTGCATAGGGTGACCAGAGGTAACCAAAGACAATCTGTGTTGGGTGACCAGAGGAAACCCAAGCCAATATATGTGTAGGGTGACCAGAGATAACCAAATATACTTTGTGTAGGTTAGCCTGAGGTATCCAAAGCCAATATCTGTGTAGTGGGACCAGATTACCAAAGCCAACATCTCTGTAGGGTGACCAGAAGGTATTTGTTACAACTTATTTTCATTTTCAATCAATTTATGGTTTTGAGTGAATCATTGATTGTTTGCGTAAAATATCTTTGTTTCACTTTTTGGATCTCTTATACCAGTATCCTTTAAAATATGGTTGTTCATTAACCCTGCAGAAAACTCATATCGTATTGCTTCACTGATTAACTGTTAACCGACTTAGTAACCTACTTTCACTTTTAACCGAAAATAATGTACTATTTTTTGTCGCGTAGAGACACCTTTTTAACAGTTTCTGTTAAGGTTACTTCTGGGCACCTTTCAGCGCAACTATTATCCTTGTGCTGTATTTTCAGAGTTCAAAGACGGATATTCAGAACTGTTTCCGTATGGATAGACTTCAAATTCCGTGTATACGGAATTATGACGTAACATTTATACGCAAATACAGAGCTGTGCTGATAATTAGAAAAATTAAGAATATAATATGTGTTTCAGCCGTGTATCACGTGTGTAGACGTACTTATCAAAATAATTATTTCTGTGACTGTATCTTACGATATTTAGTTAATCTGCAATCAATTCCATATATCATGTACTGTGTTACAACTCTAGATTCTACTAACGAGAAGGTAACACTAGGCCACCGAAAGCTGAATTATTTAGTTCAGTGTAGGTGGCCGCGTTGTCTAGAGCGATGGACATATTGCAGGCGGCGTTGTCTCGATATCACAGTAGCATGAGTTCAAATCCGGCGAAGCAAAACAACAATTTGTTTCTGCAGGTTTGCTTTTAAAATACAGAATTTATTCTGTATATTGGATAGTGTGTGGCTAATATAGCCAATCAGTCCCGCCACTTAAGGGATTAAGTGAGCGAATCTGCGTTTCATTTATAACAAACTACGACATTATTTTTTGTTTATATTTGCTTAAAAGTGAGGCGAACTGATGCATTTTTACGCGACCTTAAGGTGGTATTCTACTGGGCCCCCGTATTATGATACATTAACAAACACTTTTCTTTTTACAAGATATTGTTTATTATAGAAGTATTGTGTAGTATTTTGTGTTGATATGGTGGTATGTAAAACCCGACAATTGTAATGCCCTTTGGCACAATCTAGGAGAGGCTCAAGGTAGGAGGCCGGAACAACAACGGAAAAGAAAACCAAACTAAAATATCAAGAAACTCGCTATTAATTTAATGAAGAAAACATCATAATAATTACAATCTAATTTCACAGTAACTTTTGGATGTTGGCAATTTGGGATATAGAGATGAAAAATGTTGTGGAGTCTGTAGTCGATTTGTAATAGGTGTTGGTCTTTTAGAAAACGTAGATGGAATGGATGGCCTATGTATGATGCACGGTCTGAAAGGAGTTATACTGGTTGGAAGGGTAGGTTGTCCTGCCCACGATGAAAGGAAATGATTTGTGTTTGAATGAATAGGAGATGATTGAAAGAAAGGCTGGTCTTCCACGTAAGATATGGTGGTGTCGTTATCACAATCAACAACTGGCTACGATGGTGGATGATCGGTCTTGAAGGTGACAACGTTGTCTGATTGGTTAGCAAAATGTCTAGGTTATCGAATGCCGACTCAATTTTGGACTGGATTTCCTGATGATAGTAAGATGGTGTCTTTCCTGGTTTTAGTGGTTTCTTTCCGTTGTTAAACATGGTCCTCCACCATTCTACTGTGTAGTATTTTGTGTTGATATTGTGGTATGTAAAACCCGACAATTGTAATGCCCTTTGGCACAATCTAGGAAGAGGCTCAAGGTAGGAGGCCGGAACAACAACGGAAAAGAAAACCAAACTAAAATATCAAGAAACTCGCTATTAATTTAATGAAGAAAACATCATAATAATTACAATCTAATTTCACAGTAACTTTTGGATGTTGGCAATTTGGGATATAGAGATGAAAAATGTTGTGGAATCTGTAGTCGATTTGTAATAGGTGTTGGTCTTTTAGAAAACGTAGATGGAATGGATGGCCTATGTATGATGCACGGTTTAAAAGGAGTTATACTGGTTGGAAGGGTAGGTTGTCCTGCCCACGATGAAAGGAAATGATTTGTGTTTGAATGAATAGGAGATGATTGAAAGAAAGGCTGGTCTTCCACGTGAGATATGGTGGTGTCGTTATCACAATCAACAACTGGATACGATGGTGGATGATCGGTCTTGAAGGTGACAACGTTGTCTGATTGGTTAGCAAAATGTCTAGGTTATCGAATGCCGACTCAATTTTGGACTGGATTTCCTGATGATAGTTAGATGGTGTCTTTCCTGGTTTTAGTGGTTTCTTTCCGTTGTTAAACATGGTCCTCCACCATTCTATTGTGTAGTATTTTGTGTTGATATTGTGGTATGTAAAACCCAACAATTGTAATGCCCTTTGGCACAATCTAGGGGAGGCTTAAGGTAGGAGGCCGGAACAACAACGGAAAAGAAAACCAAACTAAAATATCAAGAAACTCGCTATTAATTTAATGAAGAAAACATCATAATAATTACAATCTAATTTCACAGTACAAATTTTAAAGTTAAAATATATTGAAAACAATAATAAAATACTACAAACAATTCAAATTAAATATAATATAATAACAATAATAATTACTATTAAATTAAACCTTTTAAATTAAAATATTAGTTATTTATAAACTTTGCTTTATTTTTCCAAAGTAAAATTAAAGAAAAATAATTTTAAATCTAAATTATTTTCAGAACCAAGAGACTCACCTAAAATATCAAGAAACTCGCTATTAATGTTATAGCGGCTTGATTACTTTATATACTAATTTCTGCGTGTCATGAGCCTAATCTATTATTCTTAATCTGTAATTTGTAACCCAATTAAATAAAATGCCTAAATATAATTGACCATTTTGACCATTGTCTATAGTTTATGACATGATTTGTCAACCCTTATCAAACAAAATTAAGTAATACTTGCACTTTCAGAAAGTCAATTTGACGTGACAAAGTGACATTCACTTGAATCAAAAATCTATTTGCTGTTTCCACGCTCACAAATTGAACATGAAAGTTTGGCTTTAAAGTATATAGCAGTTAAACAATAACTGACTATAAAATATTTTTCACAGAAGATTTTACATGTATTAATTAGTAAACTTTATGAAATAAAAAAACTGCATTTTCCTATTATAATAGAAGTATACTTCAATAATCGCATTTTGAAATTGACCTTAAACTTCAATATCTTTTAAAGACCTTGCCGCCAGTTGACTCCAATATTGAAAAAAAAATCGATACAGTAGTGTTATGCACAGTCAGTTTGTCTCAACAATTGTCTTGACTAAACCAATGAATGGTAGACACTCCAAGTGTAAGTCCAGGAGAAGGGAAATCATTTGACAAAGACACACATGGGACAAGAAAGGCACACCGCGTCTTACATACACGATTTTTTAATATTTGTTATTGGCTTTGAACTAGCTGTCAGTAACAGTGAGTGCTTTTAAATTTGTCTTATTTGTGTTTTTATTGCTGTGATGGATGTATTAATACCTTGCCACGTCCGGTCTGTGTTTGTGTTAGATGCTTTCTATTTGGTTTCGATCGGATGATTTAATTCTTTTTAACTGCTTTTTTATAGTTTGCTCTTATGTTGTACTTTTACACCACTGATCCAGGTTTGTGGAGGGTTGGCGCCTTCAAAGATGTTTAATCCCGCCACATTATTTATGTGCCTGACCCAAGTCAGGAGCCTGTAGTTCAGTGGTTGTCGTTGGTTCATGCTTGTTATATTTGTTTTCGTAAATAGTTTTGTTATTATTCACCCCGTCCTGCGCCCCAAACTGCATTATTAAAGTGACATGTTTGTTTTCTAGATTTCAAAAGAAGCTCAGGATATAATATCGGTACCCTACATATATTGAGTGTAACCCCTATGTCTGATCGACCGTTATTGTAGGTGCCGCGTACTGTCTCCGTATTTCGTGGATTCGTATTTCCGAACATGACATTTATCAAACCGCAATTTAGGTGTCTTGATAGCAGCTAGAGTTGCTAATCTGTTCGAGTACATACATAGTTCGTCCTATATGTCCTATTTTTTATGGGCCCTGGGTTTGTATTTGTCTGGTGATTTTCCTCATTTTAACTGACGCTCCATTTGTTTTTTTCCGCGACAAAATCAAAAAAAAGCTTAGTTGAGTGATACGAGTGGTTAAAAGTGTTACGACCAAAGAGGGCGGGTAGGGTAATCCAACTCTGGTATATTTACTTATGTAGCTAATAGCGGTGAAAATACGAAAGGGGAAACTGATGATCTAGAAGGTAAATCAAGACACATAAACAAATCTGGGGACCAGATCAGCACCGAATGACAATGGACACACCAACGCCGAAAATTAAAGACAAATAAAATACCCGGACCCGACCCGTAAAACGAAATGGGGACCGTAGGATAAGGACCGTGCAGTTGCAATAAGCATGAGTATCAACTCAAGGCACTGAGACAAATATCCCACATGAGAGTAGTTAGGTCTTTTGGAGAAAATTTACCCATAAACTTATGACAGATGCAATGTCAGAATAATGAGATGTCGGAATAATTAGCTGTCGGAATAATTGGATGTCGGAGTAGTGGGTTGTCGGAATAAAGAGATGTCGGATTAATGGGCTGTTGAATTATGGGATGTCAAAGTAAGGGATGTTGGAATAATGGTTGTCAGGCTAACGGGATGTCATCGTCTTTTGGCTCTGACAGATAATATTGTGTGATTTTTGGGGAAAATATATATTTTGATATTTGCCAAAAAGTAAAACGCTAGTACATGTATCTGATCGTATCTGTAGGAGTCGTATAAAACATTTATGACATCATATACACCATATAAGATGTTATCACAATGTCTTGCAAGTTTAATCAGGTCTCTAATTAGTTCTTTTTTTGTTTTCCTCTGCTTTGTCTCAGTTTTTTTTTTTATCTTCCGTCCGTCGTCAACACTTCGAACAATTACTGAAAAACGCTTTCACTAATTTTCCGAGAACGTGTTTTTCCATCTTTTACAGCACTGGTTCGATATCTCTGATGGTAGACTATTAGAGGATCTTACGTCAATAGATATAAAAAGTTAGAACGACACATTATAAATTTAATGCCTAAGAGCGTTTTTGGATTTACCTACATCAGGAACGCCCAAAGCCGAATTTCTGAAAGCCGATGATGTACAAGAACCGAAAAAGTTGAAGAGCTACCCAACCAAAAGAATCGGGTCTTTAGGACAGAACCCTATCTGGAGCTCCTATAGTCCCTGCCCTTTATTATTATAAATCCTCGATTTCTGATATATAATATTTATTTGTACAGGGTATAAATACAGCACAAAACAACATTTTCCAAAAGACCAAAAAGTGAAAAAGTATATTTTAACAAAACACATTTGACTAGCAGGTCGAACAACGGATGTTCTTAAAGCCTGCTGACTGCCATTGCGATTGACAAATAAACGGATCACGTGATGTATTCATTTTGTTCCATCTGGTGATCCGTTTATTTGGCAATTACCAATAACCGTCAGCAGGGTTGTTTGACCTGCTTTTCTTTTCCATCTTTATTTCACATAATTTCTGTTTTAAAACATTACACCATCCTTTTCTTGCAAATCTCGATGATCCACGTTGATTTATTTGATGGTAGCATACTCATTAAAAATAAAAATAATCTTGTCGTTAAATGTAGAGTATCCTACTTCAATAATTTCATTACAACGTTAATCGTGAAACGCATGCTTGAAAAATTCCCGCGAAAATGTGTGTAATCGTTGTTAACTTAAGTTACGTATCGGACATAAGAACTTCTGGATAATTTTGAATCTCTCGATCTTTTCTGAAATTAGTTCTATCAAAACTTTTGATTTTTCAACCCTGTATACCACCATTCCCCATGCGAAATTGAAAAATCGTTCAAAAGAAATAATCCACAATGCTTTTCAACATAAAAATGGTAGCATACGCTATAAATTTATTACTTTGGGATACCATACGGCATATTTTGTTAATAATGAACAAAAAGGTAAAACATGCTACACAGAGAAACAAGTGATCAGTATGCTGGAGTTTCTTCTTATTGACAACTTATTTGTTGAATTTGGAAGCAGACTTTTTCAACAAATTGTCGGCATTCCTATGGGAATGAATTGTGCGCCTCTCCTTGCCGACCTCTTCTTTTTTCATATTAATCGGAGTTCCTTCAGACACTTGTCAAAAACAAGAAGATCAAAGAAGCAAGGTCATTTAATTACACATTCAGATATATTGATGGTGTTCTTTCAATTAACAATCCGAAATTTTATGATTGGCTTCCTTTAATATATCCCCAGAACTAGAAATTAAAGAAACAACAGACACGGCTTCCTCCGCCTCATTTTTAGACTTGTACCTCGAATTTGACATACACAATGTACACGGTTATCTCAGTACCAGAAACTATGACAAATGAGATAATTTTAATTTTGAAATTATCAATTTCCCCAACCTTAGTAGCAATATACCAACTTCACCTGCATATGGGATATACATTTCCAAATTTATTCGGCATTCGAGGGCATGCAGCAACTACTCAGACTTTTAAAACGTCACCAGTGTTTGAGCAGAAAGTTGATGAACAAGGCCTTGCGGTCATAAAAATTTCGAGCACGATTATAGTACTCAGACTCAGAAATCAACTAATCAAAATACTGTATTTGGTGTTTCGAGCACAAATTTTGTACTTCGAGTACGGAGTAAAGTTTTATGACCGACACCCCAGGGGTGTGTCAAAGAACTCTGGTCCTTTTTCTAAAAAAAGTTCATCGGAAGGTATCAAGACCTTGTTGATAAATATTCCGTATCAACTTCACAAATAATACACGATGGTCTTGAAGTAAAGATTCTGGATACTGACTGTGTTTATCATCTTAATAACGTGTTATAGTTTTCTGTTATTTGTCTTTATGAATATTACTTTTACTGTTTAGTCTGTTTTAGTGGTATCCGTTTGACGTGGCTCTGTACTTATACATCCCGTCATTGTGTTATTGTTCTATGATAATTTTGTATTCTTGTCTTTATGACTTTTTTGTTTCTCTGTACTTATACATCCCGTCATTGTGTTTTGTGCCATGGTAAATGTTTGTTTAGATATTTCTTTGTTTTCTAGTGATTAAGATAATATCACAATGTTGACTGCTGTACCCTTATTTTTAACATTTTTATCTATTATGTCTGTTTGTTTTGTTCACATATCGTTGTCAATATAATGGAATTTTATGCGACTGTTGTACAAGTCAAAGGCTTAGCTAGCTATAAAACCAGGTTTAACCCACCATTTTCTACATCATAAAATGCCTGTACCAAGTCAGGAATATGACAGTTGTTGTCCATTCGTTTGATGTGTTTCAGCTTTTGATTTTGCCATTTGATTAGGGACTTTCCGTTTGAATTTTCCTCGGAGTTCAGTATTTTGTGATTTTACTTTTTTGTATGCAACTAGTTTTCTTTATTTTCAGCTATTAAAAGCGTGTTTCAGTTGCGATATGTTTAAAGTTTTAAAGATACGTTTTATTCAGACAAGAATGATGTTTTATCGGATAAAACAAAGATTCTAAGTGTAATCGTGGAAATGTAGTGCATGCTCCCTTTACGTTCGTTCGAACGTTTCGTCAAAATGTAAGAAAGCTCTATTATCCCAGATTTCTAAAGTATTACACAGAAATTAATTCCGTGTTAAGTTTTAATCAGATATTGATCAAAATAAATACAAGGTGTCCTTTGTGAAGTAAAGTCATGGATAGGGGATAGGGTCGCCATACCTCTACTTTGAACATAATTAGCGCACGTACAAACCACCCACCTTTGATTGGAAAATGTATATTTTTCAGCTCCGCTCGGCAGTATCTATACTGTTTTCAGGATTTACATCCCCCTTGATAACATTCTCAATGTGACGTCGAGTTGAGGTTAGCTCTATTAAAGCACAATTCATGGAGCACACACAATCAATAATTACTTGTCAATAATAACAATCTACTGAAGGTTGAAACAGACAAGAAGAAGAACCATCATGTAAAATTATGATAATACTGGAAACTTGCACAATTTTATAAGAAATGGTGAAATAATTTTGAGTGAGTTAATTCAAAGTGTCAAAGAGCACACACGTTGAAATATACGAGTGAATATGAGCACAATAAGGGAACCAAACTTTACATATTCAGAACAACAGACTCCCTGAATGCATTTATGACTGTCACAGTATTTGTACCTTACGGAATAAAGAGTATAGAATATTTGTTCCAACAGGACACATATTATATATGGCATTGTTTCTTTCAAATATCCAAGGAAACTTTTTAGGTGGAACAAATAGACGTTGACAGTGGAAACACATAAATCATTACCGTTTAGTGAACTCACCGTTGCAATGTTGCGAATAATAGTGCTTAAAGGGGATTTGAGATTCAAATTAAGCAACATCAAATGTATCCTTAAGTTAGGACCATATTAAAAAAACCATCCTTAGACACCTAAATTAGTGTCTTAACTTAGGATAATTCCTATGATATATTCTAGGTTGCGACACGTTTGATACACCCACATAAGATATGTCTGTCATTCGTTTATATATCGAGAAAAAGATCGTAAAAGAATACGTAACGGTGGTCAAGTATTGCGATTGGATCTTGAAAGCTCTGGTATAGGATCGGGAAGGAAATCTTATCGAGAAGACATATGCAAGGTCAATTACTTATCTAATTTAATGAATTATACGGACAAATTTACCAAAAAATAAAACTGTCTGTCAAAATGGTTCAATATTATGATTAGTATCTGAGAAGTATATGATATTAAATATGGAAACAAACAAGATTTTTTTCATAATTCAAATTACTAACCAACTTTTTTTCTGAAACATGTCATTCCATTTTCATGATTTAAATGGTTCCTAAAGTTATCTTGTGTTGAGCATAATCATACATTCTGCAAAAATGAAATATTTACAAAACATTGATTTTAATGGTCGTGAAAGATCGCGTACGGCATTTCGAAGATCGTGAAAAGGATCGTGGAAGATTTGATGGAACGAAAACGTTCAAACCATTATTTAATTATATGATGGTTTATATATTTCTAATTGGTATAGCAAATATTGGATTTGCATAACTTGTTGGTGAATAGGGCTATACTCGTTCAATGCCATATGATCTGATTATTTTATACAAATTAAGATTGAGAATAGAACCTAATCTAAATTACAGTTCAAGCATGGCATCAGGCAGAATCTAAAGCGATGTTCGTTGATTGGTAATTTGTCACAAACTTAATGTTTAAACTTTATATAGCAATAAATATTTGAATTGGTAATTTCGCCACTAAGTTGGTTACAATGACGTATCGCTATTGTGAACACACAATCAAGTAAAATAACGTTATTTTGGTACCTTTTCAGTTTATGCCAGAGCATCCACGAAATAAACAATAAATAAGCCAATATTGTCATATATACGATGTACGCACGAACGACACTCCATATAACTGAAAGTAACAACCCTTACACAATAAAAAATGTGTACATATGCATATATTTCAGGGCGGATGCATTAAGCATTACAGATACATATATAATTTTACTTTTCGAAAATCTTACGCTGCTGAAGGTCCTTCTGTCTTGGATATCTTCTTATTTAGACAAGTTTTTGGTTATTTTAATTACTTTTAAGTAAAAGTGTTGAAAAAAATGAAGAAAAAAATTAAAGCATTAATGTTCTTAACAGAGGGGTCAAAGAGACACTTTCTATGGTGCCTATAAGAAGGGTCATATCAGCATGTGATAGAATAATTACATGCTTCAACTAGTTGCAAATATATGAATTGGTAAATAAATTTTTATGCTGGTCCGGCGCAGGACGTTTGCGCTTTTGATAGGACATTTGCGCTTAAATTTTTAGGATATTGCGCTTTAAAAAGAAAGGAAATTGACTTTTTTTTAATAGGACATTTGCGCTTTATCAACATAAAAATCATTTAATATACAAAAAGCACAAAACATTCATATATTTATATACAGCTAAAATCATAAACCTTTCCCCATCATGCTTGTGTCAGATGAATAGGGTGGATGGGAGTAAATATCTTACAACAACCACGAGTATTAGTCTTTTAAAAGTAAACAGGTACAGCAAGTCGTTTAAAAATAAAATTTCGGTCTTCACAAATTGAAAAAACTTTAAAAAAACTATGATGGTACAGTTCCTCGACTATTCATTAACAAAATAGCCACAAGAGGAATATAGTTTCTAATTCTAATCCACTAGTAAGAAAACTTATTAAAGAATTTCGATCAAAATTTAAATGATCCATCCATAAATTTTCTTTTTTTTTCTATCGTTTACCCAGAAAGGTGTACTATATATATATATATTTTTTAATATGTCTGAATAACCCGAATTTTTTTTCTGATTTTGTCGTTTGTTCGGAAGAACTTTCAAAGAATATGTGAACATCTTTTCATGACTTTTGGTAAATTTCTAAAGATTACATGTAAACTACTATGGGTAAAAGCGCAAATGTCTTGTCAATTTTATTCAGGTGTATCAAAGTCTTAGGCGCAAATGTCCTTTATAGTGCTACAGGTAAAAGCAAAACGTCAGGTGCGTCTGTCTTGTCTTTTCACGATCAAGATTATGCGTTGCCCGATCTTTCACGATCAATTTTGATAAAAAAATTAACAAAATTCAATGTTTCCAAAACAAAATGAACGGTTTCAAGGGTAAAACTTATATGTTTACTGTACTATCTGACGCACCAAAGATTCAGTTTCAAATATACCATTATATATTGGAATGTGACCTTTAAAGGTACACAACGTGTTTTGTTTCAATACACCCAATATACTTGTGTTGCGCCTTTTGTGTTTTCTCATAAACTACTGCATATTTTATTTATCTTATTACACAGTATTATTGAGAAAGTTAAATCATTTTGACAGACAATTTATTTTTCCGGATTTGTTCTGCGTTTTGAAAATACTGTCGATTTTCACAGATTTTGAAGTAGAACTACTATTAATTACATTCACAATCCGATACCAGATCCTCACGATCCGATCGCAATGCTTGACCACCATTAGGTATTCTTTCACGATCATTTTCTCGATATACCGAATGACAGCCGTGATGATTGTCTCAGGACATATCATAATCATAAGACTGCTTCGATAAATAGGCATTAGCAATATAACTTGACACTATAGTTCATGTTTAAATCAGTGTATAATACAGAACTGTCTTAAATCTTACGACTGCAAAATAAGATAACGGCATCTATCAAAAAATGTAAAAGTGTAAACAATCCTAAAATTGCAGTTTTACATTCAGTAAAAGTGTTCTTTTTCTATTGACCGTTTGTTTAATGTAAATACCCAAACGTATATTCGCATTCTTTTTATGATACTATTATTGTGTCAAAATTATTTCAGCGTTTTTTTTACACTAAAACATAAACACAAATCGAAAGTATCCATAGAAATATAAAACTGAATCCTTTATGTTTACGACGGTGAATTATTGGAAAATAATTCGATGATGTTTTGTTTTGTTTAAAAAAAAATGTAAAAATGCTGCATATAGCCTAGAATTTGATATAATCTATATATTTTATTTCTATTTTGTCATTCTTTAATAAACATCATGACTGAGATATCAATTTAAAACAAAATATAAATAGATTATCAGTTGGTGTCCCAACTATTTTTGATTTTTTTTCTATTTCTTATAAGATTGCATGGATTAAATATATGCAGTTATTTTATCAGAGGAAAAATATTGGTGAATAATCGTTATATTGTCTTATAACATGATAGGACAACTTCACTGACGTTAATTACCTGTGAAGATTCCATGAAATAAATATCTCAATAAAGCAATTAAATGTAAATAAAATGCAATCTAATGTCTAATACTGTTAATATCAAATAACACGAATGCAATAAAGATGTCATTGAAGTAATCTCTTCTTGGGCTGACAACTGTAACAGGTGCTCTTCTCTGACCGCTATGATAAGCACCGCGTATACATGCATTATCATCATAAATATCTTGGTTCCATTGCGTTTAATTATGATCTGATTTAAATTCCCTAGATTTTGCTGTTATCAGAGAAGCTACCTGATTGTGCAGTTGATATAAAATAAGAAGATGTGGAATGATTTCCAATGAGACAACTCTCCACAAGACAAAAAGAAATGAAAAGTCTACATTATCTATGTGTTAAAATTTTAACTAAATGCGTGCTTGACAATACAGTTAAACCTACACCATAATATGGTAATTAAGTGTGGAGAATGTTTCACTCGCGTTCAAATCTAATTTAAGGAATAGTTTGAATTCCTTTTACCGAATGTATGACGAAAGTTTTGCAGAAAAAAAACAAAAAAAAACGCATTTGTAAATTTATTCTTAGTACCCACCAAAAGCAACACATATAGCTGTTTAAATGGATTAATAGAATTCCTTTATATTGAGATATTGTAAAAGATATGGATATACCTCATTTGAAGTTAAAATGCAGGTGATGTTATAAGTAAAGAAAGGGTCAATAGATACACTTTCTATGGTGCCTATAGGAAGGGTCATATCAGCAGGTGAGGTTATAAGTAAAGAAAGGATCAATAGAGACACTTTCTATTGTGCCTACAGGAAGGGGTCATATCAGCAGGTGATGTTATAAGTAACGGAAGGGTCAATAGAGACACTTTCTATTGTGTCTATAGGAAGGGTCATATCAGCAGCTGATGTTATAAGTAAACAAAGGGCCAATAGAGACACTTTCTATTATGCCTATAGGAAGGGTCATATCAGCAGGTGATGTTATAAGTAAAAAAGAATCAATAGAGACACTTTCTATGGTGCCTATAGGAAGGGTCATATCAGCAGGTGATGTAATAAGTAAAGAAAGGGCAATAGAGACACTTTCTATATTGCCTATATGAAGCGGTCATATCAGCAGGTGATGTAATAAGTAAAGAAAGGGTCAAGAGAGACACTTTCTATTGTGCCTATAGGAAGGGTCATATCAGCAGGTAATGTTATAACTAAAGAAAAGGTCGATAGAGACACTTTCTATTGTGCCTATAGGAAGGGGTCATATCAGCAGCTGATGTTATAAGTAAAATAAGGGTCAATAGAGACCCTTTCTATGATGCCTAAAGGAAGGGTCATATCACCAGTTGATGTTAAAAGTAAAGAAAGGGCAATAGAGACATTTTCTATTGTGCCTATAGGAAGGGTCATATCAGCAGATGATGTTATAATTAAAGAGAGGTCAAAGAGACACTTTCTATGGTGCCTATAAGAAGGGTCATATCAGCATGTGATACTTTAAGTAAAAAATGGTCAATAGAAACAATATCTATTGTGCCTATAAGAAAGGGTCATATCAGCACGTGATGTCCTCAGTGAAAAAGGGTCAATAGAGACACTTTCCATGATGCCTATAGGAAGGGTCATATCAGCAGGTGATGTAATAAATAAAGAAAGGGCAATAAAGACACTTTCTATTGTGCCTATAGGAAGGGTTCATATCAGCAGGTAATTTTTAAGTAAAAATGGTCAATAGAGACACTTTCTATTGTGCCTATAAGAAAGGGTCATATCAGCACGTGATGTCCTCAGTGAAAAAGGGTCAATAGAGACCTTTCCATAATGCCTATAGGAAGGGGTCATATCAGCAGGTGATGTAATCAGTAAAGAAAGGGCAATAGAGACACTTTCATTATTGCCTATATGAAGGGGTCATATCAGCAGGTGATGTTATAACTACAGAAAGGGTCAATAGAGACACTTTCTATTGTGCCTATAGGAAGAAGTCATATCGGCAGGTGATGTAATAAGTAAGGAAAGGAGCAATAGAGACACGTTCTATAGTGCCTTTAGGAAGGGTCATATCAGCAGGTAATGTTATAAGCAACGAAAGGGTCAACAGACACTTTCTATTGTGTCTATAGGAAGGAGTCATATCAGCAAGTGATGTTATAAGTAAAGAAAGGGTCAACAGAGACACTTTCTATTATACCTATAGGAAGGGTCATATCAGCAGGTGATCTTATATATAACGAAAGGGTCAATAGAGACACTTTCTATTGTGTCTATAGGAAGGGGTCATATGAGCAGGTGATGTTATAAGTATAGAAAGGGTCAATAGAGACACTTTCTTTGATGTAAAGGAAGGGGTCAAATCATCAGGTGATGTTATAAGCAAAGAAAGGGTCAATAGAGACACTTTCTATTGTGCCTATAAGAAGGGTCATATCAGCACGTGATGTCTTCAGTGAAAAAGGATCAATAGAGACACTTTCTTTGATGCCTATAGGGAGAAGTCATATCAGCAGGTGATGTGATAAGTAAAGAAAGGGTCAATAGAGACACTTTCTATTGTGCCTATAGGAAGGGGTCATATCGGCAGGTGATGTTATAAGTAAAGAAAGGGTCAATAGAGACACTTTCTATTGTGCCTTTAGGAAGGGGTCATATCAGCAGGTGATGTTATAAGTAAAGAAAGGGTCAATAGAGACACTTTCTATGGTGCCTATAGGAAGGGGTCATATCAGCAGGTGATGTTATAAGTAAAGAAAGGGTCAATAGAGACACTTTTAATGGTGCCTTAAGAAAGGGTCATATCATCAGGTGATGTCCTAAGTAAAGAAAGGGTCAATAGAGACACTTTCTTTAATGCCTTATAAGAAGGGATCATATCAGCAGGTGATGTAATAAGTAAAGAAAGGGCAATAGAGACACTTTCTATATTGCCTATATGAAGCGGTCATATCAGCAGGTGATGTAATAAGTAAAGAAAGGGTCAATAGAGACACTTTCTATTGTGCCTATAGGAAGGGTCATATCAAAGGTGATGTTATAACTAAAGAAAGGGTCAATAGAGACACTTTCTATTGTGCCTATAGGAAGGGGTCATATCAGCAGCTGATGTTATAAGTAAAGAAAGGGTGAATAGAGACCCTTTCTATGATGCCTAAAGGAAGGGTCATATCACCAGTTGATGTTATAAGTAAAGAAAGGGGCAATAGAGACATTTTCTATTGTGCCTATAGGAAGGGTCATATCAGGAGATGATGTTATAATTAAAGAGAGGGTCAAAAGAGACACTTTCTATGGTGCCTATAAGAAGGTGTCATATCATCATGTGATATTTTAAGTAAAAATGGTCAATAGAGACAATATCTATTGTGCCTAAAAGAAAGGGTCATATCAGCACGTGATGTCCTCAGTGAAAAAGGGTCAATAGAGACACTTTCCATGGTGCCTATAGGAAGAGGTCATATCAGCAGGTGATGTAATCAGTAAAGAAAGGGCAATAGAGACACTTTCATTATTGCCTATATGAAGGGGTCATATCAGCAGGTGATGTTATAAGTAAAGAAAGGGTCAATAGAGACCCTTTCTATGATGCCTAAAGGAAGGGGTCATATCACCAGTTGATGTTATAAGTAAAGAAAGGGCAATACAGACACTTTCTATATTGCCTATATGAAGCGGTCAAATCAGCAGGTGATGTTATAAGTAAAGAAAGGGTCAATAGAGACACTTTCTATTGTGCCTATAGGAATGGGTCAGATCAGCAGGTGATGTGATAAGTAAAAAGGGCAATAGAGACACTTTCATTTTGCCTATATGAAGGGGTCATATCAGCAGGTGATGTTATAAGTAAAGAAAGGGTCAATAGAGACACTTTCTATTGTGCCTATAGGAAGGGGTCATATCAGCAGGTGATGTTATAACTAAAGAAAAGGTCAATAGAGACACTTTCTATTGTGCCTATAGGAAGGGTCATATCGGCAGGTGATGTTATAAGCAAAGAAAAGGTCAATAGAGACACTTTCTGTTGTGTCTATACGAAGGGTCGTATCAGCAGGTGATGTTATAACTAAAGAAAAGGTCAATAGAGACATTTTCAATAGGTCCTTTAGGAAGGGGTCATATCAGCAGGTGATGTTCTAAGTAAAGAAAGGCTCAATAGAGCCACTTTCTATTGTGCCTATAGGAAGGGTCATATCAGCAGGTGATGTTATAAGTAAAGAAAGGGGCAATAGAGACACTTTCTATATTGCCTATATGAAGCGGTCATATCAGCAGGTGATGTTATAAGTAAAGAAAGGGTCAATAGAGACACTTTTAATGGTGCCTTAAGAAAGGGTCATATCATCAGGTGATGTCCGAAGTAAAGAAAGGGTCAATAGAGACACTTTCTTTAATGCCTTATAAGAAGGGTCATATCAGCAGGTGATGTAATAAGTAAAGAAAGGGCAATAGAGACACTTTCTATATTGCCTATATGAAGCGGTCATATCAGCAGGTGATGTAATAAGTAAAGAAAGGGTCAATAGAGACCCTTTCTATGATGCCTAAAGGAAGGGTCATATCAGCAGATGATGTTATAATTAAAGAGAGGGTCAAAGAGACACTTTCTATGGTGCCTATAAGAAGGTGTCATATCATCATGTGATATTTTAAGTAAAAAATGGTCAATAGAGACAATATCTATTGTGCCTATAAGAAAGGGTCATATCAGCACGTGATGTCCTCAGTGAAAAAAGGGTCAATAGAGACACTTTCCATGGTGCCTATAGGAAGGGTCATATCAGCAGGTGATGTAATCAGTAAAGAAAGGGTCAATAGAGACCCTTTCTATGATGCCTAAAGGAAGGGGTCATATCACCAGTTGATGTTATAAGTAAAGAAAGGGCAATACAGACACTTTCATTATTGCCTATATGAAGGGTCATATCAGCAGGTGATGTTATAAGTAAAGAAAGGGTCAATAGAGACCCTTTCTATGATGCCTAAAGGAAGGGTCATATCACCAGTTGATGTTATAAGTAAAGAAAGGGGCAATACAGACACTTTCTATATTGCCTATATGAAGCGGTCAAATCAGCAGGTGATGTTATAAGTAAAGAAAGGGTCAATAGAGACACTTTCTATTGTGCCTATAGGAAGGGATCATATCAGCAGGTGATGTTATAAGTAAAGAAAGGGTCAATAGAGACACTTTCTATTGTGCCTATAGGAAGGGGTCATATCAGCAGGTGATGTTATAAGTAAAGAAAGGGTCAATAGAGACACTTTCTATGATGCCTAAAGGAAGGGTCATATCACCAGTTGATGTTATAAGTAAAGAAAGGGCAATAGAGACATTTTCTATTGTGCCTATAGGAAGGGTCATATCAGCAGATGATGTTATAATTAAAGAGAGGGTCAATAAAGACACTTTCTTTGATGCCTAAAGAAAGGAGTCATATCACCAGGTGATGTTAGAAGTAAAGAAAGGGTCAATACATACACTTTCTATGGTGCCTATAGGAAGGGGTCATATCAGCAGATGATGTTATAATTAAAGAGAGGGTCAAAGAGACACTTTCTATGGTGCCTATAGGAAGGGGTTATATCAGCAGATGATGTCTTAGTAAAGAAAAAGTCTATAGAGACTTTCTATTGTGCCTACAGGAAGGGTTCATATCAGCAGGTGATATTTTAAGTAAAGAAATGGTCAATAGAGACATTTTCTATTGTGTCTATCAGAAGGGTCATATCAGCACGTGATGTCCTCAGTAAAGAAAGGGTCAATAGAGAAATTTCTATGATGCCTATAGGAAGGGTCGTATCAGAAGGTGATGTAATAAGTGAAGAAAGGGTCAATAGAGACAATTTCTATTGTGCCTATAAGTAGGGGTTATACCAGCAGCTGATCTTATGAGTATAGAAAGGGTCAATAGAGACACTTTCTTTGATGCCTAAAGAAAGGAGTCATATCACCAGGTGATGTTAGAAGTAAAGAAAGGGTCAATACATACACTTTCTATGGTGCCTATAGGAAGGGTCATATCAGCAGGTGAGGTTATAAGTAAAGAAAGGATCAATAGAGACACTTTCTATTGTGCCTATAGGAAGGGTCATATCAGCAGGTGATGTTATAAGTAACGAAAGGGTCAATAGAGACACTTTCTATTGTGTCTATATGAAGGGCCACATCAACAGGTGATGTTAGTAGTAAAGAAAGGGTCAATAGAGACACTTTCTATTATGCCTATAGGAAGGGGTCATATCAGCAGGTGATGTTATAAGTAAAAAAGAATCAATAGAGACACTTTCTATGGTGCCTATAGGAAGGGTCATAGTTACAGGTCATGTTATAAGTAAAGAAAGGGTCAATATAGACACTTACTATTCTGCCTATAGGAAGTGGTCATATCAGCAGGTGATGTAATCAGTAACGAAAGGGTCAATAGAAACACTTTCCATGATGCATAAAGGAAGGGTCATATCAGCAGGTGATGTTATAACTGAAGAGAGGGTCAAAGAGACACTTTCTACGGTGCTTATAGGAAGGAGTCATATCAGCAGGTGATGTCCTAAGTAATGAAATGCTCAATAGAGACACTTTCTATTGTGCCGATATGAAGGGTCATATCAGCAGGTGATGTTATAAGTAAAAAGAATCAATAGAGACACTTTCTATGGTGCCTATAGGAAGGGGTCATAGTTACAGGTCATGTTATAAGTAAAGAAAGGGTCAATATAGACACTTACTATTCTGCCTATAGGAAGGGGTCATATCGGAAGGTGATGTAATAAGTAAAGAAAGGAGCAATAGAGAAACTTTCTATTGTGCCTACAGGAATGGGTCATATCAGCAGGTGATATTTTAAGTAAAGAGATGGTCAATAGAGACACTTTCTATTGTACCTATAGGAAGGAGTCATATCAGCAAGTCATGTTTTAAGTAAACAAAGAGTCAATAGAGACACTTTCAATTCTGCCTATAGGAAGGGTTCATATCAACAGGTGATATTTTAAGTAAAGAAATGGTCAATAGAGACATTTTCTATTGTGCCTATAAGAAGGGGTCATATCAGCACGTGATGTCCTCAGTAAAGAAAGGGTCAATACAGACACTTTCTATTGTGCCTATAAGAAGTGGTCATATCAGCAGGTGATGTAATCAGTAACGAAAGGGTCGATAGAGACACTTTCTATTGTGTCTATAGGAAGGGGTCATATCAGCAGGTCATGTTATAAGTAAAGAAAGGGTCAATAGATACACTTTCTATTGTGCCTATAGGAAGGGTCATATCAGCAGGTGATGTTATAAGTAAAGAAAGGGCAATGGAGACATTTTTTAGTGTGCCTATAATAAGGGGTCATATCAGCAGGTGATGTTATAAGTAAAGAAAGGGTCAATAGATTCACTTTCTATTGTGCCTATAGGAAGGGTTCATATCAGCAGGTGATGTTATAAGTAAAGAAAGTGTCAAAGAGACACTTTCTATTGTGCCTATAGGAAGGGTCATATCAGCAGGTGATGTTATAAGTAAAGAAAGGGTCAATAGAGACACTTTTATTGTGCCTTTAGGAAGGGGTCATATCAGCAGGTGATGTTTAAAGTAAAAGAAAGGTCAATAGAGACCCTTTCTATTGTGCCTATAGGAAGGGTCATATCAGCAGGTGATGGTATAAGTAAAGAAAGGGTCAATAGAGACACTTTCTATTGTGCCTATAGGAAGGGTCATATCAGCAGGTGATGTTATAACTAAAGAAAGGGTCAATAGAGACACTTTCTATTTTGCCTATAGGAAGGGTCATATCGGCAGGTGATGTAATAAGTAAAGAAAGGAGCAATAGAGACACTTTCTATTGTGCCTTTAGGAAGGGTCATATCAGCAGGTGATGTTATAAGCAAAGAAAGGGTCAATAGAGACACTTTCTACAATGCCTCTAGGAAGGGTCATATCAGCAGGTGAGGTTATAAGTAAAGATAGGGCAATAGAGACACTTTCTATTGTTCCTATAGGAAGGGTCATATCAGCAGGTGATATTATAAGTAACGAAAGGGTCGATAGAGACACTTTCTATTGTATCTATAAGAAAGGGTCATATCAGCAGGTCATGTTATAAGTAAAGAAAGGGTCAATAGAGACACTTTCTAATGGTGCCTTTAGGAAAGGGTTATATCATGAGGTGATGTCCAAAGTATAGGAAGGGTCAATAGAGACACTTTCTATTGTGCCTATAGGAAGGGTCATATCGGCAAGGGGTTGTAATAAGTAAAGAAAGGAGCAATAGAAACACTTTCTATTCTGCCTATAGGAAGGGGTCATATCAGCAGGTGATGTTATAACTAAAGAAAGGGTCAATAGAGACACTTTCTATTGTGCCTATAGGAAGGGGTCATATCGGCAGGTGATGTAATAAGTAAAGAAAGGGTCAATAGAGACACTTTGTATTGTGCCTTTAGGAAGGGGTCATATCAGCAGGTGATGTTATAAGCAAAGAAAGGGTCAATAGAGACACTTTCTATAATGCCTCTAGGAAGGGTCATATCAGCAGGTGAGGTTATAAGTAAAGATAGGGCAATAGAGACACTTTCTATTGTTCCTATAGGAAGGGTCATATCAGCAGGTGATATTATAAGTAACGAAAGGGTCAATAGAGACACTTTCTAATGGTGCCTTTAGGAAAGGGTTATATCATGAGGTGATGTCCAAAGTAAAGGAAGGGTCAATAGAGACACTTTCTATTGTGCCTATAGGAAGGGTCATATCGACAGGAGTTGTAATAAGTAAAGAAAGGAGCAATAGAAACACTTTCTATTCTGCCTATAGGAAGAAGTCATATCAGCAGGTGATGTTATAACTAAAGAAAGGGTCAATAGAGACACTTTCTATTGTGCCTATATGAAGGGTCATATCAGCAGATGATGTTGTAAGTAACGAAAGGGTCGATAGAGACACTTTCTATTGTGTCTATAGGAAGGGTCATATCAGCAGGTGATGTTATAAGTAAAGAAAGGGGCAATAGAGACACTTTCTATTATGCCTATAGGAAGGATCATATCAGCAGGTGATGTTATAAGTAAGGAAAGGGTCAATAGAGACACTTTCTATTATGCCTATAGGAAGGGTCATATCAGCAGGTGATGTTATAAGTAAAGAAAGGTTTAATAGAGACACTTTCTATTTTGCCTTTAGGAAGGGGTCATATCAGCAGGTGATGTTTAAAGTAAAAAGAAGGGTCAATAGAGACCCTTTCTATTGTGCCTTTAGGAAGGGATCATATCAGCAGGTGATGTAATAAGTAAAGAAAGGAGCAATAGAGACATTTTCTATTGTGCCTTTAGGATGGGGTCATATCAGCAGGTGATGTTATAAGCAAAGTAAGGGTCATTAGAGACAATTTCTATAATGCCTATAGGAAGGGGTCATATCGGCAGGTGAGGTTATAAGTAAAGACAGGGGCAATAGAGACACTTTGTATTGTTCCGATAGGAAGGGTCATATCAGCAGGTGATGTTATAAGTAAAGAAAGGGTCAATAGAGACACTTTCTATTCTGCCTTTAGGAAGGGTCATATCAGCAGGTGATGTTATAACTAAAGAAAGGGTCAATAGAGACATTTTCTATTGTGCCTATAGGAAGGGTCATATCGGCAGGTGATGTAATAAGTAAAGAAAGGAGCAATAGAGACACTTTCTATTGTGCCTTTAGGAAGGGTCATATCAGCAGGTGATGTTATAAGTAAAGAAAGGGTCAATAGAGACACTTTCTATAATGCCTCTAGGAAGGGTCATATCAGTAGGTGAGGTTATAAGTAAATATAGGGCAATAGAGACATTTTCTATTGTTCCTATAGGAAGGGTCTTATCAGCAGGTGATGTTATAAGTAACGAAAGGGTCGATAGAAACACTTTCTATTGTGTCTATAGGAAGGTGTCATATCAGCAGGTCATGTTAAAAGTAAAGAAAGGGTCAATAGAGACACTTTCTAATGGTGCCTTTAGGAAAGGGTTATATCATGAGGTGATGTCCAAAGTAAAGGAAGGGTCAATAGAGACACTTTCTATTGTGCCTATAGGAAGGGGTCATATCGGCAGGAGTTGTAATAAGTAAAGAAAGGAGCAATAGAAACACTTTCTATTCTGCCTATAGGAATGGGTCATATCAGCAGGTGATGTTATAACTAAAGAAAGGGTCAATAGAGACACTTTCTATTGTGCCTATATGAAGGGGTCATATCAGCAGATGATGTTATAATTAAAGAGAGGGTCAATAAAGACACTTTCTTTGATGCCTAAAGAAAGGAGTCATATCACCAGGTGATGTTAGAAGTAAAGAAAGGGTCAATACATACACTTTCTATGGTGCCTATAGGAAGGGATCATATCAGCAGGTGATGTTATAAGTAAGGAAAGGGTCAATAGAGACACTTTCTATTATGCCTATAGGAAGGGTCATATCAGCAGGTGATGTTATAAGTAAAGAAAGGGTCAATAGAGACACTTTCTATTGTGCCTTAAGAAGGGTCATATCAGCAGGTGATGTTTAAAATAAAAAGAAGGGTCAATAGAGACCCTTTCTATTATGCCTTTAGGAAGGGGTCATATCAGCAGGTGATGTTATAACTAAAGAAAGGGTCAATAGAGACACTTTCTATTGTGCCTATAGGAAGGGGTCATATCGGGAGGTGATGTAATAAGTAAAGAAAGGAGCAATAGAGACACTTTCTATTGTGCCTTTAGGATGGGGTCATATCAGAAGGTGATGTTATAAGCAAAGAAAGGGTCAATAGAGACAATTTCTATAATGCCTATAGGAAGGAGTCATATCGGCAGGTGAGGTTATAAGTAAAGACAGGGCAATAGAGACACTTTCTATTGTTCCTATAGGAAGGGTCATATCAGCAGGTGATGTAATAAGTAAAAAAGAGTCGATAGAGACACTTTCTATTGTGTCTATAGGAAGGGTCATATCAGCAGGTGATGTTATAAGTAAAGAAAGGGTCAATAGAGACACTTTCTATTGTGCCTATAGGAAGGGGTCATATAAGCAGGTGATGTTATAAGTAAAGAAAGGGTCAATAGAGACACTTTCTATTGTGCCTATAGGAAGGGTCATATCAGCAGGTGATGTTATAAGTAAAGAAAGGGTCAATAGTGACACTTTCTAATGGTGCCTATAGGAAGGGTCATTCATATCAGCAGGTGATGGAATAAGTAAAGAAAGGGTCAATAGAAACACTTTCTATTATGCCTATAGGAAGGGGTCATATCAGCAGGTGATGTAATAAGTAAAGAAAGGGTCAATAGAAAACTTTCTAGTGTGCCTATAATAAGGGTCATATCAGAAGGTGATGTTATAAGTAAAGAAAGGGTCAATAGAGACACTTTCTATTGTGCCTATAGGAAGGGTCATATCAGCAGGTCATGTTATAAGTAAAGAAAGCGTCAAAGAGACTCTTTCTATTGTGCCTATAGGAAGGGGTCATATCAGCAGGTGATGTTATAAGTAAAGAAAGGGTCAATAGAGACACTTTCTATTGTGCCTTTAGGAAGAGGTCATATCAGCAGGTGATGTTTAAAGTAAATAGAAGGATCAATAGAGACCCTTTCTATTGTGGCTATAGGAAGGGTCATATCAGCAGGTGATGTTATAAGTAAAGAAAGGGTCAATAGAGACACTTTCTATTGTGCCTTAGGAAGAGGTCATATCAGCAGGTGATGTTTAAAGTAAATAGAAGGGTCAATAGAGACCCTTTCTATTGTGCCTATAGGAAGGGTCATATCAGCAGGTGATGTTATAAGTAAAGAAAGGGTCAATAGAGACACTTTCTTTTCTGCCTATAGGAAGGGTTCATATCAGCAGGTGATGTTATAACTAAAGAGAGGGTCAAAAGAGACATTTTCTATGGTGCCTATAGGTCAATAGAGACACTTTCTATTGTGCCTATAAGAAGGGGTCATATCAGCAGGTGATGTTATAAGTAAAGAAAGGGACAATAGAGACACTTTCTATATTGCCTATATGAAGGGTCATATCAGGAGGTGATGTTATAAGTAAAGAAAGGGTCAATAGAGACACTTTCTAATGGTGCCTTTAGGAAGGGGTCATATCATCAGGTGATGTCCTAAGTAAAGAAAGGTCAATAGAGACACTTTCTTTAATGCCTTATAGGAAGGGGTCATATCAGCAGGTGATGTAATAAGTAAAGAAAAGGGCAATAGAGACACTTTCTATATTGCCTATATGAAGCGGTCATATCAGCAGGTGATGTTATAAGTAAAGAAAGGGTCAATAGAGACACTTTCTATTGTGCCTATAGGAAGGGTCTTATCAGGAGGTGATGTTATAAGTAAAGAAATGTTCGATAGACATTTTCTTTATGGTGCCTATATGAAGGGTCATATCAGCAGTTGATGTCCTCAGTAAAGAAAGGGTAAATAAAGACACTTTCTATGGTGCCTATACAAGTTATAATGTTGTTTTAGTTTTGGTAATGTTAGATGATAAATACGCAGCCACGTCTGGTCAAAGAAAATATTTTTCATCCTTTGTCTCGTGAAGAGATAGAGTGCCAGGCTCTCTGCACGTTAAAGACCCTTGAAAGAAATCCTCCTGAAGGGTCTGTGGGTTGGCTGTTGCAAGGCTAAATTTAAATTTCTCTATCCAGTATATCCTCATTTTCCAGTGGTATTTCAAATTTCTCGACATTCATTTCGATTGAAGACCTTCCGTTTTATTAATTATTAAAATTGTTATCACCATTAGCATGCATGAAATATTTGACACTGGACGTAAAACGAACCACAATCAATAAATTTAATATTACTCTTAATATCAGGGTAAATTAAATATTCTTCTTCTGCTAGTACTATGGGGTATATGTTGAATAATTGAAAATGAGTAATTGATAAAGTTTATCTTGGTACACAAAGTTGAAGCAAATTAACACTAGTGATATAAAGGTTCCTACAGTGGCGTATATAGGTCACACGTTATTTAGTAATTTCGACGTTAACTTGTGTTATTTTATGAGAATTAATGCTTTATAAGATGATAATATTGGACTATTATAAAACGATTATGCCATGCTGCTTTAGTTTTCATTGGGTATTACTTTATAATATTAAAAACAATTTAATTTAACTGTCGATATTATTATAATTGTTACAAAAGTCTTTTATTTATTCCTGGTTATCGTCAACTAGACGCTAAAATCTCATCTTTATATTCTTATTAAGAAATATATGTAGTAATGCACAATACATTAACACATTTTAAAAGTTATACATAGTTAAATTAGTAAAGATACGCATAGTTATAAGTTACGATTACTACAGAACAGAAAAAACTCAAAGATGGACGCAGTGATCGGGAAGCGAAATTTAAAATTATAAAGAAATTGAAAAATATATACAGAATGTGTTTTCTTCGTTAATAGATTAGTCGTGCAATCTGTGGCCACCACCTGTAAAAACGGCTGGTTTGGTTCCAACATAATGCACTTATTGTGAATGACTTTTTATTATCCCATTCCTTGTCCAACAGAGTACGGGGTATACGGGTAACTGCATGTGTATCTGTCCGTGCGTCCGTCTGTAACAACATTTTTCTCAGCAACTATTCAACACAGCAAAATACTACTCAGTTTCCTACTTCCTGTTTCCCTAACTCTTTTTATTTTCGTACATATGGAAGTTATGATGGCATTTTCTCAGAAACTATTTCCGGCAGAAATCTAATATTAAGTAGCAAACTTCATGATTTTTTACCTGTCAGTTCCCTTCCTACTTCTTATCTTCCAACTGAAAAAGTAAAATAACAAAAATTCCGAACTCAAAGGGAAATTCAGAACGGAAAGTCCTTTATAAAATGGTAAAATTAAATGCTCAAACACATCTAACGAATGGAAAACAACTGATGCCACTTTGTTATGTATGGGTTGTACTTATTGTTGAAGGCCGTACGGTGACATATAGTTAATAATTTCTGTGTCATTTGGTCTCTTCTGGAGAGTTGTCTCATTGGCAATCATACCACATCTCCTTATTTTTATATCTACTTTCCTCGATACAAATACTAATATATGGAACAAATCTCCGTGATTTTAAAAGCTCTCGCGGCGAACAAAAACGCACATAACAATTTTAGTCTTTATTCGACTCGTATATGTCGAAGTTAAACAAATAACTGACCAAAAACCACAACAAAACTACAAATGTTAATACGGTTGTGATTGTTTTGAAACGCTATATAGGCGGAGCTTCCGGGTGACTTCGTCCCTGCCCCTACCAGAACTTTCAACGGCCCTGGATCAACTGGGGCCTTAGGCAGTCCCATATCTCTCTCTTTAGTTTGTGATTCCACTTCATTAACAAGGTAGCTACGCCCCGATTAAATTGTTTTTAATATTATAAGTAATACCCAATGAAAACTAAAGCAACATTATAATTAATAATGGCATAATCGTTTTATAATAGTCCAATATTATCATCTTATAAAGCATTAATTCTCATAAAATAACACAAGTTTACAATTATAATAATATCAACAGTTTAATTAAATTTGTTTAATATTATAAAGTAACACCAAAAGAAAACTAAAGCCACACTATAATTAATAACGACATATTTGTTATATAATATTCCTATACTTTCATCTTTTCAGGCATTAATTATCGTAAAATAACACAAGTTTACATCGAAATTACTAATAACGCTTGACCGATATACGCTTCCTTAGGTACCTCTATCAAAATATATGCGATTAAAATAAGTAATAAAATTGTATGTATTTATACAAATTATAAAATATACATTTACACCATGATTACATTGAAAGTATAAGGATACCCTACATTTATCATGATAATCATGATCATCATAAACGTAGTAAAATTTCAGAATGACTACCTCCCTTTTACCCTGGTAAATTACTGAAATATATCGTTTTGCATTAATCATAAAATCATTGTGAAATTATATTAATTGTATGCTTAACTTCTGTTAGTGGTGTCCAAACAATAATATTTTAAGAAAAAAAAAAAAAATAACCTAACAGTCATATAAGTTATTTTCCTGCTACATGTATAAGTTTATATAATTTCATTTCACTATTTTTTTAACTTTGCAAGATTAATAAATTATTGTTTTCCAAATTAATATATGTATTCAAGGATTTGTATAGTACGACTATACAAATATACAAATCGTTAATGTATTCTTATTGTGAACTATAAAAAAAGGCAAAATGTTCAACAGTGTATTAAAATTATACAAACCATTAAAATTATACTTTCCTACGATTTTACATAATTAATTTCTAGCTGTTATTTATCTTAACTTAATAAATAAAGTAACATGACATTAATTTTCAATTTAAAATCGGTTAATGTACAAAGGAAGCAACTTTAGTTGTTCTACATAGGGGCAAAATTGGCAGGTTAATGGTGCAAAATCAGCAGGTGCCGTATCAGCAGGTGTCATTTTTAGGTTATACCGAATAGACAGAAAAAATATTACAGTCATTCCTTACAATTAAGTTTTCTAAATTCCATTTTACAGGAGTAAATTACGAAAAAAAAACGTTTGCGATGACGTAACGGTCACATGACAAAATTATGTCTATGAGCTGATAGACAAAAGCTCTCAGCCAATCATAAGACGTGTTACACACAAAATTAAAATATATAAAAATATTCCAAAGTTTTATTTCATGTTTATTTTGCATATACATGTATATGTTTTTCCACTGACTGTTCATATATTGTACATGTAACACTAACTTACTGATTGTGGTGATTTTTTTAGCTGTCTTGCCTATTGTATATATTTTAGTATGTAACGGTTCCTACAACACAATTTAAGACAATGTATTTATAAAATTTTTATAAATGATTTTGAAATAAAGTCATCCAGTGGTTTACCTGTGAAATCAACCTCCGTTTCTGTGTGTTTTGTAATAGTTTAACGTACAATAACTTACATATACAGCATATACAGTTATACCATATGATTGTCGAAATACTACACTCGATGAACTTCTACAAGCAATACTGTCATCTCGGATTCTTTAAGTTAGATACTGTGTCAATAAAACCTGATGACATTTAGACGGCATGTTATATCTAAATAATTGAGAACGCTTCGATAAAGTACGGCCATCATTCCATTTTCATATTCAAAATTAAAATTAATACCGGAATAATGGAAGTGTTCATCATTTACTATTAAAGTATTCAAGCTGTACCAAAATATTAATGATTGCACATGAATTTACTCTTATTGAATCCAAAATTGAAAGTTGTCATTGTCCTGTTTAAGGCCAACTAATAAGGTTTTCTCACGGTTATTCTCGTACCAAAATGACAAACTGGACGAAGTTTAATCTCCTTGTTGGTTATGTTCCATTGTCTTAATTCTTCTTATGAAGTATGCATTTTCAGAGGGTTTTGTTTTCAATGACGTCTAAAACATTACACGAAAACAATGTCATCACACACAAATAAAAAATACAAAAGGGACAGTTATTATACATTAATCAAAACTTTAAAAATGTTGTCCAAAACATTGGGATTTATTCTGGAAGTATCATTCTACTCGTCAAAATTTTCAAAAGAGTATATTTCACAACCAGCTTTTAATTGCAATGTTATTTCAAAGATTTGTCCTTTTAAATTTGAATTGTTCATATTCTTTATGTCGGGGCCTTTTATAGCCGACTACTAGTATATGGTATGGGTTTCTGTCATTGTTGAAAGGCGTACGATTGCCTATAATTGCTTACATCCACTTCATTTGAACCTTGTAAGATAGTTGTCTGATTGGCAATCATACCACATCTTATTTCTATAAGAAAAGCCAATTTTAACATAGATGAATCGGAAACAATGTAAACAGTTATTCAGATGAAAAAATGCTGTTACATGTACTCAGGAAATTTTCCGATTCTGTGATCGCGGACAATCCTACGTTGTTTTTTTTCGTTTTAATTGTTTTATATAACTTTATATCGTAGTCTTTTACAGCTGGCTATACGGTATGTATCTTGCTCATTGTTGAAGGCTGTACGGTGGCCTATATAGTTGCTTAAAACATGGAAGTATATTGACAATATAGTATTTCCATGCTTAAAGCAACTTTATCTGAACTATGATAGTTTATCATACCATATATCCTTATTTTATATTAGGGTTCGTTATCAACTTTCAAGGAGTTTTAGCACCATGTTGAAGGCCTCACGGTGTCTTTATGATAAATAGCAATAAACACGCTGGTCATCTGTTTTGTTATTTGTGGTTTGTGATTAGATATTTTGTGTTATGATTTACAACATCATATCTTTTAAAAATTGTTCTGTGACTTGACGGTAGCATACACATACCATTTTGATAAATCTAGGTATCAATCGAATACTGTAGACCAAACGATCGGAATCGAAATGAGATATGCAAATCGAAAATAATTCAAGTGAAATTAGACAAGAGGTTAATCATGCCCTGTCATGCATGTCTCAGTTGTCAAATGATTCCAATATCCAGTGGCAAGTTGCCGTATTAAATAAATAGCTAAACGTTTAATATAAACGGCTGTTTTATGAAAATCGATGTACAAAGATATATATTAACATTAGGTTTTCCTGGTAAAGGGAGATAACCCAATGTTTTTAAAATGTCAAAGCCATGATAAAATTTAGTAAAAAAATCTCCCATTGAAATCAATACAAGCCTATTTGTTGAATTAAATTTATAACTAGTTTACTTTTAGAAATCAGGGCTTTCATATATCATTCATTAAAGTACAAATATAGCCCCATTTTTTACCGTTATGGAATACCTTACCTGTACTGCAACTCCCTCCTATGCCAGGAGAACCACCAATCTTAGACTCGGTGTAAAATCACTCACACGGTTAAAATCCTCTGAATTAGTTTAAAAGGTAAAACTCTTTAAACTATAAAAGAGATAATAATTATCTCCTCTGGGGATGTGACCCTATCACCATTATTCAGGATACACATTAATAATCGTTCATAATTCAAATACATGTATAAAAGTTGCTTTTTATATTAAAACGGTAAAAGTAAATACACTATATACAAAACTTTACCATCTTATGTTATGTCCTTCCTTTTGAACTTGGTGTTTTAAGCTTTTGGATTACTGTTCAATTAGTACTGCCCGTTGCTGAAATAGTCTACGACACAGACCTCTCGATAATGTTTCTATTCTCTCCTGTGTGTTATCATTTAAAAATCTGTATTTTGAGCAGTCGATAATTAATTGACACAAATGTTCCTCGCTGGTCATTAATTCCTGAATGATATCCTGATCCCTAAGTTTTCTATTAATACTTCGTTTATCAGCTGTAGAAAGTTAAATCTTATATACTGTAGCGTAGAGCATTTTACTATAAAGCGAAGTATATCTTCATTTCCCTCTGCACATAGCTGACAAATTGGCGACACATGTCCATTGCTAAATTTAGCACGATGATATTGTAGGTATATTGTCCCTTTGCTAACTTTGCCTTTAAGGAGGCAGATGTTATGGCATATGGATTTGTGCCACAGCTTTTCCAGATATTGTGTATTGGCTTAAGTCGAGCCAGAGTAGATTTTGATTGAGCTTCATTGATCATTTATTTTATACAGTGATCACCGATTGTTTTATATACCAGATTTTTCCAAAGTTGTTTCCGGGTGGGTTGTCTATTATATCATATGGCGATGGTAAACCATATATATTGGCAATTTCAACAGTTTTGTGAACCAGCTACCAGATTGAAGAGATTTTGTTGCTAGCTGTCTGAAGGCTAATTTTCTTTCGATTGAGTTTTCATTTCTTATGATATTTCCAAATGTTTTGAGAATTCATTTGTGTATTTCTGATTCTATAGTAATCCGTCCCAAGTAAAAGATGTGAAGCTACATTGGCAGTTCTGTCGGGCAGATGTTGAATTTGTCGTAAGAGTTTCCGGAAATATGTGGAGAGGTTTTTATGTCTTCAGTAGTAAACTTGATGACATCTAAACCATATAATAATCGTGGTAGAACATATGTTTGAATCAGATGAATTGCGGTTTTAGGGTTTACTCCATTTAGTCCATGAAGACCAGCACCCATCAGTGCATATACTGTTCTTCTTGCTGTAATGATCCTCTTTTAACTACTAGTTTTGTGCCTGTAATTCCAAGATGTGTTTAGAACGTTGGGGTAGCCATAAGTTTGCCATTTAAATGCCTGTTACATTCTGAAGAATCATTAAAAGTAAGCACCACTGACTTTTGTTCACTGATTTCATATCGGTTCTTATTTGCAAATCTTAATTGTATATCTAACATGATATCTGTTTCTCAGATCAGTGACGACAGATATGGAACAAATGTCGTAACTACAATCCCGTTCCGTTTTACCCCGAATGTGACCTACCGAATTATACATGTAACCTGGTTCATTCTTACATGACCACCACAAAGGGTGTCACATGTATAGCAGGATCTGCTTACCCTTCCGGAGCACATGAGATCACCCCAGTTTATCGGTTGGGGTTCGTGTTGCTCAGTCTTTAGTTTTGTATGTTGTGTTTTAGTATTGTTGTTTGTCTGTCTTTTACTTTTCAGCCATGGCGTTGACAGTTTATTTTCGACTTATGAGCTTGAATGTCCCTTTAACATCTTTCGCCTCTCGTTTGCAACAATCAAAATATAGGGTCATACGTCATTTTGTTGTTTACAAACACCACGAACACTGCAGATTCGCACTAAATTCCTACTGACCCCACTACTTTGCAACCCTGTAGTAAATTCATCATTCATTTTATTATCCTTAGATTTGATCCATCTTGTCAAAAATATTTAATACAAATATTCAATGCTCCAATCAGTGTAGCACGGGACTTCATTATTCTCCAAAAGCTTCCCAAATATGCGGTCCTTGATGACTTATATTTATTTGCTGAATTCACCCCGTTTCTGTACGTTTATCACAAAATTAAAACTTTATAGCCGGCACATGTCATTGAGCCTCCACCAAATCAGTGACGGTCTTTTGTAATATCTTAATATTGGTGTCTTTTAGTAAACTCGATGATACGTTTTATTTGTTTCTGCTAAAATGTATTTTTAAATTTGGGGCGATTTGGAATTTGTAATTGTAAAGACAATTTGTATCGTTATAGGCAAAGTTGATCTTAAATGGATTTGGTTAATTTTAAGGTCCTTTTGTCCATATAGCTCTTCAACTATTCCGGTTCTTATACAACCTTTGCTTTCACATATTTGGTTCTGAACATTCCTGATGAAGTCAAATCAAGAAAGGCGATTTGAACGCATGGAATTTATAATGTGTTGCTTTCACTTTTTATAATAGTCCCAGACAAATTATTGGAATTAGAATACTGAAATTAACCCCGAAATGCATAAAATTATGGTGGTATGTATACACCCTTTTATTTTATAATTCAGGGCGTAGCTGCCGTTAGGCACTTTAGGCACGTGCCTACACATAATTTTTTTCACAAATATTTTTTTCATTAAAAAGAATAATAAAAAAATAATGACAACGTTATCTGTATATAGATGCACGTGAAGTCATCAAAACTCTTTAATTATCAAATGTCATTTGTACACTAGTCTATCATCCCTAGTGAATGGATCATTGGATAGAATTGTATCATGCATGTACAGTATATTCCACCTTATATAGATACTAAAACTCCAACTTTGGTTCAGATCATCTCACTTCTATGAAATAACCTCAACATGCTCAATACCCTGACATTTTATTCTTAGATACATGATTTTTATTAGTTGTTGTTGGCTTTCAACTAGTTTTCACTTGGCCTTCATCCGACCTACAATAAAACCCTTGCCAAAGTGGGGCGTCCGTTTGGCTGTGCGGGATGTATAAATACGCAGAACTTTACGTCTGGTCAGAATGGGGACGTTAAATCCGATGCCTAGTGTAGAGAGAATGCCAAGCTCTCTGCACGTTAAGAACATTTGCAACATCTCTGTGTGGGGTCCAAAGGTGGTCTACTAAAAGGCAAAATGTATGTCTCTATCCAATAAACCCTCATTTTCCAATGGCATTTCCCAAATTTGTTCTAAACATGCATGAACTATTTGCCACTGGATATTTAGCAATTAATCAATCAACAAGCTTTCATTAACTTCAATTACTCTCAGATCTACGTGTAATGACCATGATTATTCAAATTCTTTAGCAGGTAGAAGTGTTACAGCACAGGATATCAGAAAATGTGAAATTGTTGAATTTTGTTAGAAAGTATGAACAGAACAGAACTCCTGAATTAGGCATTGACTGTTTGTGTGGCCGTGTGAGGGTGAAGGTTTAAGAATTGACGTATATATCAATTATCCTCAATAAGAAAGGAATAGATATGAAAATACTAAACAGGATGTACTGCTTATTTAAGGTCTACGCTGATCCTGGGACTATTATATAATAGTATATTATCATGATAAAATGACCAGTAAATTTAATATTTTTGTACACAAAATTTTGCAACAAAAATGCTGAAAACCGTTTCAACCCCTACCAGGGCTATGTACTGGACCTGCTGGGGGCCTTATGCTGCCCCAGACCCCTACCGTAATTTGTGCCTACAGTTTATTGGATATCTAGCTACGCCCTTCTTTATTCTACAAATATTAAATTGCTTTCTATGGCGTCTCAAAATACTTATCATACTTCTTCATTTCCTTTGGCTAATTTTGAACTTTCAAAAACAGGGAAAGAAACGAGTGCAGAAAGAGAAAACAGAAAATCAATTATAGAAAAGCTTGACAATTTATATGAAAATAATCCTAGTTCTTATTGGTCATTACTAAGAGATATCTCAAATTTTGACAACACAAAAGTTCACCAGATCAGTTTGTATCTGGAAATGACTGGTTGGATTATTTCAAGGTTTTGAATGATAAGTCCTCAAATATAAATGCATTTCAAAAATATAAAAGACTCTTTAAAAAATTAGAAGCTCAAAAATCTTCACAGAACATTACAATACGATTACAGAAAAGAAATCTGTGAAGCAATTTGTTCATTAAAAACAAAAATTATCAAGTTTCGATTTAATTTTGAATGAACTGCTAAAATCAAGTCAAACTTTTTACTTCAAACTTTCAAGAAACTATTTAATAATGTGCTCTTGTCTGGAAATTTTCCAAAATTTGTGCAAAAGGCTTTATTGTCCCATTATTATAAAGTGGTAATAGAGAAGACCCATCAAATTACAGAGGAATAACTATACCCAGCTGTTTGGGTAAGCTATATACAAAGCTATTAAATTCCAGATAAGTAAAATTTTTGATAAAAGAAATTTAATATGTAAAGAACAAATTGGCTTCTGCGCAGGAAAGGCTTCTGCGCAGGAAAGCGAACAAGTGATCACATGTTTGTTTAAAAACTTTAATAGAAAAATATACCCAAAAGGGTTCAAAACAGTTATTTTCATGTTTTGTAGATTTTAGACGGGCTTTTGATACTGTGCGTTATGAAAGCCTTTTTATAAACTAAGAAAAATGACATAAGTGATCTTTTTATAATAGCATTAAAACATGTATAGTAAAACAGAACTATGTGTAAAGATTAATAATGATACTGTAACAAACTCCTTTTCTTCAAATATTGGCGTTCGTTAAGGTGATAACTTAAGCCCTTATATGTTTAAATTATTTATAAATGACCTCCAAAATATTTTTGATGATAACTGTAAACCAGTAAAACTCAATACCTCAGATTTAAATTGTCTCCTGTATGCAGATGATGTTGTTTTACTATCAGAAACTGCTACAGGGTTACATACATGTTTAGATAGACTCTCTAGCTATTGTAACAAGTGGGGTTTACATAGGCGGATCCAGGGGCTCTGGGGAGGCGCCCCTTTCGTGGAAAAATTTGGTTGATTATATAGGAATCACTGAAGCATGACTGGAGCGGCCCCTTTAGGTCAATCAGCCCCTTTATGAAAAGTTCTGGATCCGCCACTGGTTTAGAACTAAATGTTAAGAAAACTAAATCGCTTGTTTTAATAAAACTGGTAGGTTAAATGATACTTTGTTTAAATTTAATAATATTCCTATTGAGAGAGCCAAACAGTATTCACTATAAATGGCAGTTTACAAATGCTAAACAAGATTTGTATAACCGGGGTTTAAAAGCATCATTCAAATTAAAAAAAAATGCGTTAGTGGAAACCTTCCTAAACTTAAAACATTATTCCATATTTTTGATCATACAGTTAAGCCAGTCTTGTTATATGGTAGTGAGGTGTAGGGTGCTTTTCAGTCTGACAAACTAGCAGCTGGAGGAGATAATTTCTTAAATAAGTTATGTAAAGAATTAACTGCAGAAAAACTACATTTAAAATTTTGTAAATCCTCTTTGGGAGTAAATAAAAGGGCAACAAATTTAGCTGTTTTGGCAGAACTTGGGAGAATATCCCTTATTTTTAGAAGTGATAGTCAGTATATTCAAGTATTATATACATATGCATAAATCTAATAACTCCTTGCTATCTGAAGCACTCACATTATCTCAATCCCTTTTTACTCAGAATAAAAAATGTTGGTTTGGATGTATTGATAGTTTGGCAAAATATTTAGATGTTGATTTAAATCACATTTTAACCTTAAAGAATAAGTTAAAACCTTTTCTTTTTAATAAGCTCAAGTTAAAGTACAATAAAATATGGAAAACTGATATATTTGATGATAAAGTAAATCAGCAACATGGAAACAAATTGAGAACATATAGATTATTTAAAAGTATATTTACGGGAACATTTGAGAGTTATCTTTTTATGTGAAAATTTTAATCAAAGACAATTGTTAACAAAATTCAGAATTAGTGCTCATAAATTAGAAATAGAAATTGGACGCTATAAGGGGCTTCAGGTACAAGAGAGATGATGTCAATTATGTAAAAGAGATGTAGAGGATGAAATACATTTTTTTATTACAGTGCCCAATTTTAGAAAATAAAAGAAAAGAAATAATTTTAGAACTTGAAAAAAAATACGTCAACTTAAAAAACCTTGATTTGAAGTCAAAATTTATTTGGTTTGTGTCAGGTGAAGATAAATTGTTCATAAGAAAATACATAATCTAATTTTTGATTTAGAATGTGAGAAAAAACTATACTGACTCCAGACATCTCTGGTTGCAATTAGTTGTCAAATACCTTAAAATTATTATAATGTATTTTTTTTTTATTATATATAAATTATTAAGTCTATAATAACAAAGAAGACTGGGTTGTGCATACATATCCAAAAATTGGATCACTGACACTAGACATTGTTTATGATTTTAAGTCTTTTATAGACCATAATAAATGTTTTGTTTTTGTTTTGTTTTTCATCACTGTAAAATCAATGTTAATCATATGTATATATCATAATTTGTATTAATTATTCTGCTCTTCATGGGTGTCGTGATTGACAAATAAAACTATTCTTATTCTTATTCTTATTCTTATGTGTCTTTTACAATATAAAGTGTATAACTTGTTACCTGTTGCCTGTATGTCTGGTATTTTCAGCCTTCTATTATATATAGATAGTTGACCTTCCATGGATGTCATAGAAACAAGTGCAAGTGTTTCTGATGGTTACTACCTTATGGGATAATGGTAAAATATTTTTGATATTCACATTATAACCTGTGCAGTTACTGTAGCAGCACATAACCAACCAAGAATCTGAGTCTAGACGCGATTTTGAGCTTGACATTCCGTTTAGCGTGACCATACATATCAGTATATGTCCCTGGCCTTTTGTCCTTGACATACATGCTGTCTCACTGGCACATACCTCATAGCTCCTTTTATTCAAATTATTTGCATCGTTTTCAGTACCCAATTTAAAATGTGTATCCAACTTTATCAACACACGGAAACTGTTCTTTGAAGTTTGATTCGATAGTGTTGAATGAGGGTACGAATTGGGTACCCAATATGACGGATGACGGTAAAATATTTGTTAAAATAACGTTAACGATCAATATTTTACTGCATTTGACGCTAACAGTATCCTACCCTCTTATTAAATATTGTTCTGCTTCAGGTGCCTGTGGTTTTCGATGTTATAAATTTTATATAGTGTGTTTTCTGTCTTTATTTGTTTCTTTATCCTTTTAGGGACTACATCAAAAGTTCAATGTAGGATAAAAACTTAATTCACATAGTTTTTCACTGACACCCCCACCCCCTCTTAACTTAATTTGGGAAAATTGATTGACCAATATGGATATATGTAAAATAGATTTTGGATTAAACAAAACTTGCAGCAATTTTACCCCCTTGTCGTCCCTTATCTATATGCATATTTTCTACAAAGCTGATTGAAATTAAAAAGAGAGAGTTGAGAATTGAAATAAATATTTTAACCTCGCCACATTTTCATTTACTTGCCGTTAGACAAGGACGTTGTCAGTTTATGGTTATCTCTTAATGGTTTTCTTATCATTTAGTCAGTGAATTTAGTCTGGGAGACGGTAATGGACAGTATTGCACGCAGAAGTACATCGAATGTAGTATTTCGGCAATCCTATGACATACATGTAACTAGTATTTCAATTGTTTGTAAAACAATTGAAAAGTCTTTCCTTAAAAGTTTGATTAAAGTAGGTCAATCATTTAAAATCTAACTTTGGTAACACGGGACTTAGCTATGTTTGGACTCAGCTATTGATAGATATTTGTAATGTACTTTTTACGACCTTTCATTTGATATGGACAAGCATACCTACGTAAACGTTTCACTTTTCGCACTTAATAACCCTATCCAACTCATTTATTTTTGGGACAGGACTTTAATATTTGAAATATACGCATTACGACCTTTCATTTGATAACCTTACCTTCTAAGACTATTTATTTTTGCACTCAATGATCCTTCCCAACTCATGTTTTGGGTATTTAATATTTGAAATGTACGGTTTATGGACATTCATTTGATATGCGACAACCTTACTATCTTAGACACTTTAACTTTTGCACTTAATGACCCTTCCTTCTCTCTAGGATGGGAAAGGGAGTTTAAATTTTAATTTTGAATAGAACTCATTTAGACGTTGAATTTGATATGTCAGATGGATGACCCCATTTGGCAAAGTCCAAAAATGATGCAATATCATTTTTATAGAACTTATGATAATTAAACATATGTCAGAAGGTCAAGGTTATAGTACCCTTTGAAGTTCAAGGTGAAATTTTCTCATGACCTTGCCATTGATATCAAATTGAAGGTCTTAAAATACTGATCATTTTGCAGTTCATAGTAGGTTGATATCTGCTGCCGTTTCAAAGATAAACACAAAACTATACTTTAAAGAATGATCTCGTCGTAGCTTTTGAACGGATGGTTGGACAGTTTTGGGTCTAATGTATAAATTGTAGAGCTCCTTCGAGATGCACGTTTTATATGCTGTGTGTATGCAGCTTTCTCTTATCGTTTTCTTAACATTCAGTCTTGAAATATAAGGGAAAAACTGTTTGGAAGGTCAAATGAACTTAAGAATTTTGGTGCCGGTTCTCTAAATATAATTTTTTAAAATTGTGTATAATATTTCAAGGAAATACTAGTAACTCTTATAAGGTTTGATAAAATAATTGTGTAAGTTTATTAACATTGCCATCTCTTCATGTATATGTTGCCATTTTCAGATCGACTCTATCTGTAAGAATTTTTAAGATATATGCAAATAAAAGAAATTCTTTCAAGGGATATAACTCTAAAAGGGGTGACAAAATCCTACGCAGTCTCATATGATAATACTTCATGATGAAATCTACCTATAAGTGTCCAAATACGGTCATGATATCTTCAAAACAACGAGTGAGGGGCCATGTCTAGAAAAAAAAACAATAAAAGAGAAATAACTTCTAAAGGGATGATGAAATTCCACACAGCGTCATCTGGTTATACTTCATAATGAGGTCTATCGATGGCCCACATTTGGTCGTGATAACTTCAATAAAAACGGGGAGGTCACCTTAACAATAAGGTCTTTCACAAAGTTGGGAAAAGACCTTAACTATATACTTATGCACATTTATACATGCATATGTAAGCTATTGTACGTAAAATTATGACAAAACAAACAGAAACCTAGATTTATTTTACAGGTAAAACGTTGATTTACTTATTTTCTAAATCATTTTATAAAGATACCCTCTTTATTTATTTAGAGTATAGTAGGAACCATTATTTACTAAAATATATACAACAAACTAGACAGCTGAAAAAATTCACCAAGATCAGTAACTAAGTGGTACATGTATGAACAGTTAGTGACAAAACATATGTAAACAAAATAAACATAAAAAATTAATTATAAATATTTTTATTGAATAAAATGACCGGAAAACATAACAAAGTTGTCTCCATGAAGTGTTCCGTAGCTCCTTGGATTGCGGAGATAAATTCTGTCTCCTTTCTTTACATCTATTATGGCCTGAAGTGACCCTGCAGTACCATGATCCTTTGCTGAATGCCCTTTACTATGAACTCGTTATTTTCATTAGATTTAACTCAAGCCAATTTTCACCACTCGAGATAAAGTTGGCAGCAAATTCATACAATCCTGATTTACCAACTGTAAAGACTCCAGAGTTTGGATCATATCCACTTCCAGTATTTGTTACTACACGGTCAAGTTTGAGTACAGCATTTGTACTAAGGGAAACGGATTTAGTCAAAGTTGCAAAGAAGGCTGGTTGCAAACTAGGCTGACTGACTGTAAAGAGATCAAGCGTTAATGTATGGACTTAAATATATGTATACAGACGCAGATTTATATATTCTACAGTATATTTATATTAGATCTGTTTATAAACGCAGATTTTGCAGGTCACTCTTAAGAATTAATGCATCTATTTGAAACGTTTTTACAAACGCTATTTCCTTTTAATGTATTTTCTATATCTATGTTCTTAAATGAATTGTTCATAAATGATAATAAAAATAAATAAACAGAAAAATACCTCAGCGTACAAATAGATAATGCCCAGAGACCAACGATTTGTATCATTGCATTTACATGTATCGTTGCATCTCTACAAAATAAACCGTAGCTAAAACTGCATTTTATCCTTTACCTAGATACTGTATCGTGTAAAACATTCACCGACCAATCAATCAATCAATCAATCAATTAATAAATCAACCATTTATAAAAAGCAAAAATAAATGACAAAAAATGGAAATAAAGCATCCGTTCTCTTACAATGATCATGCATGAGCAGTACTGAGATACTTTCACCGTTGTCAAACTTCAAATTCAGTTAAATTGCAGCAAAGAAAAATATACTCTCAACGGTAAAAAGTATTACAATGACTAGATGATTCAACTGTCTGATTTTATTCAAACGTTCGATTAAAACTAACCTGATTGCTGACACTTCACTTTCACCATCACATTTATTAAGTCTTCAAAAACGTCATTTCCTGCAAAATAGAGAAATCATATGAACATTTACTTTTCTCTTTTTACGTTGTATTATCACTTTCACGTATCTACTATGAGAATATGCTGAACTTACCAATACTTGGAGGACAGGAACCCTGAACACCAAATGTCGCCAGAACAGATACAAACAAGAACACCACAATGAATGCCATATCAATTCGACTTTCTTTCTTCGTTGTTTTGCTTGTATTTTTATACGGAATGGCGTTTTACCTGATACCAATAATCATTTTTCCAATAATTTCAAAATCGCGTGACAACCGCAGATGTTACCTTTATTTATACTTGTATACAATATCATATACCAATCTGGTTTTAATGGGAGAAAAACTTGCCCCTCTTGATGGGATGCTTACTATCTGACGGCACATCGGAAAGATACCTGAATCATTAGGGTGATTTATTAACTCAGACTAGCTGTTTATGCACAGTTATGGTCTTTGACCATAGTTCATCTTTATTCATACTTTATTTTGCCGAGTAACTGTTTTCGATTCACTTTTTAAAACAAAAATATGGAATATACTTGAAAATCATAAATCTGACACATTCTTACTTAAAATGGTCGTTGATTATGTATGTTTGGGCTTTGCGCAAATGATTTATAGCTGATGTACAATATGTGAATACAATATTTGCCAAAATAAATGTATGGTTAAACCGGTGTTACACTGCTGTCCCATGGTATGGAGAAGGTTGAGCGCTCACACACATGTTTAACCCCACCACATTCTATATAATTGTCTGTCCCAAGTCTGGGGCCTATAATACAGTGGTTGTCGTTGGTTGCTATCTGTCATTTTGTTTTCGTTTATCATGTTTGTTGTTTTGCCATAAATCAGGACGTTGGTTCTTTTGTTTAAATTGTTTTACATATTGTTATGTCTTTTAAAGCTGACTATACGGTATGGATCTTGCTCATATTTGAAGGCTGTACGGTGACCTATATATAGTTGCTTAAAACATGGAAGTATATTGACAATATAGTATGTCCTTGCCTATACTCAACTTTATTTGAACTATGTTGGATAGTTGTCTCATTGATTATCATACCATATCTCCTTATTTTATATTAGGGTCCGTTATCAACTTTCAAGGAGTTTTAGCACGGTGTCGATGACCTCGCGGTGTTTTTATGATGAATAGCAATAAACACGCTGTTCATTTGTTTTGTTATTTGTGATTTGTGTTAAGAGATTTTGTGTTATGAATTATATCATCATATCTTTTAAAATTGTTCTATGACATGAAGGTAGCATACCTATACCATTTTGATAAGTCTAGGTATAAATCAAATACTGTAGTATAAACTATCGGAATCGAAATGAGATATGCAAATCAAAAATTTGAAGTGAAATGAGACCAGGTATGTCAAAAGGTGAATTATATCCTGTCATGCATGTCTCAACTGTCAAATGATTCCACAATCCAGTGGCAAGTTGCCGAAATAAATAAATATTTAAACCTTTGTAATAAACGGCCGATTGGAAACATGTTTCTATAAAAATCAAAGCATTTAATCGAAATTCAAATTCATTACAAAGATATATATTAACATTAGGTTTTCCAGGTAAAGGGGAGATAACTCATTTTTTAAAAATGTCAACCATGTGTAGGATTAAATTCAATATACAAAATTCTCCCATTGACTTCAATGCAAATCTATTTCTTGAATTAAATTCATCAATGGTTTATTTTTAAAAAAAAGGCGGCTTTCATATATCATTTATCAAAGTACAAATAAATTAAAGTCCCGGCCATTTTTTGCAACAATCATAATAGAAGGGGGTGACTCACTTTTGGGATGTGGGATATAGGGGGTAAAAAAAGTGGGAATTGGGAAAAAGAAGGAAGTGGGATATGACCATAATGTGGGATGTGGGGAAAACCTACAAAAAAAGAATGGTGAAAATGCATGAATGGTCATGATGTGTCTGATTGGTGGTGTTTCCAGTCATGGAGTCGAATACAGCATAGTGTATATAGATCCATATCTTTGCCATATCTATACTTCACGAATCCAGATTCTTACTACGAACGCCCTGAAGGATTGGTGCCTTTTAAGGCAGTTGTGAAAATGCCAAAAATCAAATAAATCAAAATCACTCAAGCTGATAGAACACTCTTGGGTGTTTATAGGAAGAAATATCTACAAAGCGTAAAACAACTCTCTATTAGACAACAGAACACCAAATTCAAAACAGGAACACTTCCATGGTATGCATATCAGAAAGAGACACAAAGTGTTGATACAATTGACTTTGAAAAATTGTTGATTGATGAAAAAGAAACCGACTTAATCATATACAAAACCACTAAAGAAACACCTGTTGGAACGGACGATGTACGTGGGGATATGTTTGTAAATTCTCCAGGTGAACAAGCATTTCGTATGCATGTATATATTTTCATATTTGGTCAAGGGAAATTATAACATTTTTTTAGAGAAAAGTCGGTTTGATTATATGTTTAGATGGTAACGTAAAATATCCTGAAATCTGTAGATATGTTTATAGTTTGTCACGTTACAATATTTAATCTTCTTAGTCTTTTAGCATTTTGCATTACATTTCAGCTGCCTGAACCACGCAATTAAAAACGTTTCCTCTTGTATATAATTGAATTAAATAACACACTGCACATGCATTCGTCTCCATGTTAACATACATGCAGTTATTGATATCACCATATGAGGCAATAAATATCCACCAATATAAAACAAACACATTTATATATAACTTGAAGTGTTCCGCGATTTTAAGATGTATTGGATCAAAAATAGATACGGTTTATTTCCCTAGCTATTTACTGTAGATACAATAAAATAAATGTAACACAATGTTTGAAACCTGCAAGGAAGACAAACAGGGAATGATTATGCAGAATATATCAAAACTTTTTAACAAGTCATGATCAATCAGTGATGACGTTTTCTTTGTTATTCGTAACTTTATCTAGATATATTGGACAAAAGGTTTAAATTCCAACGTTAGTATAGGAAGGTCACAGTAAATATATTTCATTGTGTTTTTAACGTAATGTGCTCTTTGTCGGTGTAAGGCACCGTCGTTATAACTTATCCGTCATCCCTTTTTTTTTAAAATCTGATCTTAAACTAAACTAGCTGTACCTGTAGAAAACTTATGTCAAACGGGATAACACATCCAATTTTTTACGGATGTTGTTAACCGAGCCCGGAAATTTAGATACGATCCTGGTAAACTTATCGATCCTTTAAATAAACTTATTCTAAAAGGTTACAAATTCAACTCTGTAATTAATTTGAATATTGTTTTTATTTGTATTAATATTGATTTTGTTATCAATAATTAACTAAATTTTATTCTTATATACATATGCATATTCATGTCTCTACAAACTGTCGATATCAGTATCTTAGCATTGCACAAGGCCATGCTTTTCTCTGACTGTTAATGATGTCTTTTCAATAAACCCATTGAATGCTGGATGTGTACTGATTAATGTTTTAGTCTTAGATGCTTGACTTGTTTTTTAAGTTGTTATTTGCTTTTAACTAGCAGTCAATAATTGCGAGTACTCTCAGATCTGTACTTTCATAGTGTCTTTTTTTGTTGTGTGGATGTATAAATACCCTGCCACGTCCGGTCTGTGCTTTTGTAAGATGTCTTTCTTCTTTGTATCGATTTAATGAGTTGAGCCTTTTTCCAACTGATTTGTATAGTTTATTCTTATGGTGTACTGTTACACCACTATCCCAGGTTAGGGGAGGTTTTGGAGCCAATAAACTAGTTTAACTCCGCCACATTCTATTAGTCACTGTCCCAAGTCAGGAGCCTGTAGTTCAGTGGTTGTCGTTGAATCTTTTCTGTCATATTTGTTTTTTTTTTTCGTATATTGTTTTGTCATAAATTAGGCCGATTTTTTTATCAATTGAATTGTTTTATATTTTTCATGTTGGGGCCTTTTATAGCCGACTATACGGTGGGATATGGATTTTTCTCATTGTTGAAGGCCGTACGGTTGCCTATAATTGCTTACATTCAATTCATTGGATCTCATACCGCATTTCCTTATTTTTTATATGGTTTAGTAATTAACCGTTACGGTATATTATCTGACTTTATTTAATTTTAAATCTCCAGTTGTTTTTTTATATTCTAAAGTCATTGATTTGTATCTTAAAGCTTTTTACTACTTAGTCAATAAAATTGAATGCTTTAGCTGTTGTCTTTATGGGACATACCATATATATACTGTATTTCTACGCAGTCTTTGTTTTAATATCTTAACTTTCGTCACCTGTAAAATGTTAGAAATGTACCAGTTCATATCGCACATTACAATTTTGTTAGTAGCATATCTTTGCAGTCTCTGTTGTAATGTTGTCGTTTTAGCAGTATTTTTAACATCGCCATATAAGAGGGAGGTTTGGCTAGCCATAAAACCAGGTTCAATCCACCATTTTTCTTGAAATGTCCTGTACCAAGTCAGGAATATGGCAGTTGTTATCACATAGTCCGTTTCTATGTATGTTGGCGTTTGTTTTTGTAGCAGTTCAGTGTTTCTGTTATTCCGTTGTTTTCCTCTTATAGTTGATGTGTTTCTCTCGGTTTTGGTTTGTGACCTAGATTTGTTTTCGCTTAATCGAATTATTTATCCTGCAATCCGCAAAATGTTGTACAAATAACAGGTACACTAATAAATGTATGCTTTATTTGTACTTGTACAAATAAAGTCTCCTGTTACCCCGCTTCCATGTTAAGCAAACGGTAATGTTGATATTTCTTTTTGCGTAACAGTTCATTTTGGGGTCCTCTTCGCGGTCCACGTTTAAACTATGTCGATTTCTTTGAAAACTTAGAGGCAATGGTTTAGATTTTAACAACTAAAGTTTCAAGTGTTGGGTGTAAATTTCAGGATAAAAACAATATATGTGCATTGTCTGAAAATATTAAATTCATTTGTACTCGCTACGAAAAAGGAGAAAACCTCGGCGAGCCTCGCTTTTCGTTACGTTTCTAAAGCTCATACAAATAATTTTATATTTTCCGACAATATACATATATTGTATATGACTATTGAACAGCGGTATACTACTGTTGATTGTATTTGTAAACACCTGACCTACGTCATTTTTGAAATTTTAGAATCGTACAAGAGTTGTTGTGTTCGGTTTTAATTGTATGAATTTCAAGATTGTTTAATGTTTCCTTTTTTTTAATATTGGTGTTGCTTTTTACACTTTTTAGGCGTTAATATGATTCATTTATTGTGTACATGTATCGTTACTCGTTACTCGTAACGATCCAGCTCCCTCGTAAGAAAGATCGTTGACTAATACCTAGAGTGTATCTAGATGAATAAAGATAATAAAAAGTTGACTAATATCTAGACGTTTTATATAAGTATATATTGTGTGTGGCCTAAAGTGAGTCCGGAGCTCTGAAATGGAGATCTGGCAAACATTTCAATTAATCTCAAAATAATGAATAGCTAGAATATCGCTAAGGGATTTTTTTTTTATGAAGGAAGTGTTTGGTTTCATTGTTAGATATGCCGGTTTAGGGAGTATAAATGTCACTAGGGAAGATGTTTTTATTATCTCCGTCCAAAACAATAGACAAACATTTTAAGGGCTTGCTTAGTGCCTTTGAAACAATTTGGCAGATACTACATAAAATATATTGACGTTGCGCATGATGTTGATACTAGTTACCGTTACACAACGTTCCTCATAATAAGGCGATTTGGATGATTTCAAAGAACGTTTCAAGCATTCCAGCTTATAATTGATGAGGTCAATTAACAATTGTGAATTTGGTAACCAGATTTCGGTTTGTCGGAAAATGCATAGTTTCACAAATGAAACTCAAAGTGGTCGTATAAATGTATTTTCTAATGAATATTCATTTACAGGAGTTGTCAGTCTTTCTAGGTCATAATTGAAAGTTTTCCTTTTGGCAGCAGTTCGCATTAATGAATGCATACATTAATTTACACATACTTTTTTTAATATAAATTAGATATTGTATTTATATTCCTTATTTTTTGCATATTTATATATACTCCTTTTGTTGCATTTCCTTTCCTTTCTATGTTTTATCATTTCTCGATGCTTTCTTGTCGCAAAATATCTAGGTAGTTAAACATTTGGGAGTCATGTTTTTCTCATTTCCGTATTTTTGTGGCATTATGCATATCCTTTCTTTGTTATAATTGCCAGCAAAGTTTTTTTCTCTATTTTGAAAAAAAATATTTATTAACAATAAAATTATTCGATTTATAACCTGTAGATAGACAAAGTTCCTTAAATAAAACAAATATGCTAAAAAACGATGATCCCGATATTTTTTTATATTAATCTCATTTGGTCAACATTTGAATTGAAACTTAAACTTTTCCTTTCTTATACTTGGGTTATATTATAACTTATATTTCATATTTTCATTCTAATTAAACTGGAAAAAATAAAATTAAAAACCCGAGCATGACATCAATTACGTTTTGCGAACGTTGTGACAAAACGGCTATACTTTATGAAACGACCTAAAATTTTGTTGCCTAACGAAAATATGTTTAACACTATATTGTTTAAAAAGAAAAACAGAAAAACTTTTACCACCAAGTTTTATTTTCTATGATCTAACCATGCTTATTTGATATACAGCCGGTTGAAACCTCAATTGTAAAGAAACTACAGCGGTTTTTTTGTTGTTGTGACAAATGGCTATACTTTTTTAAGTCATTGCAATAGAAACTATACACATGTTTCCGGCAAAAAATATATCATGAACCAGGAACAAAGTTAAAAAACTTTTTAAATATCATAAATATCTTTCCTCTCAGCTTTTCCAATTTCACGATATAAATGCGCAAACATGATATATGCTTAACTTGCATATGCTTGGACATTTTTCGGACCGTTGTCAAAATTGACATTTTCCGGTTTACGGTTTCAGTGATATAAATTTTGCTTTAACACGCGAATAACTGTAACAATAGCAATACTCTTGTGAAGTTTTACGATGATCAGAGAAAAAATACGGTATGAAAAAAACGGAACTCCGATTTTTTGCACTCAAAATGTAACGTTGAACATTACGTTTTTACGTAAAAATGGGATAATAAAATGTTATATTTTTGGTATTTTAAATTTCGGTTCCTATTTTTCTTTATTTTAAAGTCTATTGTAATGAATTAAACCAAAAATCACTATATTTTTATCAAACTGACCAGTTATTTTTATGATAGTCTATAGCAAAATGGAATTCGTACCAACATCGTGCGCAACGTCATTATGATAAAACCTGAAATATTCCCGACAGGACGGACACTTGCAAACCGAAACAAAAAGTGTTCCTGTATTCTCCAGCTTTTGAAAATTGGACAGTATAAAGCACCAAGAAAACCAAATGTTTTATTCCATACAGCATTCAATATCAACAAGAGTGTAAACAATTAGAGAGTACAACAGATAATATATAATTTATAACTTACAGATGTTCAAAATTTCGTTGCGTAAATACATACATCATTGCTTACATCCACTTCAATTGAAGTCTGGTGGGTAATTGTTTCATTGGCAATTATACCACATGTCCTTTTTTCTATATTAACAAACTATTCAGGAGCATGTTGCACACAATAGAGAGAGAGGCAGAAGATACTCATAAGTCGCTGACAAACTAAGTGTTAAATTGATTTTCTCCGATCATTCAAATTTAAACTTGTATACAGACAGCACTAGGCTCTGGAAAAGTCGAGAAAATAGATGGCATTGATAGCTCACGGAAGTTAATCTACCATCACAATTCCTTAGTCTCCCGGTTTATAAATATACCTTTAATAATTTAAGTCTTTTGATTGAAGACACAAGGCTTAACGAAAGTTTAATAAACTTACGACTTTAAAGATAAAAAGAAAGTGATCGTGAGTTTTGTCTCTCAAGTAGACCAGTTTGGTTATTTAAATAACACATATAAGTAAGGAAATAAAGCGACAAGAATAATTATATAAAGCGTTCAAGGTTTCTGATAAGATGAATTTATGTTATATTCTCTTCTTATTTGCCATTTAAAAGATAAGCTATACTGCAGATTCGATAATGTAAACATAACATGGATTTTAGCCAAAAATAAAACCGACTGATACAACAAGTGGGACAGGAACTGTTTCTTAATCTTTTAGTGAACCTAAATTTTTTAATTGTGTTGCATGTTTATACATGGGAGCACTATTGAAAACTGCAAACGACATGACACGCCTTCCAGAACTCAATTTTAAGAAATAAGTACCAGAAGAGACGACATTGAATATTTAGATATAAATTGTTGCATGTATCAAATTATAAACCTCATGTTTATTGTTTGATTTTCAGGGTTATTGTGTTGGTTTAAATCTTTGGTGTTCTATGTATGTTTTCATAATTATTTTGTCCAATATATGGCCATAGTCTGACATTTTCTCTTTTTGAATGTCTACACTTGAATAATGATAGAAAAACCAAGATATTTCTCCTGCATGATGTTAAAAGTACTTAATCAAGTCAAATAGTTTTTGTAAACTAAACATGTATTATGAACTATTATATATATACAAAGATACCAGGCTTGTAATTTTGTACGCAAGACGCCTGTTTCGTCTACGAAAGACTGATCAGTGGCTCTTGAATAAAAAGAAGTAAAAAGGCCATTAACGTCCGACAATTCTAATTTTATGAACAATTTCTCACTGATTGATTTGATATAATGATTTGATATAAGAAACAATTAATTTCTTTGCTGTCATAGCACCTACTTGTAATGTTATATTATACTATGGTTTTTGTTTTGAAAGATCACCGTAAAGATATAAATTAATAAATTATATTTTAGATCCGTTATGTAGTTTTTATTGCTTTTATTAACAAAATGTAAAATCACAAAAATACTGAACTCCGAGGAAAATTAAAAAAAGAAAGTCCCTAATCAAATGGCAAAATCAAAAGCTCAAACACATCAAACGAATGAACAACAACTGTCATATTCCTGACTTGTACAGGCATTTTCTTATGTAGAAAATGGTGGATTGAACCTGGTTTTATAGCTAGCTAAACCTCTCACTTGTATGACAGTCGCATCAAATTTCATTATATTGACAACGATGCGTGAACAAAACAAACAGACACAATAGGTTAAAATGTCAAAAATAGGGGTACAGCAGTCAACAATATTAACCAATAAAAATTGCAAGTATTTGCAAAGATAATACATTTAAAATGGTGATATGAATAATTTAAGGAGGGAAGTTGACATATTGTTTACACTATACTAGATTTTTTTTATCACAGGACCTGATTGACATAGCAGTAACATAGTGTATGGGATTTGCATGTAGTTGTTTATATCCTTGTCAATTAATCTTTGTGTAAAGATATTTTAAAGACAGTCATGCGACATTAACCTATTTTAATATTCTGTTATACAAAAAGTATATTTTTCCAGCAATCTGGACAATATGGCTTGACTGCACTACACATTATCTACATATTCCGTACTTGTGATCCCACTTTAATGCTTTTATTTTCGGAGTCTTTTACTTATTTATTTTTATAAATAATTAAAAATGAATTTGAGAAACAGAATTTTTTTTAAGAATGCTCTCCACTCCTCAAATATCCACGTGCTTGGATACTGCATTCCAAACATAAATTCAACTGCTGCAAATCAAAATTCACTTTCAAAATTTTTCAAAATAGTGTTAAACGAGGAAATGACTCCGCAGATATATTATTCAACAAAAATGCACGTGGTTATCCAAATATATCTACGTACAATGGCAGAAAATGAACAAAACCTGCTCTACAGTATCTCCCAATGTTTTTCTCCGGTCATCAGTGAACGGAAGAGCTTTAAAATTGTTCGCTCTCCTTTTCCTATGACATTAATTGAAAACCCCGAAGCCTCATGAATTGTATTGTTGACTTTTATTTTGGCATTGCATAAGGCCATGCGTTTGACTTTTTAGGATTGATTGATGTTTGCTTTACGCCGCATCAGCGCAAAAAAGGCGACTGTTTATGATGTCTTTACACTAAGTCCATTAGACGTGTACTGATTGGTTCTTTAATGTGGGAGAACATGATTTATTTGAATTTGAACTCTGGTTGATATTTGTCTCATTGGCGAGCACACAACATCTCTTTATTTGTTATACTAATGAATAAAACTGGTAGTACAACGAAATAATTATATATACAACGCGCACGAAAATAACCTAAACAAATATGAAATGTCGCGGATAGATTTTGTTATTTATCACCTTAAGTCTCAAAATTTCCTCATTTGACAGACTTTACACCAAATACGACAGCAATGCGACAGCAATACGACATATAATCGGATTGTATGTGTCATGAGCATTAGACTGTTACATGTACCACTTGTAGAGTAGGAACTGCTTACTCCTCCAGAATATCTCAATTCTTTTATTGGTTAATAATCCTGCTTTCTAAATAGTATGCCATCTTCCCTTGTTCAAATTAGTTGTCATATTGTTAGTATCCGGTCTGTGCATATTTTTTATTATTGTATTTTACTTTTAGAACGCATTATCTAGACAGGTAAAGGGTTGGTAGGTGTGTCTGGACGTTACACGTAAACCCTTCTATCTTTTGTGTATGTATCATGTAAGTATATCTGGACCATATGCTGTTAGTTGTTGTTTGTACGTATGTTTTTTCAGAGGTGTCGGGTTTTGTTAGCTGGTGTGGTTCGTTGTCATATTCATTCTTTTAAGGGGAATTCCTGTTATCGTTTTTGTATATTATATACTAATATCGTATGCAGAATCTAATATAGAACAATTATTCTTATTAAACATACAGGAATCTTATTAAGGAAACCAGGTTTAAAATGGATAGGGTTTATTACAGGTTGTTTATCTAAAAGGTAGTTTTCCACGAATACTATCACGTTCGGTCTGTATTATTGTAAAAACAATTTTCTGCTTTGTATCGATCTAATGAGTTAAGCTCTTTTAAACTGATTTTTATAGTTTGGTCTTATGTTGTACTGTTACACCATTGTCCCACGTTAGGGAGCGGGTTGGCGCCTTCAAACATGTTTAACCCCGCACATTCCTTATAGCCTGTCCCAAGCCTGTAGTTCAGTGGTTGCCGTTGGTTCATGTCTGCCATATTTGTTTTTCGTAAATTATTTTGTTATAAATTAGGCCGTTAGTTTTTTTTTAATTCAATTGTTTCATATTTTTCATGTCTGAGACTTTTATAACCGACTATACACATGGGTTTTTCTCATTGTTGAAGGCCATGAAGTTGGTTATAATTGCGTACATCCACTTCTTTTGAACTTGATGGATAGTTGTCTCATTGGCAATCATACCACATTTCCATATTTTAATATTGGTAGGCTAGGTAAAAATCATTTGTTATGAGTTAATTGTTTTTCAATAATCTACAAAATCGAGGAAAATATACAATATTTTATTACTTCACATATACAACATACCTGTAATTGATACCAAAATGCAATCATATAGAATAAAAATATAAAGTTAGTCATAAAATGTAAACATAGTGATATAGTATTATGCAATTCAAATTAAACATCATTGAAACATTTTTTCAACATCACAAAAGTTGACTGGAAATATATACAATATAAAGAGATATTACCTGCCTTATATTGATAAACAATTAAGGTTTGTGTACATCAAATAGTGTCGTGAGACAACAACAAAACTTATGAATGGAGTACTACACTTACTGACCATTCCCCACTACGGGTAGGCACTCAAACATGTCAAGATCACCATATTTTGTGTTACGTGACACTGCCCATTCTGTATAGATTATTATAAGTGCAAATCTATTCTTAAATCGGACAATTAAATTAAATTAGTTTATCAATTGCTGATTATGTAATCAATAACATATTGCACTCTTATGTCGATCACGGTATCACTACATTGCTTCATAAAGGAGCATCACAAATGGCGTTGACAGCATACGATTAAGTAGAATGCCCCAAAAGGTTAGACCGAAATTGCTTTATACAGACAGAAAATAGTCAGAAGGTAATCATATTTTAAAGTGTTAACCACGGAAACACTTAACAAAAATAAAAAAAAAAAAAAAAGGATTTGGAATTTGTGTAATAAAAACCCTTAAACTCAATCACACTTCAATCTGAAGCCCCTATAGTTGTGTGTCTAAAAAAAATTAAAACCAATTATAGTGTAAAATTCATTGCTTATCATAGATTTTAGTAAAGTTTATGGAAATATAAGACATTCAGGAACCTATTGAGAAATAAATATTCCATCATGACGAATCACATCAAGAAATGAAAAGTTGACGATATGGAAAGTCTTTCATTAATACAGGCATGGAGTCTACCTTAGGACATTCCAAATGGATGCATTTATTATGATGTTTAATATAAACATTTAAAAGTTGAAATCAGGAGGGATAAGTATAAAAAATATAAAAAATTACACTCAAAAGTAATTTTTGTACGCTGGTCTCAGTCAAAAACTTTGTCACTGGTTGTCATTGTCTGTAAGTGTTTCTTTTTTCGTTACTGAAATAGTATAGTTGATGGATTTTTGTTGGTTACAAACACAGATGTGAAGTGGTTAGATCTTTCTACATTGTTTTGACGCAATCCGTAAAGTGACCCGTGAAAGTCTTTCTTGAGAACATCTTTTGGGGTCGCTTTCATTGTTTTAAACGAAACGTATTATTTATGATACAATTTTGATTCAAATTCAGTTATGATACCGTTGTAATGCTGGTATCTCTCATTCTTGTCACATTCCGTTCCTTTTCATAACTTTCAGTTTGTGTGCGACTTCGACAGAAAATCGTCATGATTAATACTTTGAATTGTTGCCGGAAACGATTGTCAAAAAATGCATATATGAAAGGGTTGGCGACGTGGTTACATGCGTACGAACGTTCAAATATTTTAAGCGCTGCAAATGCACTTGCACTCAATTTTTGTTGATCGAATTTACCAGCTACTAATTTTAAAACAAACAAAGGGAGATAACTTAATGCAAACACTGCACTTACTGTAACAGCAATTTTTGTAATTTTACTTGAAAGCTCATCTGCGTGAGATGGTGTATGCATTGTTTCCTGTCTCATTTTACGTTGCAAGTACATTTTCCGTCCAATTACTATATACAAAACGAATAAGATAGTCGCGTATAACGAAAACAAAAATGTCAGAAATCCATTGTAAACTCCTGCATAAATGTTATTTTTAAAAGACACTGCACAAACATACCCAGTTACAGTGTCATTTCCATCTTTTAACGTTTGTTCATCTAAAGGCTGTAACACGCATTCGGGAATATCAAGAAAGACAGCCAGAAGAAAACTGCCAATGATCCAGTATTTCACGTTTTTTGTAGTAACTTGTTTCCGCAACGGCATTTATCTTAAAGGGGTTGGGGGGTTTGGTTATGGTTTTTCCTAAAATAATATTCTGATCCCCGATTTTCCCTTACCTTGTAGTGTTAAATTTTGAAAAAGTAATTTGATTGATAGCGTCGAAAACTAAAAAAAATGTTCTGACTCAGACAAAAACCATAACCCCTCCCTTGAAGTTAAATGGTTGCTCCCTAAGGCAGACTTCGTGCCTATATTAATGACAGACTTTCCATATTGTAAACTTTTGTTTTCTTGATGTGATACCTCTGATGGAATTTTTTATTTCTCAGTACGTTCCTGATAAACGTCTTGCATTTCTATAAACTTTACTAAAAACTATGATAAGCAATGCATTTTATACTATAATTGGTTTATACATTTTATACACACAATTATAGGGTCTTCAATTTTAATTGTGATTGAGTTCAAGGGTTTTCACATCCAATTTTATTTTAATTTTTGTATTGTTTCCCTGATAAACGCTTGAATATATGATTACCTTCGGACTATTTTCTATCTGTATAAAGCAATTTTGATCTAACCTCTTTGGGCATTGTACTAAATCGTATGCTTTCAACGCCATTTGTGATGTTCCTAAATGAAAGCAATATAGTGATACCGTGATCGGCATAAGAGTACAATATGTTATTGATTACATAATCAGCAATTGATAACCTAATTTAATTTAATTCTCCGATTTAAAAATAGCTTTGCACTTCTAATAATCTCTATAGAATGGGGAGTGTCACGTAACACCAAATGTGTTGATCTTGTTTGAGTGCCTACCCTTAGTGGGGAATGTCGTCAGTAATTGTAGCACTCCATTCATATGTTTTGTTCAAACCTTTTAATTGTTTATCAATATAAGGCAGGTAATATCTCTTTATATTGTATATATTTCCGGTAAACTTTTGTGATGTTGAACAAATGTCTCATTGATGTTTAATTTGAATTGCATAATACTATATCACTATGTTTACATTTTATGACTTACTTCATACTTTTATTCCATATGATTGCATTTTGGTACCAATTACAGTTATGTTGTATATATGTGAACAAGGAAGTATTATACTGACTTCCATGATGTGAAGTAATAAAATATTGTATATTTTCCTCGTTATTATAACTAATATACAAATGATTTTTACCTACTCTACCAATATAAAAATAAGGAGATTTGGTATGATTGGCAATGAGACAACAATCCACCAAGTTCAAATGAAGTGGATGTACGCAATTATAGGCAACTGTACGTCTTTCAACAATAAGAAAACCCATACCTATAGTCGGCTATAACAGTCCCCGACATGAAAATATGAAACAATTGAATTAAAAAACTAACGGTCTAATTTAAAACAAAATAATTTACGAAAAACAAATATGGCAGACATGAACCAACGACAACTATTGAACTACAGGCTTGGGACAGGCACATACGGAATGTGGCAGGGTTAAACATGTTTGAAGGCGCCATCCCTCTCCCTAACGTGGGACAATGGTGTAACAGTACAACATAAGAACAAACTATAAAAATCAGTTCAAAAGGGCTTAATTCATTAGATTGATACAAAGCAGAAAAACATGTAACAATAATACAAACCAGACGTGATAGTATTCGTGGAAAACTACCTTTTAGATAAACAACCTTTAATAAATCTATCCATTCTATACCTGGTTTCCTTAATAATATTCCTGGTTGCTTTTATAAATAATTGTGTTTTGTTCTATGTTAGGTTCTGCAAACGATATTAATATATAATATACAAAAACAATAACGGGAACTCTCCATAAAAGAATGAATATAACAACTAACCACACCAACCAACAACACCCGACTTCTCCAAAAAAATAAATACAAACAACAAATAACAACACATGGTCAAGATAGCCTTACATGGTACATTCACAAAAGATAGAAGTGTTTACGTGAAACGTGCAGACAAACCTACCACCCTTTGCCTGTCTAGACTATGTGTCGTAAAAGTAGAATACAATAACAAAAATTATGCACAGTCTGGATACTAACAATATGACAACTAATTTGAACAAGGGAAGACGGCATACTATTTAGAAAGCATGATGATTAACCGGTAAAAGAATTCAGATGTTCTTGAATAGTAAGCAGTTCCTGCTCTACAAGTGGACATGTAACTGTCTAATGCTCATGACACATACAATATAATGATATGTACTATGGCTGTCGCATGCTGTCGCATTCGGTTCAAAGTCTGTCAGATGAGGAAAAATTGAAACTTAAGGTGATAAATAACAAAATCTGTCTGCGACATTTCATATTTGTTTATGTTATTTTCGTGCGCGTTGTTTATGTTATTATTTCGTTGTACTACCTGTTCTAATGCGTATAACAAAAAGGAGATGTGGTGTGCTCGCCAATGAGATAAATCAACCAGAGTTCTAATTCAAATAAATCATGTTGTCCCACATTAAAGTATCAATCAGTACACATCCAATGGACTTAGTGTGAAGACGTCATAAACAGTCGCATTTTGCGCTGATGTGGCGTAAAGCAAACATCAGTAAATCAATCATAAACAGTTAAACGAACAGCCTTGTGCAATGCCAAAATATAAGTAAACAATAAAATGTATGAGGCTTTGGGTTTTCGAGTAATGTCACTGGAAAAGAGAGAGACAGATTTTAAAGCTCTTTCGTTCACTGATGACCGAAGAGTAATATTGGAAAATACTGTAGAGCAAGTTTGTCATTTTCTGGCATTGCACGGGAATATTTGTTGATAAACACGTGCTTTTGTGTTGAATAATCTAGCTGTGGCGGCATTTCCTCATTTAACACAATTTTAAAAATGCTAAAATTTTGATTTTGCAGCAGTTGAATTTATGTTTGAAATGCAGTATTTTAAGCACGTGGATATTGGAGGAGTGGGAGGTTTCTTATATTTTTCTGTTTCTCAAAATCACGGGACATGGGACTTTCATCAATAATCTTTATTTCATTTGACCTTTCATTTGCACCACGGTCAAAGGCCACCGAGTGCTAAAAGTTTTACGCTGAAATTTCAAGCTTACAAATTAAGAAAACGATAAGAGATCGCTGCATACACAAAGTGTATAAATTTTCCTCTCAAAGATCTCTACATTTCATACATTAAGCCCAAAACTGTCCGGCCATCCATTCAAAAGTTACAACGAGATAGTTCTTAAAAGTATAGTATTTTATGTATATATTTAAAACGGTAACAGATATCATCCTACTATAAATTGCAAAATGATCAGTATTTCAAGACCTTCAATTTGAGGTAATGTCAAGGTCATGATAAATTTTACATTGACTTTCAAAGTGTACTATGACCTTGACCTTGTGACATTTGAAAGGTCAAGTTGAGCACTACTTTGGAAAGCCCAATATTTTGTAAAACTTGCTATTTAAAATCAAATTAAGGATAACATTTCTGGACCTCATTGCACTGCAATTTCAGCTTCAAAAATAAAGGTGAGAAAGAAAAACTTGCCACTTGATTTCCTACAAGTACAATAGGACAACAGTTCATAATACATGTATAATTTAAAAAAGCTGTGTATATTTGACTTGAGCAAGTAGCTTTCACATAAGACAGGAGAATTATCTTGGTCTCTCTATCATTATTCACGTGAAGACATTAAAAACAGAGGAAATCTCAGACTATGGCCATATACCGGACAAAATAATTATGAAAAAAATACATAGAACACCAATGATTAACACGAACACAATAAACCTGAAAACCAAATAATAAACATGAGGTTTATATTTTAAAACATGCAACAATTAATATCTAAATATGCAATGATGTCTCTTCTGGTACCTATTCCACAAAATTGAGCATGTCTGAAGTTCTGAACGGCGTGTCATGTCGTTCGCAATTTTCAATAGTACTGCTAAATATAAACATGCATCACAATTCAAACTTAGGTTCTCTGAGAGATTAACAAAAACAGTTCCTGTCGCACTTGTTGTATAAGTCGGTTTTATTTTGGACTAAAATTCATGTTATGTTTACATTATTGAATCTGCATAATTGTTTATCTTTCATATGGCAACTAAGAAAAGAATATAAATCCATCTTATCAAAACCCTGAACGCTTTATCCTGTCTTTATTTTCTTACTTATATGTGTTATAATCAAACTGGTCTACTTGAGAGACAAAAATCACAACCACTTTCTCTTTATCTTTTATTAAATTTTCTATAAGCCTTGTGCCTTCAATCAAAAGACATATATTATTAAAGGTATATATACAAACCTGGAGACTAAGGAATGGTGATAGATAGTAGATTAACTTCCGTGAGGTATCAATACCATCTATTTTCTCGACTTGTCCAGACCCTAGTACTGTATATAGGTTTAAATTTGAATGTCAGCGACTTATGAGTTTATATATCTCTTCAGTATCTTCTGCTTCTCTCTTGAGTGAAACATGCTCCTGAATAGTTTGTTAATATAGAAATAAGGAGATGTTGTATAATTGCCAATGAGACAACTATCCACCAGACTTCAAATGAAGTGGATGTAAACAATAATGTATGTATTGCGCAATGAAATTTTAACATCTCTAAGTTATTAATTATATATTATCTGCTGTACCCTCTAATTGTTTGCACTCTTGTTAAAATTGACTGCTGGGATAAAACATTTGCTTCTCTCACAACCATGTTCTTCTGTTAATTATACTAGCCAATATTTAAAAGCTGGAGAATACAGGAAGACCTTTGGCTTCGGCTTGCAGTTGTCCGTCCTATCGAGAATATTTCAAGTTTTTGCGTAATGTATTTTATGTAATGTCTGGCAACTTGTTTCAAGTTACTAAGCAAGCCGCCCTTAATATATTTGCCTATTGCTGAGGGTGGAGACATTAAACGCATCTTCACTATAGACATTATTGCTCCCTAAACCGGCACATCTAACAAAGAAATCAAAATGGTTGCAGACACTTCGTTGATCAGAAAAATAACCTAACCGTTATTCCAGCTAAAACTTTATTTTGAGATTAATTGAAAGATTCCTACATTTCATTGACAGAGCTCTGGACTCACTTTAGTCCACACAAGATTGATGTCTTCGTGGAATCGCCGCTTCGAATTCTCCGATTTCGTTTGTTATATGTTCTGTCTCATAAATACAACAGCTAAACCATTCAGTATTTGTTGAATAAGTGGTACAAAGCTGTAAGATATAAAACAATGACTTTAGAATATAAAACTAACTTAACATTTTAAATTAAAGAAAGTTTTATAATATGCAGTAGATAAACTACAATCTTTACAAGGTGAATTACTGACCCAGCTTACTTTCAGATAAAATTTTAAATAAAACGGACGATGGACAACGACAGAGCCAAACATCGACAAAAGTGGACATTGCGTTAAAGAACCTTCGTAAACGAATGTATTTATTAACTATCAATAGCACATGGGTTTGTTGTTATATTGGGAACATGTGTTTATTTAACAATAATATTTAAATTATTTCAGCATAACAATAAGTCACCTTAACATAGTTAAGAGTTAAAGTTTCTTTATATGATAGCACGGACTGGTTATTTGCGATTAAAGTTTACATTGAAAATACATTTTCATATTCGAAACATACTCTTGGTGTAGAAAAGTCCAGGCGAGCTGTTTCCCATATATATGTGTTTGAGGTTTTGTTCATAAATACTTTATTTGCGTTTGAAGCCACGAATAAGAAAATAACGTTGGAATTTGAACCGTTTCTGTCAACTATATTTAGATAAAATTTACGAATAACAAGAACAATTTTGGACAGAAAAGTGAGTTTCAGAGAAGGATTATTAGATAAAACAATTTTTATATCATTGATTGATTTGTTAAACAAATTTTGATTTATTCTGCATAATCTGTTCCTCTGTTTGACTTCCTTACCTGTGCAAATCATTCTTTTATATACAGTTAATATGGACTTGAACCATATCTATTTCTGATCCAATAAATCTTAAAATCGCGTAACTTTTCAAATTATATATAAATGTGTTTGTTTATACTTTGATTATATTGCTGGATATTTATTGCATCTTAGGCTAATATCAATAACTGCATATATGTTAACATGGAGACGAATGCATGTGCAGTGTGTTATTTAATTCAATAATATACAAGAGGAAACGTTTTCAATTTCGTGGTTCAAAGAGCTGCTGGAGAAATTTAATGCAAAATGCTAAACAACTAACAACATAACATATTTTAAAGTGACAAACCATAAAGATGTCTACAAATTTCAGGATATTTTACGTCGTGACCATGAAGAAATATAATCTAACAGACTTCTTCTATAATACAGGCCGGCATGTTATAATTTCCATTGGCAAAATGTGAAAATATATACATGTATACGAAACACAACACATAAATATAAAAATACAGTTCAAACTGAAAACAAGAATATATTAGATGAATCGCAAAAGACACAAAAAGAATATTTCTATAGTATTAGACATTATGGATAATTTACAAACATGGAAGCTAGTATCATTATTTTTTTAAATAATAACAAGCCGAAAATGCAATGGTAAGTTAACGCTTTATATTTGTTGTCCTTCCAAACCAATTAGAACCATTAAAGTCTATGTGAAAGAAAGAACTACAAGAATCAACGATATAGTAAGTCATTGGTGTTCGTATGTTTAAGACTCAGACAATAAAGGATAGTTCAATCCAAAATATGATAATAAGACAATGTTAATGAGTCAACATAACGTCTACAACAATACAAAGAGTTCTTACAATGACAACATACAACAATATAAAGTGTCTTTACAATGGCAACATACAACAGTACAAAGTGTCTTTACAATGACATATTCCAAATCGTCCTATATAGACAAGTTAAGAATAAACTTTAGGAGAGACTAACAAAGACGTGTCATCGAATTTCCTAAAAGACAACAACATTAAGACCGTCATTGATTTTGGTGAAGGTTAAGGACATGTGTCGGTTATAAAGTTTTGTGACAAACGTACAGAAACTTATAGGGAGGTAAATTCAGAAAATGAATATTCGTCATCAAGGAGCTTTCTGTATAACACTGAAGTCCTGTGCTTCACTGATTGGTAGATATTTAAAATAGTAATGATCTTACACTGACACACCAATTCCGAATGGAATAACTATTTTACATCCCAGCTGTTCTAGATTAGATAAATCCCATTTACGCTTCATAAAATATAGTTTAGAACGCCACACAATCATTATAATATACTTTATATATTACTAGACAGTATATATCCTTTAAGAGCCCCGAACACAATGTTTAAATATATGTTAAATGAACAGAGAGTTTGGATCCAGTCGTCCTGGTGTAGGGTATGACTCGTGGGTCTATATGCTTAAGGTCTTGAGTTCGATTCCCAGCATAGATACTGGATTTTTTTCTACACAAATTTTGATATTAAGTCCGTATTGATATTTCTAAGTTTTATTGTGGATTTGACATTCCCGCCAAAATGTTACAGAACAAGGGAAAGCATGCAGAACAAAGAAACTCAAGCTAGGGTGATCTAGTAGGGTGATCCGGCTCAGATCACCCTGGTAGAACAAAGGAGCTGGGATGTAATCTTTGTAATAAATAGTTTTATATGATGGATAAAAACTAAGGATAAAAAAAAGAAATGAATGCTGAATGAATTTTATTTTTTTCTTCAGGGTTGCAATGTAATGGGGTCAGAGTAGGAATTGAGTGCGAAATTACATTGTCTGTAAACAAAGTCATGTGCATGGCCCAAAATGCCGCATGACCCTATATGATCCTATATTTTGATTGTTGCAAAAATGGCCGGGACTTTATTTGTACTTTAATGAATGACATATGAAAGCATCTGATTTTAAAAGTAAACCAATTATAAATTTAATTTAAGAAATAGGTTTGCATTGAAGTCAATGGGAGAACTTTTTATCGAATTTGATCCTAAACATGGCTGACATTTTAAAATTGAGTTATCTCCTTTACCAGGAAAACCTAATGTTAATATATCTTTGTTATGAATTTCGATTACATGCTTTGATTTTCATAGAAACATGTTTCCAATCGGCCGTTTATTACAACAGTTTAGATATTTATTTATGTCGAAACGCTTGCCGCTGGATTATTGAATCATTTGACAGTTGAGACATGCATGACAGGGTAATATGATTAACCTGTTGACATACTTGGTCTCATTTCACTTGAAATATTTTCGATTTGCATATTTCATTTCGATTCCGATAGTGTGTACTACAATATATGATTTATACCTAGACTTGTCAAAATGGTATTGGTATGCTACCTTCATGTCATAGAACAATTTTAAAAGGATATGTTGTTATAATTCATAACATAAAATCTCTAAGCACAAATCACAAATAACAAAATAAATGAATATCATAAAGACACCGTGAGGCCTTCAACACGGTGCTAAAACTCCTTGAAAGTTGATAACGGACCCTAATATAAAATAAGAAAATATGGTATATACATGATAAACAATAAGACAACTATCCAACATAGTTCAATAAAGTTGATTTAAGCATGGAAATACTATATTGTCAATATACTTCCATGTTTTAAGCAACTATATAGGCCATCGTACAGCCTTCAACAAAGAGCAAGATCCATACCGTATAGCCAGCTGTAAAAACCACGACATAAAAAACCAACGGCCTGATTATGACAAATATGACGGACAGCAACCAATGACAACCACTTAATTACAGCAACCAGACTTGGGACAGACAATATATAGAAAGTGGCGGGGTTAAACATGTGTGTGAGCGCTCAACCTTCTCCCTAACCTGGGACAGTTGTGTAACACCGGTTTGACCACATTCTTTCGGCAAATATTGTATTCACATTGTACATCAGCTATAAATCATTTTCGGAAAGACAAACATACACATTCAACGACCATTCCTAAGTAAGAATGTGACAGATTTAAGATTTCCAAGTTTATTCCATATTTATTGTACTAAAAAAAGTGAATTGAAAACAGTTACTCAGCAAAATGAAGTATGAATATGTAATAAAGATGAACTATGGTTAAAGACCATAACTGTGAGTTAACAGCTAGTTTCAGTTAAATCACCCTGTCATACCTCTTACCTAAACGTAAATAATATAACGTCATAATAAGTTTCAACTGTATGAAAGAGAAGACAGAAGAGATGTTTGCATAAACAACGTGTGTTGTTGAGTTTTGACAAATATGATTCAGGTACCTTTTCAATGTGCAATCAGATAGTAAACACCCTCCTTCTTATATCTTGAAAAGGGAAGGTAAGTTCTTCTCCCATTAAAAAAGCTTCCTGGTCTATGGTATTGTATATAAGTATAAACATAGGTAACATCTGCAGTTGTCACGCGATTTAGAAATTATGGAAACATAATTATTGGTATCATGTAAAACGCCAGTCTGTATAAAAATGCAAGCTAAACAACAAAAAAGAAAGACGAATTAAAATGGCATCCACTGTAGTTTTCTTGTTTGTATCTGTTCTGGTGACATTTGGTGTTCAGGGTTCCTGTCCTCCAAGTATTGGTAAGTTCAGCAAATTCTCACAGTGGATACGTGAAAGCGATATTACAATGTAAATAGAGAAAAGTAAATGTTCATTTGATATCCTTGTTTTGCAGGAAATGACGTTTTGAAGACTTAATAAATTTGATGGTAAAAGTCAAGTGTCAGCAATTAGGTTAGTTTTAATCAAACGTTCGAATTAGAATCCGAAAGTTAAATAATCTAATCATTTTAAAAATTTTACCATTGCGAGTTGATTTTCATTTACCGCAGTTTAACTGAATTAAAGTTGAAAGCATCTCAGTACTACTCATGCATGATCATTGTGAGAGAACGGATGCTTATTTTGTTCATTTTATTTTCATTTATTCTTCTTCTTTGTAAATGATTAATTGATTGGTTGATTGATTGATTGATTGATTCATGATTGTTTTACACGACATCAGCGTCTAATTTAAGCTGTGGTCACGCCTTACCGGATAGCTCGAACGGACGCAGTTTAACTGAATTAAAAGTTGTTCGACAACGTTGAAAGCATCTCAGTACTACTCATGCATGATCATTGTGAGAGAACGGATGCTTATTTTTGTTCATTTATTTTCATTTATTCTTCTTCTTTGTAAATGATTAATTGATTGGTTGATTGATTGATTGATTGATTCATGATTGTTTTACACGACATCAGCGTCTAATTTAAGCTGTGGTCACGCCTTACCGGATAGCTCGAACGGACGCCGAACGGATGAAAAAAAGTTTTCCGTTGACAAAATTTGTATCCGTTGGGTGTCCGTTGGTATACTGATAAAATAAAACGAACGGGTAACAAATGCCTAACGGACACTCACAACGTACGAGAAACGGAAACGTACCGGACAGAACGGACGTCGAACATACATTCAAACCGATGAGTACCGCATAAAACGGACACCTAACGGAAGCGTACTGGATAAAACGGATGAATAGATAAGCGGAAAATTAAAAGCGATAATAATAATAAATATCTTTCAGGACTAAGCAATGATCTTGCCCACCATCTCCTTTGTTTTCTCCTTCTTCTCCTTTCGACAACTAGTAGGTTTATATTTGCAACATTTAAGTTCAGTCGGACCTGAATAAGAGCTGATTGACAGTGAAGACATGCTCTTACTGCAAGATCCATCATGAGTAATAGACGTTCATGACACTCAAGAAATCTGACATATCAATAATTGTCATTTCTGAGTGACGCGAAATTTTCAATTGGCATTTATCCGTTTTAAGCCTCAGTCACACCTTACCGGATAGCTCGAACGGACGCCTAACGGATAAAAAAAAAGTTTTCCGTTGACAAAATTTTTATCCGTTGGGAGTCCGTTGGTGTACTAACGGACATGTAACGAATGCCTAACGGACACACACCGGACATTGAACGTACGTGAAACGGATACGTACCGGACAGAACGGACGTCCAACGTACATCCAACTGACGAGTACCGTATAAAACGGACACCTAACGGAAGCGTACCGGATAAAACGGATGAACAAAATAATCTGAAAATTAAAGGCAATAAACCACATACACGTGACCTTAAAATGATTAAAAAGTTTCCGTGTAACTGGTTTTAGTTTTTTCTTCAAAATGCCGCCAAGAGGTAGAGGTGGAAGAGGAAGAGGAAAAAAGTACCTGAGAAAAATTCCAATAACGCTGCCTGATAATGATTCGAATGTTGCGTTAATTACAGAATATGATGCCAATATAAACACACAAGAAGACATCCCTCCACAGGGACGTCCCTGTCCTCCATTAGAACCGAGAATAGAAAATATAGAAATACGTGAGGATCCATCCAGGGCAGAAACACCCATCGACGACGAGGAGAATCGCAGAACTCCAATAGAAGAGACTCCGTCTGAAAGTGAGGGCAATACTAAAGAACAGAAATCAAAGAAACAAAAGAAAAGTTGCAGATTACGAGATGACCAAGAGGAGGTAGAAGTGCTTGAATGGGTTGAAGAGCATCCAATCTTGTGGAACAAAAAGCACAAAGAATATAAGAATAAGTCGATGAAAGATCGAATTTGGCAAGATAAGGCAGATGAAATCGATATTGATGGTATGTTTTATCTGTAGTAAATGAACATTGAGTAAACGTGTTAGTTGTGTGATACACCAACATTTTCATTATGTATCTAATGTTTCTATGCTCATTTAGACAGCAAATCAGGAATAAAAAAAAAAAAAAACTAATGAAAAAACGATTATCAGCATCAGGACTACGATACGAAATGTACCCAGCACAAAATGAGAAAATCATTTGTTGCACTTCATAATGGACCGCTTTTTCGTGAATCAATTTAGATTTGTGTTATTCAATAAAATAAGACAAGAACATAGATAAAAACACATTCAAATTTTATTAATGATTTTCATTTATTTTAGTCGAGAGTTTGAAGAGATGGTACACCGATTTAAGAGACTAGAACACCAAACTTCACTCAAGTCGTTCAGGGAACGGGAGCAAAGATCTGACCGACAGAGAAAAATGGGTAATGGATAGGTTCAAATTCCTTAAGACCAACATTCGTCATCGCAGGGCCCCAGTTAAAAGTGTAAGTATGCCTAAAATGTAACTTTAAATAAAATGACAGACAAAAAAGAACAGAAAAAAATATTTTCATTTGATCTGCTGTCAGTCCATCTTTGACAATGTTAATTAGATATTGTATTGATAAATTATACGATCCACCAAAGTCCAGTGCGTCTATACAAATCGTGTATAATCCCAGTCCGTCTGTCTGTCCGCATTCATTTGTCCTTGTGTCGTACGATAACTGAAGTTTCTTTGACCGTTTTTGAATCTTTTTTTCACAGCTACACTTTTCACTCTGAAGAGCTGAACTATAATTTATATTTGATTCTAGTCTTGAAATATTTACGAATTGATTATTGCAGGTACAGGAGGCACTTGCAGTAGCACGTGGTGATCTTGACGAGGCTGAGCGTATAGCTGCCGAGGACAGACTAGCCATTATCTCGGCAGACGAAAGCATAGAAGAAGGGCAAAACACAGATGCAGATGTTCCTATACCCAAGACGAAGAAGCAGAAAAAAGCTATTGATGATCCCATTCTTGAAGAAGTCAGAAAACAGTTTACTGAGGCACAAGAGGACTTGCGATCGGTGAAAAGTGCTCTTTCTGTAGCAGAGCCTGATTGGGTTCGAGAAGTATGTAAGAACGTCTCAGACGATCAGTTTTGTGAGTTTCAGACAAGTTTCATACAACTACAAAACAGATGGAAACAACAGAGAAAACAACAAACATCCCCTGTAATTACTAGTAATTCGTTCACCGCTTCCGGCCCTTCAGGAATTCGTAGCAGTTGTTTTTTCAACCCATGCCAAGTCTGTGGAGAATGCCGCCACCGCACCTCCAAGAAGTGTCGCCATGGCAGAGCCAGTCGCCTGAGTATATGCAATCATATATGCAACAAACTTGCTTAAACCCTACCACAAGTACATCAGATACACCAGATATGATTTAATCAGCATTGCGCAGTCTTCATGACTCAGAAACGCCTTAACTGAAAACTTCTGATTAACTTCACAAACGTCTCGTCGTTATTATTAGTCTTTGTTAAAATGTTGGTAACATGTTTTTTTTTTATCATATTGAACTGGTTATGAGAAATAAGCCAAAATGTTTTAATTTGTATTTTTTTATAAAACGTGTATGGAGTAAGATGATCTGTTGCTATTTGACTGTGATCATATAAGATGTAAAATTATATTAAAATTGGACTATCATACTAGGTAGTTTGTGGAAATATAAAGGTTCATAACTGGATGTATGCAACCTACGATCAATAAACATTATGTGAATATAGCTCCTATGATTGTATGGGTGTTTTTCCAATCGCTTGTTTGGTAGTTACCTCTTTTTGAAACAGACTCTAGAACTCTTAACCTGAATTTCTATTACTATTACAATAAACATTCATAAACATGATGAAGATGCACTTCAATTGATTAATTTTGGATACACTCTGTAAACATAAACATGTTTATTTGTCGTTTCTAGTGTTACATTATACTTCTAAATTAAATGCTCAGATCATGTCGTGCTGCCAAGGAACAGAACCAGCTTCAGAATTAATCCAGTGTTTCAAGGTATTGCGTACCTTTTTCCCTTCTCTATTGTCTCTGTTCGGTCCCTGTACAACCTGACAATCGCGCATCTGGCGTCCATTCCGCCATTCCCCTGGGACAAGATCTTGGTTTCTATCCTCGTGGTCAACTAGACGGCTCTGTAATCTTGGGTATCTAGTCCTCATCAGATTATGAAGGACTAGACATGTTGTTACTATCAAACGAATGGTTGATTGATGATGTTGCATTGTACTCATAAGGACCTGGAACCTATTGGAGAGAATGCCGAACGCATTTTCGACCACTCTACGTGCTCTCGAGAGCCTGTAATTGAATATCCTTTCCTCCAACGCTAATGCTCTGTGTCCATACGGTTTCTGCATAAATGTTCTTAAGCCGAACGCGTCATCACCTGTAAATGAACAGAATAGAAATTGCATTTTAAATTTGTAATTATTGTAGTACACCATACCACAGGCGATTGGTTTCAATAAAGATCATATCAAGAATCCAGAAAGCAAACGTATGTTCGTACTTCTGACACTCTCAAAAGCGGAAAGTTCTTTGCTATATCCTTATGTGAAAATATTTATTTTGCGTAGTTGTTAGGAGATGCTGTTGCTGTCTATTGTCCTTTGCCTTTTGTGAAAACAGGGGAAACAGAATTTGACTCACCGTCTGTCCGTCTGTTCGTCCGTCCGAAATTGGTTTCCAGGGTATAACTTGAGAACGACATGACGGGTTTCACGAAACTTACAGATGATTTTTATTGGGTATACTGATAAAACCTATTGGTTTTCGGGTCAGCAGGTCAAAGGTCAAGGTCATGCGAACTTAGTGAAATATATAATTTTTTTTATCCAAATTTGGTTGTAAGACGGGGTACCTTAAGCACTGCTCTTGTTTACTTTAAATTTGTAGTTGTTTTTTAATTTTTGGATTGTTGTCTCATTGATTCATTTTCCGCTACCATTTTCAAAGAAGTCCACTTACCAATATAAAAGTACGGTAAATCTTCAGTATCATGTGGTAATGGTTCGGCGTGTGGAAGGTCAAGGTCTCCGTCCTCGATTGCAGATTTCAAATCTGATGCATTCCATAGCTGTGTATCAGATGCAGCACCACACGACCTCCTATGTCTGCCCAGATGAATTTGTAGTCCGAGTCTACCAGGGCAAGAAGTACTATGGAGTAGAATTTCTTGTAGTTGAAGTAGGTTGACCCAGAGCCAGGCGGACATTTACATGCCACATGTTTACCATCTAAGGCCCCCAATGCATGGGGGAAGTTCCACTTCTCCATAAATCCTTCCGCGATCCGCTGCCAGTCATCCATTGTGCTTGGGAAGGGCATGACTTCATCTACATACTCGTCGATGATTGCTTGGCAAACCTGAAATAATATACATGCAAACAACTGATAGAACCCGACTTGTAAAAAAGATTTCCACACAGTTGTCCCTAGCGACGACATGAGCGCGTCAGATGACATGGTATCTAGTATACATGTTATAATATTTGCTTCTGCGAAAGTGTGGTCAGTAGGACAGGTATCAAGGTCACACGTACCAAACAAATAGAACAATTTATCCGATTTTTTTTAAAACACAAGGGTCACCTTAGTGAACTGGTTTAGTTGATTTTATTTTTGTATTGTGTTTTGTTTTGCATGATATGTGTGCAAATATAGCGCTAATCTGATTAAAAAAAATCAAGGTAGAAGCAATGTGGTAATTCATTCTTTTAGAGTTTAAGTTAATATTCTGAATTTGTTTATATTATGTACCTCTGGTATGAAAACGGATATGGTGTTATGCGGAACTCTCCATCCGTACTGCATGCTACGATATTTTGCAGATTTCAAATCTGATGCATTCCATAGCTGTGCATCAGATGCAGCACCACGACCTCCAGAAGCAAGGTGTCTAAGTGTAATTGATAACTTGAGCCCTGGTTCTAGCGGATTTCTGTAAAGGTGTTCTGCTTTGCTATGCGAGGTCCGACCCGCTGCAATATCTCGTCGAACATCTCTTTGGGCATTCGAAGAAAGTGTACAAAGGACTGCCGATCCTCCCGCCTAAGTTCGGTCATGAGTTGGTCATATAGACCAAAACTGCGTCGTCTTTCAGGACTAAGCTATGATCGTGTCCACCATCTCCTTTGTCTTCTCCTTTTTCTCCCTTCGACAGCTAGTAGGTTTATATTTGCTACATTAAAGTTGAGTCTGACCTGAATAAGAGCTGCTTGGTAGCGAAGACGTGCTCTTACTCCAAGATCCATCACGAATAATAAATATTCATGACACTCAAGAAAATCTAACATACCAATAATTGGCATTTCTGACGCGAAATTTCAATTGGCATTTGTCCGTTTTACATTCGGTAGGCATCCGTTTTATCCGTTATCCTTCCGTTCATGTCCGTTTCACATCCGTTTCATATCCGTTTAATCCGTTAAGCGTCCGGTAGATGTCCGTTGGTGAATTGGTCTACCGGATCTTCAACGGATGGTTAACGAACAAGTAACGGATACAAAACGGAAACGAAACGGACGAGTACCGTACAAAACGGACGCCTAACGGACGTTCAACGGACATTTTATCCGTTGGACGTCCGTTCAAAGTTTTGAACATGCTCAAAATTTTCCACCGGACAGAACGAACGTCGACGGATAAAACGTACGCTTAACGGACATGCAACGGATATGGACGGACGTCTAACGGATAAGAACGGACGTCTAACGGACATGAACGGATTGAAATAAAGTTATCCGTTAGGCGTCCGTTCGAGCTATTCGGTAAGGTGTGACCGAGGCTTAACATTCGGTAGGTATCCGTTATTCTTCCGTTCATGTCCGTTTCCCATCCGTTCATCATCCGTTTTATCCGTTATACGTCCGGTAGAAGTCCATTGTTGAATTTGTCTACCGGACCTCTAACGGATGTATAACAGACAAGTAACGGATACAAAACGGAAACGAAACGGACGAGTACCGTACAAAACGGACGCCTACCGGACGTTGAACAGACACTTCATCCGTTGGACGTCCATTCAAAGTTTTGAACATGCTCAAAATTTTCCACCGGACAGAACGGACGTCGACGGATAAAACGGACGCTAAACGGACATGACGTTTCTCGTTTTTATATAGACTAGACCGTTGGGTTTCCCGTTTAAATGGTTTTACACTAGTAATTTTGGGGCCCTTTATACTTGTTGTTCGGTGTGAGCCAAGGCTCCGTGTTGAAGGCCGTACATTGACCGTTAATGGTTTACTTTTATAAATTGTTATTTGGATGGAGAGTTGTCTCATTGGCACTCACACCACATCTTCCTATATCTATGAAACGGATATGGGCGGACGTCTAACGGATAAAACGGACGTCTAACGGACATGAACGGATTGAAAAAGTTATCCGTTCGGCATCCGTTCGAGCTATCCGTTAAGGTGTGACCGAGTCTTTAAGGATATAATGCAGTTAATGTCAGAGAAACTATTTTCAAAAACGGTTTATATATTAGAGATTCAATGATGCAGATCCTTGGTCTCAGAACAAATATTTTTGCAGAGGTATTTTCCTGCTTATATGTATTATTATCATTGATGAACAATTCATATAAGAGCATAGTTATAAAAACAATACATTTAACAGGGAATAGCGTTTGGAAAAAAAGTTTGAATTAGATGCATTAATTCTTAAGAGCGACCTACAAAATCTGCGTTTATAAACAAATGTAATATGAATAAACGGTAGAATATAGAAATCTGCGTTTGTATACATATATTATAAAATTAACTCCTGATCTCTTTACAGTCAGTCAGCCTATTTTGCAACCAGCTTTCTTTGCAACTTTGACTAAAACCGTTTCACTTGGTACGAACGCTGTACTCAAACTTGATCGTATAGTGACAAATATTGGAAATGGATATTATCCAAACTCTGGAGTCTTAACAGTTGGTAAATCAGGACTGTACGAATTTGCTGCAAGTTTCATCTCGAATGATGACAATTGGTTGGAGTTAAATCTAATGAAAACTAACGAGTTCTTAGTAAAAGGGCATTCAGCAAAGGCACATGGTACAGCAGGTTCACTTCAGGCCATATTACAAGTGAAGAATGGAGACAGAATGTATCTCCGCAATCCCCGTAGCTATGATTCACTTCATGGAGACAACTATGCAATGTTTTCCGGTCATTTTATTCAATACAAAATATTATAAAGTTTTATTTCATGTTCATTGTGTTTACTTAATGTTTTTTCACTGTCTGTTTATACCACTACGTTGCTCATCCTGAATAATTGTTCAGCTGTCTTGTTTGCTGTATATATTTTAGTATATAACGGTTCCTGCTGTACTCTAAACAAGTTAAGAGAGTATCTTCATAAAACTATTACCTAATTTAAAATAACGGTATCCAGCATTTTACCTGAAATCAACCTCGGTTTCTGTGTTTTGTCATAGTTTAAAGCATAATAGCTTACATATGCATACATAAATGTGCATACATGATTATGCCATATGATTGCCGAAATACTACAATCGATATACTTCTGCAAGCAATACTGTCCATCACCGTATTCTTGGATTTATTACATTGAAACTAAACAACATTTGGTAAACTGTTTTGATAAAACCTGAGGAAATTTCGACGGCATGTTATACCTAGATAATCAAAAACACTTCGATAAAGTACGGTCGTCATTCCTTTTTGGCTTAAAACCACTAATTCATAGACCCATTGCTTTCTATGTTAAATTCTGCTATTTCAAGCATTCAAAGCTATTTTGTCTAAAGTTCCAAAAAAGTGACAGTCATTACATGTCAAAACTTTACCTTACAGTGGAAATCTAGTGACAAAATATTACCTCCCTGTAAACACTGAAAACTAGATCTTCTCAATGTTTGTCCTATTTAGCCAGGACGCTATCAATTATGAATTCACGGAAAAACGTTCTGGTAAATAGTAAAATAGAAATAAATTGAAATAAAACAAAACTTCCACTCAATGTTATCATTTTCTCATTAAGTAGCAAACGACGACTACAGCAGTCTATAGATGCTTGGAGTAAAATTGGTTTAAAATGTTGCTATGCGAATAAATTTCTGGAGTACCAACTTCAACTTATTTTTCTACTGTCTGTATACCTCTCTTGAACATGCCAATTAACCGTATATGTGAACAGCTAGATCAGAGAAGTTCAGAAAATAGTACCAAAAGAGTCGTTTGATATGCAACAAAGATTAATACTTTTGAAATTAAGTTACTAAGTAAATTCAAAAGAACCTGATCCCGATGTAAACTTTGAATGCGAACACATGCGAGAAGACCGCAAAACATGTACAAAAGTCGACCAACTCATAAAATTGTAAAAATAGTATATATCTTTTAACGGATAACCTACTTTGTAGAAACAAGAATGTGTCCATAGTACATGGATGCCCCACTCGCACTATCATATTCTATGTTCAGTGTACCGTGAAATTGGGGTCAAAACTCTAATTTGAAATTAGAAAGATCATATCATAGGGAACATGTGTGCTAAGTTTCAAGTTGATTGGACTTCAACTTCAACAAAAATACCTTGACCAAAAACTTTAACCTGAAGCGGGAAAATCACTATGTATATATTCGGATATGCTGATGAAAACAAATTCTGAGAGAACCAAAGTTGATCCTTATTATATGCCTGATATTAATTGTAATCCTTCGAAATTTAGTCTTTCGTATTGAATATATCTTTCCATGCTTGTTTTTAAATTTGAAAACGGCATGAAATGATGAAATATAGATAATTTCTTTAGTAAAAATGTATATATTTAAATTTTACACTTTACATTTATTATTTTTAAAAAGTGCCTGTAACATAAAGACCTTGAGATACATTCTATCTATTTATTATTTTAATGATTTAACTTATAATTATTGCAGTAAAGGTATTAAAAGATTTAAAGCAAAGTCTGGACACAGCAGCAAAGGCTGGCAGGTCATTTAGCTGCATTGAGAAGACAGATATGGAGGTAACTCTTGAGAAAGTTTTTAAAATATCTGCAATTTGTAGGAATTATAACTACAGTCAGCCTTTTAAAGGCAACTGTTCCGTATGGGTTTTTTCTGATTGTTGAAGGCTGTTTGATTGCCTATAATTACTTACATCCACTTCATTTGAACAGAACTTCGGTGAATTATAGAACTTGTCTGATTTTTAGTAGCATTTATAAAAGAAAAGAATATAATCCAATACACTTTAACACACTTTGTTTTTTCAGCTCAGCTAGGGTAAAACATACAAACTGAGTAATAATATCAACAATGGAGAGCATGATAGTTTAATTTTGGAATAAAAGCTAAACATATCACTGTAATTAATATTATCAATCCTTTTGGTCTCATCAGCAAACCACTGAAGTTTTTCTTTGCTCAACATATACAGTTGAGAGCACCAAGATTCCCTGTAGTGAAACTAGTATGCATTGTTAAATAAGGGTAAAGGAATTAAGTCTCTTCTACAATCCGAGACATAACTCTGTGATCGTGTTTTTTTTATTATTATGCCCCAGCCGAAGCGAAGATGCATTAAGTGTTACCCATGTCTGTCTGTCCCGTCTGTCCGTCCCGAACATCTAAAAAATTGGTTTCTGTTCTCTAACTTTAGTTTGCCTCAACCAAATATTATAAAACTTATACACTATGCATATTACCACAAAACACAGATCAAGGTCGAAAATTTGGTGTCGTCACTTTATTCTTTCATAAGTTATGCCCTTTATTTACATGAAAATTGCTGAATTTTTGTTTCCGTTCTATATATATATCTTTAGTTTGCCTCGCCCAAATATTATAAAACTTATATACAATGCATATTACCATAAAACATTATTATAGATCAAGTTTGAAATTGGGTGGCAATACTTTTACCATTCATGAGTTATGCCCTTTATAAATGGAAAATCTCAAAATCTGTTGTTTTTGTTCTTTAACTGTAGTTTGCCTCCACCAAATGTAATGAAACTTATACAAAATGCATATAATCACAAAACTGTCTTAAATATGTGAATCCTGTATCTGTATGTGGACTCATGCATATTTACAAGCGAGGGCATCTGTGGCCAAATTAGACACATTCTCCATTTATTAACTTTCATTTATAAATGACAAACATCAATCATTGAACTTGATAGCACCTTAAAATATGTAACGATAGCTTCTGCTGGTTTCAAGCAAAATCACCAGTGACATTTTTAGGTTTGCTGACTTTCATGAATCATATACCCAAGAGGGAATAGACAACTTTAATCTTACAGTTTTGATTCTTAGTGTTGAATCGAAAAAAATAATGGTTAAACAGGTAGTAATCTTGGATTTGTAATAAACGGTTATGATACCACCTATACAATGAACATTAATGGAAGCAGTGTAAACATATTCATCAATAAGTGGTCACAAGCTTTGTCGACAACGAGACAGCATTTCATTTCTTTTAAAGATACATATGATAATTAATCAGACAATCTCATAACAGCTCCATGCTCTGAAAGACACAACCTGTACTAATATTTAAAATTGCTTTCAAGATAATGTAAATAACTGCCCCTGAATAAAGAGTTACTTGTCTATAGCTAAATCTAATACAATATATCTCCTTGATAAAAGAAACGATGTTCCAATGATTCGATTTTTCTACAGAAACAAGATTCATCTAAAACATTGGTATGTATACATATACAAACCAATCTTAAATGAGTTTGTTGACTACGATAACAACTGGTTACTAATTGTTTGTGCATTTGATTCGAATAACAAAACGTACAAGAACAGTGGATACATATGTGCTACATGCAATGCTGAACTGTTATATTCTCCTAAACTAATGGACACAAATAGTTTCTAACACCCACTTCATTTGGATTCTGTTGGATAGCTGTATCAGTGACATTCAAATCACATCTCCTTATTTTATATACAAAGATATAAGTAGTCTGAAAACATTTGATGTGTCACACAATTGATGCTACTAAATACTCTCTCTTTCTCTGAGAACGGACACATAAAGGAAAAACAATACAAACTAGATTTTCCATTGCAAGCAATAGCGGATGTCACCCTTCCTTCATTGCCACTAAGCGGCAGCCATTTCAAAAATTTTAAACAGTGAATGCACATGATATGCATTGCTATACATCTTTCTGTAAATTTTCAGTACATTTAGAACATTTTGAAATTTTTCACATTTCTGCCGTTTCCATGGCAACGGCGGCCATTTTGGAAATTCCAAAGTCAAAAGTCTGGCAGTTAACAATCATATTAAGTTTCATTCAGTTTGGAGCATTTTGAAATTTTGACATTTTGCTGGTTTCCATGGTAACAGAGACCATTCCAGAAATTTAATGACAGATGCCACATTGGGACATGGGAGGAACATACCATCAAAGTTTCAATGGAATTGACATACCATTTTAAGAGAAGAAATGCTACTTTAAGGTTTTCAGGCCATTTTGACCTCTTTTCTGCATTGTTTCCATGGTAACGGCAGCCATTTTGGAAATTCCAAAGCCAAATGCCACGTCTTCACATGCAAGTCAACATTTTTGTGAAGTTTCATTAAGTTTTGAGCATTTTGAATTTTTTGACATTTTTGATGTAGTTTCCATTGCAACATAGAAGTTCCAATGATTGTCAAAATCATTTAAAACCTGTATATAGTGGGCATCTACCTTGTACTAAAATTTAATGATTTTAAGTTCAGGAATATTCAAATAATTCATTAAACCCTAAAATTTTATTTTTTACATTTTGTCAGTTTCCATGGTAACGGCAGCCATTTTTAGTTCCAAAGATGCACTGCAACTCGAAAGTTGGAGTTCCTCATAATAGTGAACAATCATTTAGATTGGTTCCATTGGCTCTGAGAAAACTCCCGGACAAAAAGGTGGAAGAATAATAATAATTAAAAAAAAAAAAAAGAAAAGAAACCGAGGAAAAGTAATATGTCACTTGACATTGTCGATCGAGTGACATAATAAATCAACCATATATGAACACATTTAACCCTACAAAAAAGAAGTCCAATCTAAATATAACACCAACCCTAGAACTTTTGATACTGAAAATGGAACGGGTGCAAATCTGGACAATCATATCTTCGCAGCACCATTAAAGCAAAACGATCAAAATAAACTAACTCATAATAACAACAACAAAAAACACCTAACAGGTAAAGGATGCTGATAGTGGTACTTTGAATAATCAGAGAAATATGATACTGATTTTAGAGAAGGAGATTAACCATCAATTAAAGAATCTCATAGATACATACAACCAATTTGGATCCCAGGGCCGACTAGATTATTAAACTAATACCAATTGCCAAAAGGACAGCAGCGTCTCGCAACAAATACACAATCGATCATAACAAACATGCGACAGGAAGAGCAATTTTGGTATAAAATGCTGTCATAGGGAGTAATGGTGAAAACAGAATAAAAATGTTGGAGAATCAAACTATGCAATGCATGTGTATTAATACAACAATGACCACTCAAGTTGCTGTCCAGCTTACAATGACATTGCATGCTATATGTACGCACTATAATGTCTATACCTATACACTTTAGCATACCACTTCATAACAACATTACTTACCAACAGCAAAAAATATCGTCTAGCATGGTTCATATTTATCAATCTGATTAAAATACAGATTCTGTGTCCATGTTTTGCTTATAAGAAAACTCAATGGTGCGACCTGTAATTCAAACAAAAGACGATTCCTTCGCATACTCAATGTTCTCATGATCAACCCTTGATTTAAAATCCAATAGTATCGCACACGTTATCTCATTGGCAAGTGCGTAGACATGTTCCATATATTCCACCACAACAAACAAATATGTCACACTCAGCCCTGATAACAACGATAACCGTCAAATCCCAACAATGCACAATATTTAAATAGACAATATATAAGTCAGGCTGTCGTTGCCGTTTGTTGCTGTATATCATATTTGTTTTTCGTTCATTGTTTTGTACATAAATCAGGCCGTTAGTTTTCTCGTTTGAATTGTTTTACATTTGTCATTTCGGAGCCTTTTATAGCTGACTATGCGGTATGGGTTTTGCTCATTGTTGAAGGCTGTACGGTGGCCTATAGTTGTTAACTTCTATGTCATTTCGTCTCTTGTGGAGAGTTTGCAAATCATACCACATCTTCTTATTTTTATATGAGCTACAATCAAACTGCTAGTTATACACAAAGACCAATTTCTACTTCCAAACACTCCAAACCTATTATTTTTTCTTAAATTATATGATTTCTTTATTCTAGACATCGTTGATTTCTGTATTGTATTACCTTATTATTTTATTTTGCCACTGTTATTCTTTATATTTTCGAAAAACACGACGATTTTATGTGTTGCAGGTGAATAAAGTGTCAGTACAAGAGCAAGACCAGTTTGTTGTCCAGTAAATTCAATTGAAATTTGCTATTATTACTGAAAATACGGATATTGTTTGATTGAAATATACCGTTATAAAATTTGGCTATCATTACAGGTTAAGGAATTATATATCTCCCTCATGCAAAGCTCTGATTCTTTGACAAAATTTGGCTATGCTCGATGTTCTTTTTGGTTTTATCAGCTCTTCAATGTTTGTAATAGGTTTTGGATTTTCAAATACGCTGACCTCAAGCATCACTGAGGAGACATTAATTGTCGAAATGCGCATCTGATGGAGTAAAATTGGTACCGTTAATGTTATTACTGCTACTGGTTCGATACCTCTGCTGGTGGACTCTTAGTCTCCGAGGGCATCATTAGCTCAGTAACCAGTACTTCACAATGGGAAACCCGATAATTTGAGAGCAATAGAAAATCGACAGTAAAACAATGCCGTAGACGATACTGATCAAATGTTAATTCTAAACAACAATCGTACATTTTAAAGAAAGTATTTGTTAAAATGTGTTATAAAAAATATACATGCAAATACACGATGTTTTATTTTCATTATTAATCAAGATATTTGCATTAGAAGCTTCTAAAACTGAAATTTAAAAAAAAATGTTTATTTTGCTGCATATAAATATAATGATTTAAGAAATTGTGTATTTACAGGTTTGAAACAATTGTTTGTAATCTATAAATAATATTTGGTTATAAATACTTGCATAAATACATTTTTTATAACTGTTCAAGATGGTTCTTTTGTAAATTTCTTAACAATCTATCCCAAATCTTTAGGGAAAACTCCTAACTACATGTATCATAAAACATTACCCAAAGGGAGATAACTCTAAGCTAATCCATATCCATCCTTTTCTTTGTCAATTTGGCACTAAATTTTTCTGTCTTCTACAATAAAATTGAGAATAGAAATGGGAATGTCAAAAGACAACAACGACCAAAGAGCAGAAAAACAGCCCAAGGCCACCAATGGGTCTTCAACACACCGAGAAAATCCCGCACCCGGAGGCGGACTTTAGCGGGCCCTACAACCATAATAGGGTAGGGTTGATTGATTGATTGTTGGTTGCTTAACGTCCAGTGGCAAATATGTCATGCATATTCAGGACGAGAACAAATTAACAATAAATACAATAGGTAGGTTCTGTAAATACCTCTGCTGGCGGACTGTTAGTCTCGAGGGTATCATTAGCTCAGTAACCAATACTTCACAATGGCAAACCCGATGATGTGAGAGCAATAAAAATCGACAGTAAAACAATGCCGTAGACGATACTGATCAAATGTTATTTCTAAACAACAATCGTACATTTTAAAGAAAGTATTTGTTAAAATGTGTTATACAAAATATACATGCAAATACACGATGTTTTATTTTCATTATTAATCAAGATATTTGCATTAGAAGCTTCTAAAACTGAAATTTAAAAAAAAATGTTTATCTTTGCTGCATATGAATATAATGATTTAAGAAATTGTGTATTTACAGGTTACAGCATTAAAGAATCTTTTTTTTTTTACAAAGTATAAACATCCGTAAAAAGATATATACTATTTTTTACAATTTTATGAGTTGGTCGACTCGATTTTTGTACATGTTTTTGCCTTCTCCTCGATGTGTTCGCATTCAAAGTTTACATCGGGATCAGGTTCTTTTCAATTTACTTAGTAACTTAATTTCAAAAGTAGTAATCTTTGTTGCACATCAAACGACTCTTTTGGTATTTTTCTGAACTTCTCTGATCTAGCTGTTCACATAAACGGTTAATTGCCATGTCCAAGAGAGGTATACAGACAGTAGAAAAATAAGTTGAAGTTGGTACTCCAGAAATTTATTCGCATGACAACATTTCTAACCAATTTTACACAAATCTCTAATAGCCTTCAACATCGAATTCAATAGGAGTAGATTTAGGTCCAACCATTCTTATTTCGGTACATACTTGAATATACTTTAATACTGAATGATGACCAATTTGATAATTCCGGCATTAATTATAATTCTGAAAATGCAACTTTCAACCAGTTTAGCAAACTGTTCAGTTAGGAGAAAAAGTGAATTTGCTCTTGTTGTCCATGTTATTGCATATAAATCATTTTTTTTTATCAAAAACATCCCTTTTCCAACACGTAGAAAAAAGGGGAACAATTCTCAATTATATTTTATATTTAGACTACTATATATTTATATTCAATGAACAAACATTTACTAAATTTTATCATCGGTACAAGGACATCATTCGTAAATATAAATCAACATGCAGACATCTTATACGTTCAGGTATTTCACATCCAATCTTTTATGGTAATATTCTATACAAAGCACAGAAATGTCGACATTCACCTAAAAGCTAACCAAACCTTTAAACAGACTTATAAAGAAGGGATATAGTTACGATACTGTTGTCAGGTTATTAAAGATGGCATATTTTGATATTAATATTGATTCACTCATAGGGTCTTTGCATCGGAAATAAACACATTTATTCTAAAACCAGTTGTTGGCATGATACGGGTTATGTTCTTCTCATATATTTTATGATGATATGATACTAAACCCTAACGGGAGGGATTGTGCTTGATTTTCATATGATGAAGACATAATCTTTCAATCAGTTTAATTGAGGTCTGGAGCTGTAACTGTTAGTAGTCCTTTGTTAATTTATGTATCATTGTCATTTTGCTTTGTGTCTTTTCTATATTTTTATTGGTGATTTTTTCTGTATCAATTTACCACATTTATTTTCCTTCATTATTCATAACTTTCATTTTAATCAATAGTGATTTATAGAAAAATTGCAATGGCAATTTTCTCCATTTAATTTTGTTATTGAATAAAAGCTCAAAATACTTGTCAAGTGATATATCTGAAGTTGTTAATACACCTTATTGCTATTTTGCCGCCATTACTAGACATCACAAAGGTTCACGAAAAATTAAGACGTCAAAATAAAAATGTCTGAAGCCACAAAGGAAAAGTGATTGTTGTATGACGTCAAAAGTTCGTGTCGCAAATTCTCAGGTCTAGTTGTCGCAGATTTCCAAATAGCGATAACGTATATAGTCTATATCTGTGTGAACCAAATATGCAACCTGACTTGTCATTTAAATGGACCAGTGACTACAGTGTTCAAAACTGAGAATCAGGTCTAATAATTGCTTAAAAGTAACCTGGTGACCAGGGCAATTTTAAATGTGACCTTGTGACCTGAAGTGGTACCCCACTGTGTATAAGCTAATGTAAAACAAAATAGTTAATATGTAGATGTTATAAACATTTTCTGTAGTGACTCTGAAAAAGAATATGAAAACATTTCATTATCTTCAATGATGGACATAATCACAGTAGAATAGTGTATTGTCCTGATGACACAAGATTTTCTTAATAGACGAAATACTTCATTCATAAACAAAAAAGAAGATACAAATATTTACAATGAAGGAAATATTTGTCAGATTTTTGCTTTATATTTGAAAATTATTTTTAAAATGATTCATTTATATCACTTTAGTCAGGTTTGGTCATTTTGTTCTTCTGTTTAAAGTGTCTTCTTAACAATGCTAATGTTAAATAACAAGACTGATGAGAAAACTAAACTAGAACTGTAATCATTACATGCATTTCTAATATTCTTATAATATATACATGCTAGATATTCGAATAAATTAATACCACATGCCATTCTATAGGACCAATACATTTCAAATTTTATATGAAACACTATATTGTATAATTTTTCTTTTTTCTGTACAATATTACACTATATATCTGTTGAATTTGCGTTTGCAGGTTAAAACTTTGTGCTGAAGACCATACAACCGGAGGTGGATGTCCTTGAAGTGTACCTAATAAGATTTAGATTCATGTATTGATCATGTAATCATTAGATTTTCAACATAACAAGGTGCCATAATTTTTACATTGAAATTTTTGAGGTAAGCAGTTTTTTTCATTAGAAAATAACTACATAAATTTACTCCTTGAAAGACAAATATTTCAATATGGTATTTTTTCCTAAAATTCATTTTGTATTCAATTATGAAAACAATCATGATAAAAGGAAAGTGATGAAAACTACTTTAGCATATTTGCAAACATGAAAAGAACAAACAAAAAATAATACTAAAAAAAATAAACAAGAAATTAAACACAATGATAACACATGTTGACAAGGAAGGAAAAGGGAAGAGTGAACTCAGTAATGTATTGAACTAGGGTATCTTGGTAGCAATGCTCTCTTGTATGAGTGAGGTTTTTGGGTTCCATCCCAGCGCCATCAATTAAAAGACCATGGCATTGGTATTTATTTCTTCTACAATAAGTAGGCAGTATTGTTGGAGAGTTACATTCAGAAAAAGTTTGTGTTTGGGTTATTGTCTGCATACAGACACCGTTGTTGCCCTGTAAACTATACATGTAAAATCTCACTGAAACAAATTCCACAAACCAATCAGCCACCTAGAAAATAATTTAACACAGACTTGACTGTATGCCCAACCTTTTTAAAATCTAAAAAAAATTGTGAAACACTACAGTATAATTTTAAGAAAACTTAAAATTGTTCTACTCATCAAAACTTAGTTTGCATGTTACATTAATTTTGGCCACTCAGCCCAATTAAAGAGATGGACAGGTAGACTTGTATTAGATGTCTCTGCTTGTACATAATCTGGCAAAGCATTCCAGTTTTAATACCACTAAAACAGAAAGAAGAAGATTCTACACGTTTGACATTTGAAAATTTTTTTTTTAAGTATTCTGGACATTATTTGTGAAAACATTAAATACATGATTTCGACGAAGTTGTTTCACTCTTGTTACAAATATTCAATAATATAATCCCAACTTTTCAAATTCATTTACAATGATTCGTTTTCTCTGAGGAAGATATAGAATTTGAACAAGAATACGGAAATTAACTAAAATGCATGAAATTATGGTGGTATTTACATGATTTATACATCCTTCCTTCTACAAATATTAAATTGCTTTCTATTGCGTCACAAGATTATACTTCGGTACTTCTTCATTTTCTTAGGCTAACTTGGATCTTACAAAAACGGGTAAAGCAACGAATGCATATATGTGTCGTTTTACAATAGAAGTTACCTGTAATACCTACATATATCGGGTATTTTTCAGCCTTTCTAATGGTCACTCCCTTATGGGATAATAATCGAAAATATTTTTTGATATTCATATGATAACCTGTGCAGTTACTGTAGCACCACATAACCAACCAAGACTATGATCTTAGACGCGATTTTGAGCTTGACATCCCGTTTAGCCTGACCAGACACATTAATATGTCTCTGATCGTCTCTGGCCTGACGCCTGTCTTTTGTCAAAGACTTTATGTCTTTTCTTTCTTTTTGTCATTAAGATTCATGCTGTCTCATCGGCGTATACCTCCTAGCTCCTTTTATTCATATTATGTGCATCGTTTTCAAGGAGATCTACACAACTACTTTAGTACAAGTAATCTTGATGTACAGTTCTAAAGATGCATATTAAATGTACATCTGAACTGCTGTATATCAACTGCACAGCTGTAAAGCTGCATATAAACTGTACATCTGTAAAGCTGTATATCAACTGCACAGCTGTAAAGCTGTATATAAACTGTGCATCTGTAAAGCTGTATATCAACTGCACAGCTGTAAAGCTGTAAATAAACTGTACGTCTGTAAAGTTGTATATAAACTGTACATCTGTAAAACGGTATATAAACTGTGGATAGATATCGTATCACACAAGATGCAGTGGTAGAAGTAAAATCACAAAACACTGAACTCCGAGGAAAATTCAAAAAGGAAAGTCCTCAATCAAATGGCAAAATCAAAAGTTCAAACACATCAAACGAATGGATAACAACTGTCATATTCCTGACTTGGTACAGGCATTTTCTTATGTAGAAAATGGTGGATTGAACCTGGTTTATGGCTAGCCAAACCTCTCACTTGTATGACAGTCGTATCAAATTCCATTATATTGACAACGATGCGTGAACAAAACAAACAGACACAATTGGTAAAAATGTCAAAAATAGGGTTACAGCAGTCAACATTGTGTTATCATCTTAATCACTATAAAAACAAACAAATGTTACGAAGAAGCACAAAGGGGCATACATCAAATTTAACATCCTCATTATGCTTATATCATACGATTTTATTTATCTATGTAAAATCCACCTATAAAGGATGGAAGGTTTTAAGTACTGGCGTAAAATCGCGCGTTTGAATATATATGTTTAGCTTATACACAGATTTAAAACGTGCAGTTAATGTACATGTTTACAGAGTTGCAGTTTATATACAACTTTAAAATGTACAGTTTATATACAGTTTTACAGATGTACAGTTTATATACAGCTAAACAGATGTACAGTTTATATACACTTTTACAGATGTGATCAATCTAACCACAATTCCTTCAGAAATCACTATATGTTTTCTTCAATTTATTCAAATCGCTTCTGTTCATGCAGAATTATAGGAGTAAACACCGGGTAGTTTTGATTCAACGAAGGCTGAAATAATCCAAATTATATACATTGCGCCCGGCGTCAATGATTATTAGTACTAGCATTGGTTACGAAGGCTGGAATAATTCAAACTATATACATTGCGCCATCAATGATCATTAGCACTAGCATTGGTTCCCTATAATTGTCTGCTTCATGTTGCATTTTATCAACGTATATTGTACGTTCAACTCACCAAGTGCAAATCATGCCATTTTATGCAGGTCTTATCTTATCTATAGTGATCTGTTTCATTACAGAGATCATGGGGACAAACATGGCGTTTTTGCATTATATAGTAGTTATTCTGTTTTGCACGTATTTTATTGATATTTTCTTCAACGTCAAAAGACTAACATTGGACGAAATAGTGTGTGTCATTATCACCAATTAGCAATGGCGAATGTATAATATCTTACCATGAAAGAACACAAGATTTTTAATTTAAAATATGGATTGCAATGATAATGCATTGACCCTCATGAGCAACATCGAGGTTTTAATCAAATTACGTATTTCAAGAGATTGGAAAGGACATGTAAATACTATAGGTTTTATGAAAATTAAGCTTTGAGGCTATCATGCCCAATAATGTTCATTTTGCTCATTAGACTTTACTAATTCTTTTTTAATTTACAAACATGTCACATATTGGTATTACCACATTTATTTTAACATAAGTCCTGCTATTTAAATTTGTTTTATCTAATATTAATGGTGGCCATGACAATTTATATTTTTACTATCAGATTGGGTACAAAATTCTGTGTATTTCCATATTAAAAGAATGATATTAGATTGAAAATTGGCAAGATTTTCAGCAGGCATTTAAACTTAAGTCATATGAATCTACTTTACATAATAATCATTTGTTTCAAAAATTATATATTTATATTCCATAATTTGTAGTTTGCAGCTGGAAAATTTATACCAGAATGATTTTTTGTTAGTTATTGACGTCAATTTCACGCATTTGAGTGTTTCATGATTGTTTTTATTATGCAACCCGAACGAATGTCGGGTAACATAATTCTATTCTTTCATTTCTTTTTCCCTTTCAATATTACTCTAAGTTCCACCTTTTGTGTCCCAGCAATTTCGTAGGTACCAACCTTGATGAATGTTTATTATAATTAGGACCATGTACCATATGAAGATGTGCAGTTAAAACTTGGAATTATTCTATCACCAATTTGAGTATGTCTGAACTAAAAAATCAAAAATGTGTACAATGTGAAACTTTCTAAAAATATGTTATCATGTCATTAATTTATAAATGTGCCATTTATCTCTGAAATTCAAAATTGCTGTCGTTGCCGCGATAACTTGGAAATAATTGAACATTGGGGCCTATGATAGAACAAAATAAAGCATTTTAAATACAGAGCCATCTTCACCAACAATTGTTTTGCCTGTCAGAAAATTCCGTCACTGTTTTGTATATCATAGCAATCTTCTCAATTCTACATATTTCATATGATCTACGATATGAAGGTACATAGTTGCTTATTATAGCCAATAGCCAGATTTGTATAATAAAACAAAAATAACCTGTAAGAAGTAAAAATAGCAAATAGTCATCAAAGGTACCAGGCTTATAATTTAATACGCCAGACGCGTCTCGTCTACATAAGACTCATCAGTGACGCTCAGATCAAAATAGTTATAAAGACAAAAAGATCTGCAAGGCAATTTAAACGAAAAGTCCTTTATCAAATGGCATAATCAAAAGTTCAAACATATCAAACGAATAGAAAACAAAATTAATGACATATTCCTAACTTGATACAGGCATATCCTCATTTTAGAAAATGGTGGATTAAACTTCTAGTAGTATTGCTAGCTTAACCTTTCACTTGTATGACAGTAGATACAATTATTTTTCTGTATTTCGTTTAGTGAATATGCATATAATAGTTTACGTTTGTAATTTGTGACTTGGATGGAGACTTGTCTCATTGGCACTCATACCACATCTTCTTATATCTATTTGTCATTTTAAGAAAAAATATTTTCAATAAAATATTAATGTTTTTGAAAATGACTTCCAGGAGCAGGATCTGCTTACCCTTCCGAAGCACCTGGGATGACCCCAGTTTTTTGAGGTTCGTGTTGCTTAGTCTATACAGTTGGAAAGCTGACCCCGGTTTGACTCCATATCTTAAAGCAACATAGGAGTCATGTGACTACCATATTTTGGCATTTTTGGGTCATTTTTTCTTCAACTGAAACGACTCTGTTTCCTCCAAAAAGTCATATCAAATGAAATCAAAGCATGCTGTACGTTACAAATGCCAATTGTGTATACTTTTTAGAAGTTCTCACATAAAAATTGTTTTGATTAAGCGTACTGAATTAGAATACGAAGCCTTCAAACCAAAGGTCGTCACTCGTCGCGTCAAGTTTTTTCAACACATCAGTTGAAATTTCTTTCTTAACTTCTGGGGAACCTATGCTGAATTTAAAATATGTGATGAGGCTTTTTATAAACTGGCCCGTGTCAAATTTGTGCCACTTAATACGCTGTAATACGCAAATGTGCCACTTCGATGTGTCGATATTTCTGACGAAGCGGTGCCGATAGTAATTTACGAGTTACGTCCCTTTGTTGACACTTTTCATGAACAAACTTTTGGTACTATCATATATATTATTATTATATTAAGCACCATATGCTGTTATTTACAAGTGGATATTATTAAAATAATTAATTATCTTTTATTAAATATATTTTGATACTAAAGACATATGTAAAACAATTAGGTAAACACAATTTTATCATTTTACAACAATTTCAGAAATGAAATAGGGCTTTGATATTACAGTAAATGTTACTCTGTGCAATAATATATTATTCCGAGAGTAGATCTAACTTTAATATTTATATTTTGGTAAATATTTTACTGCTGTAACCAAATTATACCAACACAGAAATAAATTTCTACTACATAAAGACAAAGTCTAAGACAAGGGTAGCCAAAATATGCATGAATACTGGATCTAGACTTGATTAAAATGATCACAAACACTGATACCTGATCCTATCTTTTCATATACATTTAAAGAGATAATAATCAAAGTATTCTCATGTAAATTCTTCATAATTTGAAATAAAAGGAAATTGGTTTGCAATCCTTGAATGATTAAACTAAATATAACAATACATTTTGTCTCATTGATTCCATGCAAGTTCTAATGAATGGACTCACATTATAAAAAAAAGCGTTAACCAACGGATAATTATTTAAATGGTTTATAACCATGAATTTGCGAATAAATAAGAACGAGAAAGATTCGATCTCATATTTTTCTTCTTCTATGCAAATAAAATAAATAACTATGCATATTAAAAGTATTTCAGAACAGTTTCTGAGTGCTTAGTCACCAATTATGTTTTAGATCACAAGTCATGAGTAAGTAACACTTCATTTAAGTATGAAAATGCTTTGAATAAGAGTGATTAAATGCAAGTCTGAAAGAGATTGTTTTAAGTTCAAAGGACAAGACTTTTGCATTTACTTTTGCAGGAGTTTTTTAGTCATCTTAAGGTTGTGCACAGACATGATAAAATTTCCTTACCTTATTGTTTAGTTAACGTCAAACATTTCACTTGAAGAGAATAATTAATCCTGTCAAATTCCTCATCAAATTCACAGCTGAACTCGCATTGCTTTTTCAAACAAACACACTAAATGTGTGTGTATGTTCAGATGCATGTTGACATCGATGTGTAAGACCAAAAACTACAATGTCAAAAATGTCTTTCTTTGGAATTTAGTTCGAACGCGGTTTCTAAGGGTGACAGAACGTTAGACTTGATGTTTTAACTTTGAGATACGTATTATTAATTTGTTATATAGTATATATAATCTTTGTTTATCTGTGAAAAAAGAAAAATAACAAACAATTTCGCATAATTTATTAACGTTATTGTTAAAGGATGGCCAACCTAGGTATTATTTTCTTTAATAATAAGACACATGCTTACTTTCATAAGACAACAATGGGACTGATAGTAAAGCCTGCAATTCTGAAATTGCGTTAATTTCATGGAAAAAATAAATTGGCGGCAATTTGGAAAATTTTGTATTTTCTGTTTCTTACTGGCCATTGGAGTAAGAAATGGATGTCTTTCTATCTTTTAAGCATGTATCTTATTATTAAAGAAAATAATACCTAAATTGATCTAAATTGGTCGTCCTTTAACAAATACGTTAAAAAGTATGCGAAATTGTCTGTTATTTTTCTTCAGTTTTTTTCACAGATAAACAAAGATTATATATAATCTATAGAAAATAATACGTATCTCAAAGTTGAAAATATTTCAAGACTAAAGCTCTGTCACCCTTTAGGAAACCCGTTTGAACTAAATTCGAAAGAAAGAATTTTTGACATTGTAGTTTTTGGTCCACACATCGATGTCAACATGCATCTGAACAGAATGTACACATATTTAGTGTGTTTGTTTGAAAAGCGAGTTCAGCTGTGATTTTGACTGGATTAATTATTATTCTTTAAGTGAAATGTTTGACGTTAACTAAAACAATAAGGTAAGGAAATTTTATACTGTCTGTGCACAACCTTGAATTTAAGATGACTAGAAAAAATCATTCATTGTTTTAAAATATTAGTTTTTGTGTTGAAGGAATCCTGCAAAAGTAAATTTATGCAAATATTACATGTACAATGGAAACATAAAAGAGTTATCCTTTGAACTTAAACAATCTTTTCAGACTTGCATTTTAATCACTCTTATTCATTTAGCATTTATAATTTACATGTGATCTAAAACATAACGTCACGGTACCCAAATTGCACCGAGTACCCAAATTGCACCTATTTAGCAAAATAGCAGCGGAAATCTTATAAGATTTTCTAGAGACTAAACAATTTGTATTTTTATGATTTGATACTATGCACGTCTTTCAACATAGGTAAGAATATTTAGATATACACAAAACGTTCACAGTATTTATCAACAGATGAAGTGTTTACTGAAAATCAAAATGTACGGAAACGTCGCCATGCGACGTCATCAAAACGTCATCTTTTAAAATTAGCAAATACAATATGTTACAAGTATCCATTTCTTAAAAATGAAGAGTAAGCATGGACTAATATCCAGTTGTTCAAAATATTTGAAAAAATTAAACAAAAGCTCTGTTATTCGACTTTTGACGATGCGAATTTAAGCATGGATGCAATTTGGGTACTCCTCATTACAGAATCATTGATGGTTTGGAGGTCAGTTCAGACCAATTTTTCTATGATTCCATATGGATTCAAAATTAAATTGGTGAAACCATATAGTAAGTAATGATACATCTACAAAATAAACACATAATGAAAACTTTTGTCTGAAGCATAAATAAACGTAGGTTAAAAAACTGTCAAAATAGGTGCAATTTGGGTACCCTCACGTTAATTATAATATTAACGTAGCACTCAGAAACTGCTCTGAAATACTTTTAATATGCATAGTTATATATTTTTTAAATAGAAGAAGAAAAATATGAGATCGAATCTTTCTCCTTGTTATTCATTCGCAAGTTCATGATTATTAACCATTTTAAAAATAATTATCAATTGGTTTCGGCTTTTTATAATTTGAGTCCATTCAGTAGAACTTGCAAAAATTGTTATATTTTAATAGTATAATTATACAAAGTCAGATTGAAACCAATTTCCATTTATTTCAAATTATGAAGAATTTACATTAAGAACTCTTTGCAGATTGTTTTTTTTTCAAATGTATATAAAAAGGTAGGATCAGGTAGAATCTATCAGTATCGAAAGGAATTCATTTTAACCCTGTCTAGATCCAGTATTCATGCATATTTTGGCTAGCCCTGGTCTTTATGTAGTAGAAATTTATTTCTGTGTTGATAATATTTGGTTACAGCAAGAAAAACATTTACCAAAATATTAAAGTAACTCTAGATCTTGGAATAATATATTATGGCACAGAGTAACATTGTCATTGACTAAAATATTAAAGCCCTTTTTCAGTTCTGAAACTGTTTAAAATGATAAAATGTGTTTACCTAATTGTTTTACATATGTCTGTAGCATCAAAATATATTTAGTAAAATAACAGCATAAAATGCAAATATATATATGTAAACCTCAGATCTGTGTTCGGCCTCAAATCTTTGTCCGTTTCTCAAATCTGTGCCCCATCGTGACGTCAATCGCTAATCTACGTCCGTTAAAAGATACGGCCTCAGATCTGTGTCCTTTTTCAAATTTGTTTTCAATCGTGACGTCATTCGCAAATCTATGTCCGTTAAAAAGATACGGCCTCAAATCTGTGTCCTTTTCTTAAATCTTTTTCCAGTTTGTTTCGCCATGCGCAAATTTATGCCTGTCTAATAAGTACGGCCTTATAGGATTTTTGTTTTATTAAGTCATTTCCCATAATTCAATGTTAAGTTGGGATGTGTTCTCCATGTGTATACTTATATATTTTACATGCGTGTGGAATTAAATTATTGTATGATTTACATTTTATTGTAAAACTACAACATTTTCAAATTGTTTGCTTTTCTTGATCCCGTGTTAAATTGTTCTGTAGTAATTATCGCTACTTCCTTTACTCATTACGTCTTGATATAACAAGTACGAAATAAAAGTTAATAAACATCCTGAGACAAAATGACATCTGTATACAAGCAACTAAAGATACATGTACGGCCTTCAACAATGAATTAAACCTATTCTGTATCGTAAGCTATAAACACATACACCTATTTACAAACGTTTTGTTCAAAGTTTCATTGTATAGGTACCACATAAAATGTTTAGGATATAATTTATTTTATTATACTTCATGTTAAAATGCCAGATTTTGATTGGTTAATACGAGGGAGACAATTTACTCTATCCCATGGCAAATACTCTATTACCTTTCACGGAGACGCTTGCTCAAGTGTGCGCTTTAATAAATACGGATGATTGTTATGTACAAGACAACATAGTTTATTACTTTGAATTTGAAATTTAATAGACAGTAAAAAGAACATGCAGTATAATAAATTAAAAACACATATCTGAGAGGGTGATAGAGCAGATTGTTACCCTCGAAAAGACATTGTCAGCCTTGGCTTCGCCGCAGTTGACAATGTTTTCTCGGGTAACAATCTGCTCTATCACCCTCTCAGCTATGTGTTATTTATATAGTGTTTAACAACGACATTTTGTGCCACTATCTTATTAAAAAATTTTTTTTTCTGGTGAAACTATTCCAGTTTCGAATCTATGTATTGTGGATTTGGATCCTTTGAAACACCTTTTTTCCGCTTACTAGTTATAACGTATCCCTCATTTGGAATTGTGTCCTGCTCCGCCATCATTCCTTTTATGCAGTGATGTCATATACTTGATGATGTCTTGCTATGTCTTACGTCACCACATTTCGATAAAGGACAAAGATTTGAGACAAAATGGCCGTAGATTTGGGTTAATAAAGGACACAGGTTTGAGACAATACAGGGCATAGATTTGAGACAATAAAAGACAAAGATTTGAGACAATAAAGGACATAAATTTGGAACGTCTATGACGTAATATTAAAAGGACATAGATTTGCGGAAAGGACATAGATTTGAGGCTGGACATAGATTTGAGGCTGGACATAGATTTGAGGCTTACATATATAATAGCAGAAATAAGTTTGTTCAAGAAAAGTGTCAACAAAGGGACATAACTCGTAAATTACTATCGGCACCGCTTCGTCAGAAATTTCGACAGATCGAAGTGGCACATTTGCGTATTACAGCGTATTAAGTGGCACAAATTTGACACAGGTCAGTTCATAAAAGCCTCATCACATATTTTAAATTCAGCATAGGTTCCTAGAAGTAAAGAAAGAATTTTCCACTTATGTGTTGAAAAAATTGACGCGACGAGTGACGACCTGGGATTTGAAGGCTTCGTATTCTAATTCAGTACGCTTAATCAAAACAATTTGTATGTTAGAACTTCTAGAAAGTATACACGGTTGGCATTTATAACGTATAGCATGCTTTGATTTCATTTGATATGACTTTTTGGAGGAAACAGACTCGTTTCAGTTGAAGAAAAATGACAAAAAATGCCCAAATATGGGTTTAAAACGGGGTCAGCTTTCCGACTGTGTAGAGGTGTCCACGTCTCTAAGGAACTCTTTACGACAAAGACTATTGTCTGGCATTTTCATGAGGCGACACCAAAGGCGTATTGCATTTCACTGTGTATGAATATAATTTATAATACAGGAAGCTATCCAATATTCCATAAGACAGAAGGAATCGGAGCACATTTGCTAATGCCAAGAAATGTCCTTATTGCTCTGTATTGTAGTCTCTCACATGAGTCATAGCGCTTGATACCCCATATTCCAGACGCATAATCCATAACCGACCGTGTTGTCATATATCTCTATGTATATTTCGAAGTCCGTATTTCCCATATGCAAGAAATTGGATGTTAACGATCCCAATAATTTGCCAGATTTTGCTTACAGCTCATTAACAGAAACCTTAAAGTCAATGTTTTTGGATAGTGTAAGGACTGCACATTGTTGTCAATATAATGAAATTATATACGCCCGTCATTCAAGGGAGATGTTGACTAGCTACAAACCTAGGTTTATGCACCATTTTCTACACAAGAAAATGCATGTTCTAAGTAAGGAATATTACAGTTGATTTCATTCGTTTGATGTGGTTTACCATTTGTTTTTGACATTTGATAGATGACTTTCCGTTTTGAATTGTTCTATTATCTTAATGTTTTCCATATCTATTGTGTTAGGATATATTTGACTTCTCGAGTTGTAATATTGTAGTAATTTAAAGCAATGTTTAACCTTATTGACGTAGATGGTACTGAACTTTGTATTCACCTATCCTTAGTCAGGAGCCTGTTGTTCTGTGATTGTAGTTTGGTAGAAATTTGGTATTGTGGTTTATAATTGTTTATCGTTTCTCGTATTTTACTTAGATGAGCCCGTTGAATTTTCCTGTCATTTTTGTGCCCTTTATAGCACGTGTTCGGTTTTAGCCAAAGCTCCGTGTTGAAGGCCGAACCTTGACCTATAATTGTTCACTTTTTATACATTGTGACTTAGACAAAGAATTGTCTCATTGGCACTCACCCTCATTTACTTATTCATATTTGTTATAAGTAAACTGATTTTTATAGTACGTTCTTATCTTGTACTGTCCCAGGTACGGGGAGGGTTGGCGCGCCTCAAATTAGTTTACCTCCGCCCTATTTTGTATGAGCATGTCCCACGTCAGGAGCCTGTAATTCAGTGGATGTCGTTTGTTGCTGTATATCATATTTGTTTGTTGATCCAGTTAACAAATTTAAAGGCAAAACATGAAAATATTTTTATTATGATTTGAGCCGTCGGAGTTTACCCCAAAATACCTCCTCCTGATGCTGGAAACCTGAAAAGGAAAAATAAAATATACACTTCACTACCCTTCCAGAACACCTGAGATCCATCCAGTTTTGGTGGAGGTTGTGTTCCACAGTCTTTAGTTTCCTATGTTGTGTTTTGTGTACTAGTGTGTGTCTTTTCGTCGTTTCTCGTTGGTTTTTTCTGCAGTTTTTTTTTTTTCGTTTTCGACTATCAAATTGATTATCAATTTCGCCTCTCTTTGAACGTTTATCGTGTAAGGTCAAACGTTTGTGAAAAACATTATATGGGTTGCCTTTAACAAACCATCTACCTACCCTTTGTATATATATTATATTTGTGTAATCATATATTTGTACATCCTCATTCTTTGCACTATAATTTACAATTGACTCAGTGGTTACGAAAACACATCTTATTTTTATATCCTAGTTTTAATTAAACTTTAAAATACACACACACACATATATATATATATATATAAACAAGTCTAAATTGAAAACAACGTTCAAACCTATGATTGCGTTGGATAAAACCGCAATTTTATACGTGTGCATGCAAAACAAATTTCTTGTTAGGATTTAAATTCTTGTTAGATATATACATATCAATTTCACTTGGATTTATACAACGAATAATACCATTCATTAACCAGAAATCTTGTATTGACAGTTACTCTTTCATTTATCTATATTTTAACGAAAATTCGAGAACAAGGACTTTGGAATAAATGAGCTAGGAAAGGAAATTGTAAAAGCTAATATTTGATTTTTATTTTCTTTTCAGTACTGTACTTCTAACTGTTACGCTTTGTATTTCGTTGTTTTCTGACTATCAGTTAGAAAATGTCGGCCAACTAATACATGTGTTATATTCCGTTTAAATCAGAGGACTTTGAATGTTTACATATTTTTGTGGCAATTTTGAAAATGATGGCCGATGAATACATTTTGACACCAGGAAATAAATCACGGTGTAATTATCTAGGGGGAGCAGGACCTTTTAGGGACGTCGGATCGGGTGTTTTATGCTCGGATTTCGGATTGACCCTTTCGGGATCCGGGTTTTCGAATTTCGGGATGTCGGGATTTAAATTTCTTTAAATTCGGGACCTCGGATTTCATGTTTTAAGCCCGGATTTCGGGATCAGGACCCTCCAACCCCCTCATCTATGGAAATAGTATATTTTGCTAAAATCGAATCACTTTCAATTGTTTATTTATTTTTATTTTTAATTTTCGAAAAGGAAGTTTGAAGACAATGTGATAAAAAATCGAAAATAACATGTTTAATTGACATGTAGATGTTAAGCTCAGTGCACATGTGATAATCTTTATGTGCGTATAATATTTTGGTCTCCTAAATAGTCCATAAGCGATCTATTGCTACATATATTAACTGCACAGCTCCTAAATAAACATATATACGTGGAACTCGTATTTGTTTACAAATTAACCATTATAGAATATATTCTAAAGTCATGACCATCGTGAAATCAATCATAAGACACATAAATAGGTGTGATAAAAGTAAAGGTGATTCCATGACTTCTCCTTCGTTAAGACATGTTTGATAAACATACTTAGGACATGCATGTGTCCTGAGATGATCTTAGGACATGCCTTAGTTCTAAGAGCGCTGCGATAAACAGGTCCAAGCCACCAAGTAGGGGCTGTTTATCGAAAGTGTCATAAGGTCTGTCCTACGACATGCCTGAGGATGCACACTGTAGCTCTCTTAGGGTTACTTAACCTTAGATAACTTCATCGCTATCACAAGTGTTGGCGAAATTGTAAAAAAATATTGAAAACTATATATTTAGATAAAATGTAAAATAATCAACAATTGTATATTATGATAATATCTAAAGGATGACATAATAATAAAAACAATGAATAGTGTTAGTTAAATGATAATAAAACAAACTTATATGTTGATTGTACATTTAAACTTTTATAAAACAGCACACACATAAATATAATTAAAACCAATTGTTCACAGAACAATTGAGGGTCTTCCACATCAATTTCTAAATTATTGATGAGGAACTACTTCCAGTTTTCTCAAACTTACCATTGGCGACCAAGTATAGGTTTCTTCATACTGATTTAATAAATAAATGTTTTATATACTTTTGCCTGAAATAAGGGAGATAATTATCAACTTCCGGTTAAAAATGTCCTTCCGGTCTCATATGATAGCTTTATTTACACTGATTCCAAAATTATAGGTTTCTATATACTATTGCCTGAAAAAGGGAGATATTTTGTACTTCTGGTTTAATGAAGGTCACTTCCGGTTGATGTTCTTCAAGGTCATATGACAACCAACAGTTTGCAAAAGAACCTATGACTTTATCATGTACCAAGTTGAAATAATAATCAATTAACCTTAAATTAAATCATTTCAGGGACAAAACTCCTATAAGATGTCAGTTGATTGTTTCACACCAAATGTATCCTATCTTAATCACAATAAAGCAAACATTTTGCACTAGTTCTTTTATATATATATATATATATATATATATATATACAACTCGTCTAAACATCAGCCCAACAATGTTAGATCTGTAAATTTGCTTTCGCAAATTTTTTGTTCTTCCCTCGCCGGGATTCGAACTCATGCTACTGAGATATCGTGACACCAAATCGCCTGCACTGTATCCGACACGCTAGACCACACGACCACCTAGGCTTCACAATAATAAAGCTTTCGGTGGCCGGGTGTTACCTTTCCTCGTCAGTTTTAATCTAGCGTCGTAATACAGTACATGATATATAAGGCATGAAGATGGAATTGTTACAGATCAGCTGAAATATCTATTGTAAAGGATCCTACAAATTAATGCAAGATACAGTCACAGAATATATATATATATATATATATATATCTTTAAAAGTGACAAGAAATCATAAAACTAGGAAAAGTCTAAATTAAAATATGACCTTGACCTTTGACCCTGGCCTAAATTTCATTTAAATGAATCAATGGCCTTAAATCAATATATCTTAGGTCTCTATCACTTACCATTTATGCTATACATTTATATATCCGTTATATGTCAATTACAGAATGGGAAATAACTCTCATATGGAGTTTTCGTATGTTCGGTCAAAACATCCTAAGGATATAACGAGCAGTGTGGTAAAATAAATTTGTCATTTTCTTTTACGGTTACGGAGGAGATGCACTCACAAGGAAAACAGTGTTCGGGGAGATAACTCATACAAAGAAAAGTATTCAAAGACGCATAAACTGTTCGATAACATATACCAAACATCTCAGCGACATCTTACGAAACAAAATTGATACGTAAGAAATAAAAGTGTCGGAAATAGTAAAACAAATTAGAAATCAGAAATAAAAGTGGCGGAAATTGCAAAAGATTTGCATTCATCTTTCATGTGAATACGGAACTGTAAAATTGCCACTGTTGCATCCAAATGTATTTAAAAGAGGATTTGAGATAAATATTAAGTATCATATAGACAAATGTATATTCAAAGTAAGGCAAATCGTTAGACATAAACACTAATATCCTTTTTAGGATAATTCCTAGGACAATTTCTAAATTGTGACACGTTTGATTAAGTACATGAACTTACTTAGGACAAAAATATGCCATATTCTTAGGACATGTCCTAGTTCAAAGTAGATATAAGAAGATGTGGTATGAGTGTCAATGAGACAACTCTCTATCCAAGTCATAATTTGTAAAAGTAAACCATTATAGGTCAGAGTACAATCTTCAACATGGAGCCTTGGCTCACACTGGACAGCAAGCTATGAAGGGTCCCAAAATGACTAGTGTAAAACCATTCGAACGGGAAAACCAACGGTCTAATCTATATAAAAACGAGAAACGAGAAACACTTATGAACCACATCAACAAACGACAACTACTGAACATAAGATTCCTGACTTAGGACAGGTGCAAACAAATGCAGCGGGTTTAAACGTTTTAATAGGTACCAACCTTCACCCTTATCTGAAACAATAGTGTAACATCGCAACATAGAAAGACACACTATAAAATATCAATTGACTGCTTTGATCAACACAGCTAGGAACACCAAACAGTGAAGATTGAGCAATATTAACTTCACAAAAACGGGTGAGCTGATGTTTTATGGTTCATTTAATGTATGAAATTTTCTACCGTACGCTATACATACTCCATTTCACAAATAAAGTGCAATTCTTCTGAACAGTTGTTATCGTTCTATTTGCCAACGTTGGCTGTCACTAGACTATCTCGAGAGAGTTTTCACCGTCAGGGTTAAATTGAACTGAATTCCCCGGACTGTTTTTGATGAGATTATTGTAGGTTATTGCTTTTCCACTGGCTGCCCAGACCCATACACCCTCAATTACTGCATCTGTTCCACCTATCCAAAAGTCAGCTGTAAAAATGCGGAAACATCATGTTAGTTTTACATGTTTAATGTGGTTTGATTTTATTTATCAATCAGTTTAAAGCAAATAAATATTTGATTGAAAATAAGTTCTTACTTAAAATGTGTAAAACATGTTTATTATTTTGTATTTAAAACACAGGGAAGAATTGTATTTTAAAGTTATTTAAAAAAAAATTTCCGACAAAGCGCATCTATCTTTTGTGCAGTAGGTTATTATCAGCAACCATGCACCCTCATATCATAAATCACATCAAATTTGTAGAGTTGACATATTTAAAAAAAAAAAAAAAAACATCATTGATTTAGACGACCGAATTTTCTGAGAGAAAATATATAATAAATAACACATAGCTGAGAGGGTGATAGAGCAGCGGAGCAGCGGAACTAAAATAAGATTATTAAATGATATTAACCTTATCTAAAATAAGGTAAATATCATTTAATAAATAATTAATTATTAACTGACTACATCGACGTTACTATATATATAAGGGGAATGAGATTGCTGATATTACAAGGTGGACGAAAAGGCCTAATCTTTGTTTCCCCATTACGACGAGGGTAAAATGAGATTATGCCATTTTTCCGGGAGAAAAACTGAGTTTTGATTCCGGAAAAATTAGCTTGAGGGAAAATGACTTTACGACACCTGCAAACATTCGAGTGATACAATTAAAACAATCAAAATGCATAGATTTGACGTCAATATCTAAAATCGTCTAAAATTTTCATTTAGCGAATTACATATTCACACATCGGCTTAAAATTGTTTTTTATAAGTTTTGAACCAAACAATCATTCTTTCAAGGGCATTCAAATGACTTACGTTCAAATGTTTCATTAAAATCCTGTTGAAACTTATTATTGGCAGTTATGTCGAAATACGTATTTGATTTTCGACATGTGAGCTGAAATATGTAATATTTAATGAATGGCTATTATTTATTTTGAATTTATTGAACCATAAAATTAATTTTTGACTCTTCACATTGAATAATCCGCGAAGCGGATTATGTAAAATGTGAAGAGTCAAAAATTAATTTTATGGTTCAATAAATTCAAAATAAATTATTGCCATTCATTATAAATAAATTTCTATCAAAAATAAGGCTCAAAGAACTTTTTATATTATTTATATTAACAATAACAACGTACACACATGTTGGCGTATGAATATACAACGTCAGAGTGGGCATGCGCCATAAAAATTGACAACATTGAAAATAAAAGTAATACTTTTAACCAATCAGAAGACAGTAAATACACCAAATTTATTTATTTTTGCATGGTATGAGGAAACAAAATATAATATTTACGATCAGAGTCTCGCTTTTAGATAATCCATTCTTTATACGAATTAAAGTGTCTGTTATGAAGTCATTTTCTGCTGCAGTCTCTACTGATGCTAGTTCCGAATGGTACGCTCTACAGAAACTCTGAAAATATTATGATTCTTTAAATAGACATCTGTTAATATGGTCAGATGTTACTATCATGTCTATTCCATGTTTTCATCTTTCTATTACAAACACATCTTATATATTCGTTTTCAATGATTTGTATACCAAGTCTGATGGTAGAATATAAAAGCATGGCCACTGTTGATAATTGAGGACATTTTTTTAAATAATAGGACTAATATAACAAACAATGGAAATACCAATATGTGGTATGATTGTGCATTGAAAAAGAATAAGTAAAGTTTAATCATCAAGAGGAGTATGTTAGGCGTCATGATAGCCTCGTAATCTAAAAAACCAATTGTATAAATATGTCCATCAAAATCTCTTGTTTGAGTTATATCTCGACGTTGTTCATGCGAGTCTTTACATTTACTTTCCTGAAATATTATCCAGATACAAATAACACAAATATATTCCTTGCGTTCACTGCGCTTTTATTTTCACCATGAAAGCTTACCCAAAATATTTGAAAGCCGACAATGTATAAATTCGTAGGAGCTATGAGAATTGTCAAAATAATGAAAGCACAATACTACAAAGGAACTTTTAATTTCTTTGCAATTTTTTCGAGGAAAACAAGCCTAAATTAAAACACCCTGTTTTAATGTGTAGAAAAATGAAAACAACACGTTATAAATTTCATGCGTCCGATGCGCTTTCCTGGATTAGCCTTCATTAGGAACACTTCAAACCGAATATTTTAAAGCCAAGCATATCCTTAATTTAAATAAGATATGGTTAAAACTCAGATTAATTCATTAAAAAGTAGGAATTGGATTTCATCGTGTTAATATCTGATTCCTTGGCTGGGTTGGACTATTCTTTTCGTCTCGTTCGATTATATTATTTTTCAACGTTTTGATTAGTTTAATGTTTTTTAAAAAAACATTGGCCTCGAGCATCACTGAAGAGATATCAATCATCGAATTATGCATCGGGTATAGTAGAAATGTTAAATAAGATTACCTTTGCATCTATTCATGACTTATGGCATTACTGACATAGTAACAGAAATTTCAAGCACTGATAAAATATTTGCATGATGCTTATAACTAAATATTATCATAAATTTGCCAATAGCTAATAAGTAAAATTAAATTTTAAAAAGTATGCAACTTACCGCTGCATCCAACCATGACTTATGTCTAGTACTGAAAAATAGCAGGAATTTCCAAAGTGCACCCAGCCTCTTTGACATTCTGACTGTGCATCAGATATCATAACTTTAAAACGAATACAAAAATAAAACTACTGACGAATGTAAAGACTCATTTCATGAATATTATAAATTTGATATCCAAATGTAAAGAGAAAATATATAAACAATTAAATCAGCACATATGTGAATAAAATAATGATATTATTTGTTTCATGTAACTCTGATTATTTTGGGGAGACAAAAGTTAAAATGGATGCCAAAAGCATATGAAAAAGTCAAATATAAACAAAACAAAGGAACAAAAAACTTTAAACGGAAGGTCATATAACAAATGGCCAAATCAAAAGGCCAAACACATCAAGCGAATGGAAACAAACCCTGTCATATTCCAGACCTGTTACATACGTTTCCTTATGTTGAAAATGGTGAATGAAACCTGGTTGGCAAGCCAAAACTCTCACGTGTATGACAGTCGCTTGAAATTCCATTTTATTACAATAATGTGCGAGTAAAACAAACAGACATAATAGGAACAAACCCTCTTATACAATATCGCTTAGATTTTTCATTGATATCGAATTTCTTATCAAGCAGTGTAAAAAACATCCATTGTCCCATCTTTAAAAACTTATCATTGCTTCGCATCACGGTGCGGAGCTATTAGTTTCAGTCGACATACACGCCATGTTGAAATAATTACTTATCACATATACAATCTGATTGCTTTATGATGCGGTTGAGATACAGCAACAGCCATTGGCTTAAATGAGATAAAGAATTACAGACTTATCTCGTCTCTGGATAAGACATCAAATGCCGGAAAATTAACTATGTGTATTTCAGTTCCGATCAACTGTCATTATTTCATGTTCGTTTTATTATGCATATATTGTACACTGAAATTCAATATTGAAATATCAATTATTAATATGTGTTTATTTGCTTTGTTTATCTGCAATATGCACGATTTGTTTTGCTAAAAATGTAATAATGTCCCTATACAATTTGTAAATGTTTTAATTTTCAAAAGTAAAGTGATATTTTTTTTAAAAGCATGGGTGTATAACGCTCATTCTTAAAGTAAATCTGTTTTATATCAGTTTCAGTCAACATATAAAAATACTCCAATACTAAATCAATAACCACATGCACAAATATTACCTGAAATTAGGATAGAGCGAAGCAGTCAACAGCTTTTTCGAAAGCTCGAACTTGTAGTCCTATTAAATATACCTTGTCCGGCGAAAACTTTAGTGAGAGAGGTTCCGGTTTCTTGAAATTCAACTCGGGTTTACTTACAGATAAAGATGTGGAAATAGTGGAAAATACTTGATCAGAATGTGATAAATATCACAATTTAGAAAATAAAAATTTGAAATGGGATACCATAAAAGTGAAATAAGAGGCACAACCGTCAAATAGTCCAAGTATAAAATCATGAAATTATTGGAAAAGAGTCCAATTAAAAATAAAAAAAACCAAGACGAAATTCAGAAAACTCTCTAAGAGTTGATGTGAATGAGGTCACAGGACTTCAAATATTTCAATCCTTTATGGTTTGATTTAAAATACATATAAGTAAGCTATGAATGTGGTTGTTAAATTTTATAGATGCTTTTGTGCTTCTTAGTTAAATATTTGTTTGTTTTGTTCTAATTGAGATTGTGACACAGTGATGACTGCTGTACCCTATTTTGACAATTTTACCTATTATGTCTGTTTTGTTCACGCATCGTTGTAAATATAATGGAACTTGATGCGACTGTCATACAAGTGAGATGTTTAGCGCTATCAAACCATGTTCAATTTACCATTTTCTACATTTGAAAATGCCTGTACCAAGTTAGAATATGACAGTTGTTGTCCATTGATTGATGTGTTTTATCATTTGATTTTGCCATTTGATTAGAGACTTTCCGTTTTGAATTTTCCTCGGAGTTCAGTATTTGTGTGATTTTACTTTTCACGTACTTTTTAGATAAAGATATAAACACACTTTTTATTGAATAAGACATTATTAAAGAGGATTTAGAGTAAATAATTAACAATTAAACAAGAGGGGCTAGTATACGATCACACGCCGACTACTGCGAATGCAGTGAGAGAAAACTATTTCTTGTCATGAGAAAAACGCATCAACAAATTAGTTGTAAACGACATTGAAATTATGTCACAAGAAAATTCTTAACAATGAGAGAAATTTCTATGAAAATATGTACTCTTCAAAAAGACCCTGATAAATATTCAAGTGATTCTAAAAACTTTTAATTTAGATTTTATTCCTAAGCTTAAGGGTATGGAAAAGCTTTATGCGATGCAGATATTTCAGAATATGAGTGCGTTAAAGTTTTGAAACATTTGAAAAATAAAAGCCCTGGTATAGACGGACAAACTGCTGAGTTTTATAAATCTTTCTGGATTTGTTTTAGAAAGCTATGAATATTCTTTCGAGATGGGAACCCTCGAAATAGAATAAAGACAGGGTACTCTGACCCATATCCCAAAGAAAGATAAAGGGTCTAAATTTTATACTCAAATATATCTAGTCTTGTCGTTAATAATGAATTATGTTCTATTCCATTCAAAATTGAGAAAGTTGTTCGGACAAGAATTTCCTTTGTCTCTTTTCTATTTATTTTGGCCGTGGGACAGTTGGTAATAAGTATTCGTAAGAATAATCAGATTTCTGGTATAAAATTAGGGACACTGAAATAAAAATTTCACAGTTGACTGCTGATTACACTTTTTTAAAGATGTATTTTCCACGCAAATTGTATTGGATTCCTTTAACGATTTTGAGAAGAGTTCAGGGAAGAGTTCAGGGTTAAATATTATTTTTTATAACCGAAGCAACATAAATTTGAAGAAATAAATTTAACAAAGAAGGTTCCTTCCAATAGACAACTTTCGAGTTCGATGCATTTCCGTCAAAAACTTTGGTTTTAGTGAATATCATTCGTGCGTTTAGGGCATCGTCACTTCCGTTCCCATGTTGAGCGAGTGGTTGGAAAACTATGATGCTATATTGCACGAATTATTCGGCAAACTGAATTCTCATAATTGACAATCAGCACTGCTGTCATTAGGGAATTGTGATTAAGTACCTACAGAACAAATATTATTTCTAGTTTATCCTGCACAATGACGATCACTAAGACGCTTGATGAACGTTAATAGTGCAGGGATACAGACCATCCCTCTATCTGGTAAATGACGTCATAAAGGCGCGCATAATTGACGAGTTTTTCCGGTGAAGGACAAACTCGAAAGTGGTCTATTAAATGGACAGATGGTTTTAAACCGTAGGTTTATAATTCAATGCTTTGAAGAAATGGTTTGTTCTAATTTAGATACATGCATAGAAAAAATGGAATCAATAATTAAAATGTTAAAGATAAGAAACCTTTCCTTGATTGGTAAAGTTGTAATTCTTAAATCACTTGGCATATTATTTTTATGGAATGGTAGTACTCGCAAAGTTAAATCTGAAGTTATTCAAAAGTTTACTAGCGAGAGGGACTGAAAGCCCTAAATTTTGAATTACAGCTGTTATCCTTTCGTATTATGGGGGTAAAAGATTTCGGTCAGAACTCCAAATAGAATAAAATTGAGAATGGAAATGGGAATATGTCAAAGAGACAACAATCCGACCAAAGAGCAGACAACAGCCGAAGGCCATCAATGGGTCTTCAACGCAGCGAGAAAATCCTGCACCCGGAGGTGGTCCTCAGCTGGTCCCTAAATGAAATTGTGTATTAGTTCATTGAAAATGGACGTCACATTAAACTCAAAACATATAAATAATCTAAAATTGAAAACGTACAAGACTAACAAAGCTTGGATTGTAAATGGAGAGAACATCATCAATTAATCTGAATGTGAAATTAAATTATCTCACTTCTTTCGTTTTCCTGTTTTAAACAATTGTTTGAATGAACACCAACTAATGTGAAAACAATAATAGATCGACAAGGTGAACCGCACAGATGGTTCCAATTGGTATGCTGACAATTTCTTGAAAGATTCTACCTCAAATGCAGCAAATATATTCTCAATAAGAAAGTCTAGCATTCTGATCACTTGTTTCTCGGTGTAGTATGTTCAACGTTTAGAAACAGACTGTAAACAACGAAACAAAACAGACGTTTCCTCTTAAATTGGAATTAAAGGCATATGAATAAATACTAAATATAATTTGTTTTATACATATGCCAATAATACTGAAAAACAACTTTAATATTAGTTATTATGTATAACAGTCATTGAAAAGTTGAACATTACATGCCATTATTAAACTTTGATAATCAGTTCGTGTATTTTTCCTTCGCACGATATTATATCTCACCATTAATAATTAGTGATAATGGAACAAACTATTTTATCCAAGATTCGTCTTTTAACGTAGAAGAAAATATCTATGCAATACATACCAAATAAAATAACTACTAGATAATGTAGAAACGCCATGGTTGTACCTTTGCAATAAAACAAATAACTAAAGATAAGATAAACACTTTATTAAAACATGTAGACGATGTACATGTGTGAGTTCAACATGAATATAGGAATGAGACGGAACATTTGAGTAAAGTTCAGATATGACTTCTTGTTACTTTTAATGACGTCCAATGAAATTATCTCTAATTTTTTATGTCCTTGATGCTTATCTTATATATCTGAATAAGTATTTCCTTGTTAAATATATGTCGGTACATGTACATGTTCTTATGTCATGAAGGTTAGTCTGGTGGTTCTGTCAGCCAATAGTATTGGAACTATGCCATATCCGTTTCTGACAAACATTTTATAGTTTAAAATGTGTAGATTCGATGTTTTGACAGAAAATGAATATAATTATGAGGGTTGCTTTTTATTTCAAACGCATAATTTTATAATTCCTGTTTTATTTTCATTTCTTCATCATTTTAATGGTAATGCTTTTATATTATAATGTACGGAGCGTATTTACTACGGGTTAAACATCACAATTTGCATAAATCTTTTGGTTTGTTAACGGGGTTTTGTTCACAAATGGTATCATTATGCAAATTGTCACTTGTTGAATTAACCGACCTACTGAAAACCGAGTCAATCTCGGAGGCGTCGCCTTCTGTACACATTTGCAGAATTTAACAATCCTTGGCGTATTTTTGTATGCAAATAGATTTTTATGGTTTTCTATTGCAAAGTTTCCTTTGGGCAACCTTCTAACTCACCCGCCCGTGATAGTAGAATTTTCTGTACCAAGTTACTTATGATTCGTTGCCTTTTAAAGTATGCAAAATCATGTCAATGTATTTTTCTCCGGGAAGGCCATCTTAAACCTTATCTAAGTACATTAGGGTTTGCTGCGATAGAATGTTTGAGTCTTGACTGAATGGAATACTATCTTGCGAATTGGACAGGCTATTGTATATAGATATAGGAAGATGTGGTATGAGTGCCAATGAGACAACTCTCCATCCAAATAACAATTTATAAAAGTAAACCATTATAGGTCAATGTACGGCCTTCAACACGGAGCCTTGGCTCACACCGAACAACAAGCTATAAAGGGCCCCAAAAGTACTAGTGTAAAACCATTTAAACGGTAAAACCAACGGTCTAGTCTATATAAAAACGAGAAACGAGAAACACGTATAAATTACATAAACAAACGACAACTACTGTACATCAGATTCCTGACTTAGGACAGGTGCAATGTCATTGTTTACATTTTGGGACTCATTGAGATGAGTTCAAAACATCGATTGCATCAGCATTTTGTAATGTTCCGTTTGGTTTACCTTCCAAATTGCTATGGAGTCTTACTGACACTAATTCTGTAAATGTTGGACTTTTGAATCGTCATTAGAATTGGAATTCTGACCACTGACCACTGTCCGGAGGACGACCACAACACGCCGCCATCTTGTCTTACAATCACAATCGTTTACATGTTCTTATGTCATGAAGGTTAGTCTGGTGGTTCTGTCAGCCAATAGTATTGGAACTATGCCATGTCCCTGTCTGACAAACATTTAATTGTTTAAAATGTATTGATTTGATGTTTTGGCAGAAACATGAATATAATTATAATTATAATTGATTTTAAACTTCAAACGCATAAATTAATAAGTTCTGTTTTATTTTCATTTCTTCATTATTTGATTTGTTACTGGTAATAATCTGTATTGATACTAGAGTTCAAGTTAAAATTTGACTCTAATTTATAATTTAATGTTTCTTTTAAATGTTTTAATTCTTTTCTATCCTTGAGGGTGACTGGGGTCAAGAAATATTGTCATGATTGGACTTTTTCGGCAGTGCCTCTCTCGCCAAATTGGGACGACTGTTTGGCTGTACGGAATGTACAAGTTCATATCTACGTCTGGTCAGGATGAATACATTAAATGCTTCTTGTAGTGAGACAGCAGCGCCATGTTAAGCACCCTTTGAACAGTTTTTGATTGAACCGTAGGTGGCCTGAATCCAGTCTGAGTTGTGGTCTCTTGCCAATACACCCTTCTTTTCAAGTGGCATTCTAAATTTCCCGCACTTTATTCCGGAAGTCACATATTGCAGGACCTACCTATTGTATTATTTGTAATGTATTCTTGACTTGAACATGCATAACATATTTACCAATAGGCGTTGAAAATCTTTCAGACAGTTAAACTAAATCATTTTATCTGTTCTGTTTATAGTTCCTATGATTTTGGTTGCAATTTGAAGATCTTAGTACGAATTTTAGATGAAGAACCGCGAAATACGATTAATTTTCTCAATATTTGTCTTCAGTAATCTAGTGTTATTTCGTGAGATGGATTTATAACCTTAACGTGACGTTAATGAACAGAATAATCATGAACCCGGTTCGCTACTTTTGAAGTTCATGGTACTTTCGTATAATACCCGGTTTACTTGTTCTTCCAAAAGTCCAAGCATTTCGTTTACATGACGATAATGCAGGGATTAATCATGAAACCGGTTTCGCTAATTTTGACTTCATGCTACTTTCGTATAATACCCGGTTAACTTGTTCGTCCTAAAAGTCCACGCATTTCGTGTACATGACGTTGTGATTAATCACGAACCCGGTTATGCTACTTTTAAGATCATGTGATTCTGTCAGTTTTAGTTGTCACCTTGGTTTAAATACATTGTACATTGTTTGCGCACTTTTTAAACATGTTTAATTCCGTAACATGTTTAAATTGTAGAAAGTGTTTAGGATTGTGTTTATGATCATCTTTAGTTATAAATTAGTGTTTAAGTCCTAAAATCTTTTAATTCTGAAACACATTTAAAATTGTTTATATTCATGACATGTATATAGTCTCTGATGCATGATTTTTATTATTAATTGTTTTGGCTTTTAACTAGCTTTCAGTAACTGCGAGTACTCTCAAATCGTACTTTCGTGTTAATTTGACCTGTTGACACAATTTGTAATGCATTTCTGATATTCAATGTTTGCTTATTTTGTGTTGTATCTCGTCTTACTATTTTTAATATGTACCACCTTTGTATTTAAGTATTTAGCATGACGAAAAAATGTTCACTTCTGTACTCGTACTATGAATAACAAATTTATTTTGTAATAAATGTTTTGTACTCCTAACAACAAAATTATTATATTTAAATTTACCTGTGTACGTTACTTTATTTAACGCCATTTTGTCCTAGGTTAAAGTTGTCTTTTGACATTGAAACATCTTTTTATTTATATTGTGTCATATATCAAACTTATTCGATTACTGTATATTTACTTGTTTTGTGTATTGTCTTTTGATGGAGTTAAGCCATTTCAATTGATATTTTATTGTGTGTCTTTTATGTTGTAATGTTATACCACTGTTTCAGGTTAGTGTGAAGGTTGGCGCCTGGTAAAACGTTTAAACCCGCTGCATTTTTATGCGTCTGTCCTAAGTCAGGAGCCTGTTGTTCAGTGGTTGTCATTTGTTGGTGTTAAAAGTGTTTCTCGTTTCTCGTTTTTATATAGACTAGACCGTTGGTTTTCCTGTTTTAATTGTTTTACACTAGTCTTTTGGGGCCCTTTATAGCTTGTTGTTCGTTATGAGCCAAGGCTCCGTGTTGAAGGCCGTACTTTGACCTATAATTGTTTACTTTTTACACATTGTGACTTGGATGGATAGTTGTCTCATTTGCACTCATACCACATCTTCTTATTTATATATGTGTACATTTAATGTGTTTACTTAGAAGTGAGTTTAGATGATATCATAATTCTAAACACGAGTTTACAGGCATGTCAAATAGATGATTGCTGGAAAAAACTTACTTTAAGTAATGGAAAAGAAAAACGATTCCTATTTAACAACGTCAAAATTATGTTCTTACTTTCTACATTTTAACCTATCGAATGCAGTCATTGGTTTTTAATCGTCATGCATAATTCGATAAAATTCCAATAACATTACATGAAATATAGATTTTCTAGATATAAGAGGGCGAATAAATGTTAGTATAGCTATTTTTGTCTCGCCTATATGAAGTAATGGAGGCGTGCTTTTTCCGGTGGCGTCGTCGGCGTCTTCATTTTTTCAATTTGTGATAAGGTAAGTTTTTAAAAGGGGACTAGTTACGATAATTCTATGGATAATTAGTATGGATTTGTATTAGCATTGTCATTTTGTTAACGAAATTATACGGCCTCGCCCCTGAACGATGGTTCATTGACTGCGAAAGTTTTGCATCGCTTACAGTTAAAGTTTTTGATTAGGTCAGTTTAAGGAGAACCATTAACAATAGGTCAATAATATTTGGTATGCAGTTGTAACAGCATTATCATATCTCATTTCCAGGGAGATTATTTGGCCCTGCAACTTCAGTCATGTTTCATTGACTTTGAATGTTTTGCATAATAAATGCATGATAAAGTATTTTCATTTTAATGCCAACAATTGTATTAAACTATTAAAATTACATATAGACATGACGGATGATACATATGTCTTTGTTAACACTTTATTATTCTCGAGTTACACTACCCAGACATTTTTTTCAGCGGAAGTTGGAAGGTGGTAAATACTGTGCAATATTGATTTGAAAACCAAAATTTATCGACGGGCAGGGAATATTGAACATCGTGTCTACTTTTTATAAGCGTATAATTGGTTTATCATGTACGTACATCATCTATACGAAATTTAGGTGATACTTTGCCTGTACCATCGAACCTGTCATGAATAATTGTCGATGTTTCTACTTTGTTTGAATGTATTGTGCCATACATTATCGTATTTTTTATAGAGAAAAGTATCGCATTTCTATTAGAAAAATATCGCATTGGAAAAGTTTTTCATAATAAAAGCATATCTCTATTCTATTAGAAAAACGTCGCACTCATATAAGAAAAAAATAGCATTATTATCCTATTACAAGTGAGTATGGCGTAGAATGCAATCGAATCAGTTCAATGGCCATTCCACTGTCTTTGGGACATCATTGTCAAAGTATTTGGACACCACAAAATTATAGATCGTGAAAATAGGTTTTATCTAATGCACATGCATATTTACTCGTATAAATACAACAGACTTGGGATAAAATGTTCAAAATACATGGCAAGTTGTATATACGTTTGTCCTGTTAAATATGTCTATGTTTTAAAAAGAATAACCTAGTACTATCCGAAGACTTTTCTTTTATTCCTTCAAATGTCAATAGTCGTCTTAGATTTCCCATAATGTATCTTATTTACAAAAGAAAATATCGCTACTCCACATAAGATTCGCACTTTCCATAGACTGTGATTTGTGTTTACAGATTTTATGTTATGAATTATAACATCATATCAATATAAACATTGTTCTATGACATGACGATAGCATACCTATACCATTTTGATAACTCTAGGTATAAATCAAATATTGTAGTACAAACTATCGGAATCAAAATGAGGTACGCAAATCAAAAATATTCCAAGTGAAATGAGACCAAGTATATCAACAGGTTAATCATACCCTGTCATGCATGTCTCAACTGTCAAATGATTCCACAATCCAGTGGCAAATGTGCCGAATTAAATAAATAGCTAAACGTTTAATGTAAACGGTCGATTGGAAACATGGTTCTATGAAAATCAAAGCATGTAATCTAAATTCATTACATTAACATTAGGTTTTCCTGGTAAAGGGAGATAACTCAATTTTTATAATGTCAACCATGTGTAGGATTAAATTCAATAAAAAAATTCTCACATTGACTTCAATGCAAACTTATTTCTTGATTGAAATTTATAACTTGTTTACTTTTAAAATCAGAGGCTTCCATATGTAATTCATTAAAGTACAAATAAGGTCCCGATCATTTTTTCAACAATCAAAATATAGGATCATATACAGGGTCATGCGGCATTTTGAGCCATGCACATGACTTTGTTTACAGATATTGTAATTTAGCACTAAATTCTACTCTGACCCCATTACTTTGCAGCCCTGAAGAAAAAAAAAAAAATTTCATTCAGCATTCATTTCTAAATTTTTTTATCCTTAGTTTTATCCATCACATAAAACTATTTATTACAAAGATCATCTTCAATCAGTGTAGCACAGGACTTCAGTGTTATCCAGAAATCCCTTGATGACGTATATTCATTTGCTGAATTTACCTCCCTACAAGTTTCTGTTCGTTTGTCACAAAACTTTATAGCCGACACATGTCCTTAACCTTCACCAAATCAGTGACGGTCTTAATGTTGTTGTCTTTTAGGAAATTCGATGATATATCTTTGTTAGTCTCTGCTAAAATTTATTTTAACTTTTCTAAATAGGGCGATTTGGAATGTGTCATTGTAAAGATACTTTGTATTGTTGTAGACGTTATGTTGACCCCTAGATGCTGACCCATTAACATTTCTTGTAGTCCCTTTATATAAAAAGAAGAAGTGGTATGATTGCCAACGAGACAACTCCCACAAGAGACCAAATGACACAGAAAATAACAACTATAGGTCACCGTGCGGCCTTCACCAATGATAAAGCCCATACCGCATAGACTAGTCAGCTATAAAAGGCCCCGAAATGACGAATGTAAAACAATTCAAACGAGAAAACTAACGGCCTAATTTATGTACAAAATAATATGTTACATAGCAACAAACGACAACCACTGAATTACAGGCTCCTGACTTGGGACAGGCACATACAGAATGTGGCGGGGTTAAACTTGTTGGGACAGTGGTGTAACAGTACAACATAAGAACAAACTATAAAAATCAGTTGAAAAAGGCTTAACTCATCATATGGCTACAAATAGAAATACATAAACCAAAAACATAGAGTGGATGTGGATGGGTATTTATTCATCCCCACAACAAAAGACATTAAGTACAGATCTGAGAGTACTCGCAGTTACTGACAGCTAGTTCAAAGCCAATAACAACTAATAAAAAGTCATGCATTTAAGACTGTTCTTTCTTTGTCATAAACTTTAATGGTTTGGAAGGACAACACAAATAAAGCGTTGACTTACCATTGCATTTTGGGCTTGTTATTATTTAAAAAACATAATGATACTAGCTTCCATGTTTGTAAATTATCCAGGATGTCTAATAGAAATATTCTTCTTTGTGTCGTTTTGCGATTCATCTAATATATTCTTTTTCAGTTTGAACTGTGTTTTATATTTATGTGTTGTGTTTCGTAAACATGTATATATATTCACATTTTGCCAAGGGAAATTATAACATGCCAGCCTGTATTATAGAAGAAGTCGGTTTGATTATATTTCTTCATGGTCACGACGTAAAATATCCTGAAATTTGTAGACATCTTTATGATTTGTCACTTTACAATATGTAATCTTGTTAGTTTTTTAGCATTTTGCATGAAATTTCTCCAGCAACTCTCTGAACCACGAAATTGAAAACGTTTCCTCTTGTATATAATTGAATTAAATAACACACTGCACATTCATTCGTCTCCATGTTAACATATATGCAGTTATTGATATTAGCCTAAGATGCAATAAATATTCACTAATATAAACAAAGTATAAACAAACACATTTATATATAACTTGAAAAGTTACTCGATTTTAAGTTTTATTGGATCAAAATAGATATGGTTCAAGTCCATATTAACTGTATATAAAGGAATGATT